>JAUJYZ010001124.1:57500-164922 GCA_033675265.1 Actinostola sp. cb2023 | reverse complement strand
TCTGGTATTTCCCTAAGCCAGGAACATGAATTTCCCCAATGTTGGTGATGGTGAAGTTACGAATTCCATCGTCGAGAATCGAATCGAAGTACGAGCTCCACGCTCGAGCGACCGACGAAGCGCCGATCACATATTCTAGAATCAGATTCCATCCGATGATAAAGGAACACAGTTCGCCCACTGTGACATAACTATACACATAGGCCGAGCCAGCTTTAGGTACACGTGCCCCAAACTCGGCGTAACACAATCCTGAAAACACTGATGCTACTGCAGCGATTAAAAAAGAAATCACAACAGCCGGGCCGGCAATTGAGCGAGCTACTTCAGCAGCTACCACGTAGATGCCAGCCCCTAGAGTACTCCCAATGCCAAGAGCGGTTAAGTCCTTGATATTCAAGCAACGAGAGAGTTGAGATTGGGTGAGCTGATCGGCGTCGATGTACTTTTTCCGCCATAATTTGTTCATGATTTCACGTCAAATACCAGAACTCGATTTTTGATTCTTTCTCAATCCTCATCAGGTTCACTGATCGTTCAAAACTGGAAGTAGAGCCTCTAGTAGAAAATTAGAATCCAGCAGCTTGAGTTTTTGGTAAAATGGTTGTATCCATATGTCAATAACCGGCGAAACGAACAGTGTTTTTGATATCGAAATTGATCGATTGTTCCTTTGACGTAACAATGACCTCTGATTGGCTCGCGCGCTCTTGATCAAAGCTTCGAATGTGAAATCGAGTGTATTATTCAAATTGACTTTTCATCTCGTTTTTTTTTTTTACTGAGAAATTTAAAAATAGTGAACGAGAACAAGAATTTGGCAAACATAAGACGATCAGTATGTACTGTTCTATCAATTTAAAAATAATATTCTTATTTCATTAATATTCCCGCAAATATTTTGTCCTATCGTTGGTATACTGTATTGTAAAGGGGACTTCGTGTCCTATTATACAACACCTGCCCTATGGGCGAATCTTGAAAAAAATAAAAAAATAAAAAAATAAAATAAAAAATAAATAAAATAAAAATGAATCTTTTTGACAGTTTACACAGTTGTCACAATAAAGCTGTAATTTCACCAGCTAATTTGTTTTTGAAAATCATAACTTTTGACCCTCGCTTTTCAACGTCATTTGCTTTCAATGGCGTCTTGAAAGCAAAGTACACGGGCCTTTTTTGTGCTTAATTAATTGCGTCATTTCTGAAAGACGCGCCCACACAGGGTCACCAGGTCTTCGTGTAGCTGCACAAAAGTCCTGGCTATTGTTCTATTGTCGTTCTATGTATTGAATAGCCATTACAATTTGTGCAGCTACACGAAGACCTTGCCCCGCACAGATGTAGAAGGCGCGTCTTACGGGACGCACACAGGGAAACCCAACATAATACGTTACTAAGCACAGGGAGCCCAAAATAATACGTGTTACGCGCGCGCTCTACCACAGGAAACCCATCAAAAAAGACGCGCACATGAAAAAATATTTTATTTATTCCTCAGAAGCAATGGTTGGGCTGCCTGTGGACTGACGAGCTTCAGTATGCTTACGCCTTCAATCATTTGGGTTCCCTGTGAGACGGTCCCAGTCCCCTACCCGTTCTTATCCTACCACAGGAAACCCACTTACCAACTGTCAGCATCATCGAGATGGGTAAGTCCTTGGTTGGGTTGATGGCCTCTTCAGCACTTGCAGCAATCACGTCAAAACCAACAAACGAAAAGAAACAAATTGCGGCACCCGCAAGAACCCCTGAGAATCCAAACGGCATGAAATTGCGGGTCCAGTTCTGCTTGTTCGCGAAGGAGAACCCCACGAGCATCGTGAAGGTGATGACGATGAGGTTGATGATGGTGACCGTATTGTTAGCTTTGGAAGTGACGCTGACACCAAGACACAACGGTATAGTGATCAACATAGTCACGAAGAACGCCAGGAAATCAGGGTACTTTGCGATGAGAGGCGCGTCCATGGTTCCTATGTGTTCTATTGTGAAATTCTTGATTCTGTCATCGATTATTGAATCCAGGTACTGCGTCCAGCTCCGCGCGAGACTGGCACCGCCAATCAAATATTCCAGACACAAATTCCAACCAATCACAAACGCGCAAAGTTCACCAATCGTGACGTAGCTGTAGGTGTAAGCGGAGCCGAGTTTTGGGACGCGCGAGGCGAACTCCGCGTAGCATAGTGCAGCTAACAAACTCGCGACGCCAGCCACGAAGAAGGAGATTACAATGGCGGGTCCTGCCATGTCCCGTGCTACGACACCCGTTATTACGTAGACTCCTGCTCCTAATGTTGCTGCTACTCCAAGGGAAGTTAAATCGATCTTGCTTAGTCGTCTGGCAAGTACTGTCTCTGAGAATAAGAGAGCATTGAATGGCTTCTTCCTACACAAAGTGTCCACATAGGTCGCCATGTTGTGCGTATTCTTCCAACCTGTAGAAGAATACCTGCATTAGAAGTGAATGAATGTTCATAGGATAACAAGCCACGCAAATAAAGCCAGACGAGACTGAGGAGAAACATATTTTTGGAATATATAAGATATGAGAGGGAAAATGAAAGGAGGAGAAATCGATCGGCAAGACTGGGAAGAGAAGAAGCCGAGAGAAGAGAAAGAAGAGGAGGAAAGGGAAGAAAGGAGAGATAAAACCTTGACGAAAGAAAGATGAGAAAAGAAAAGAGAATCGAAGAAAAAGGAAGGAAGGGAAAGGGATTGAACGCTGGAGAAATGGAAGGTCACGGAAGAGCAGAGCAGAGCAGAGCAGAGCAGAGCGATTGATGACACGGCAAAACAATGCATAACATATATTTTTCTTGAGCCATTATACACCTGTACATCGATTATTTCGATTCAGCTGACTGAGTTTATTACAATAACATACCTTGGTCTAACTGAAAATCAGTTTACCAGTATTATTGCTTAGTAGTCCATTGCATTAAATTCTTTAAGAAATACCGGTAGAAAGAAGTCATTTGCTTTTCTCTTAAACAGCACAGGTGCTAAACCGTCTTCATCGATTGAATTAACGACGAAAGGCGGCCATGAGCTGAAGGTTTGAAAGAATCGAAGCCCAAATTTCAACCGATTTTGAACAGATTCTGTGGCCATTCGAAATTGCTTTTTAACGATTTGAACGCTGAGTAGTTATTAGAAACCTTTCTGTGTGGTTAAATACCAGAAATATAATTAAACGTAAACAAAAAAATTATCTTATGTATAAAAATCGATGGGTGTTTGAAACAGAATACCGTATTTGCATTCGAGAGATATTGAAGTTCAACTGACCGTCAGATCAGGCGTCACTGAAAGTCAGGCAATATTTTTTGTCGATGCTTTGCTTTCCATTGAAAGATCAGGTTGGCAGCCATATAATACATAATTAAAAAAACAAAGTCAGAGATTTCGAGAAATAATATTTTGATTCCATGCGAGGACTTCACTGACGTGACTGAATATAGCAGGCAAAACAACTCATGCATAAAGTAGAGATAGATCGTTGCACAAACTGAATTTACAACGGTAGAATGAGAGTTTTTTACCGTAGAGAAACGCTAAATGATAGTGTTTGAATAAGTCAGAGCCTCATGCTGACCTGCATTGGTTTTTGATGTGATAAACCACTGTTTTTTTCTACTCTCGAACAAGCGAGGGAATCCGTGAATTTGACAATAATAATTGATGTTTGGCACCCGGATTGGCATCCCGAAATTTGTACTTACAATGGTCGGATTCTGTATTGCAAAGACCACCAAAGCATGAATATTTCGTGTTTTATCGCCACTCCTCAAAGAAGCGCCATCTGTTCAGTGATGCGGTGCTGTTCGGCTGCCTGTCAGTGATTTATTATGGCTCGCAGAATACCACAGGGATCCCAACAACAAACTGCCACAACCTAAACATCTGCCTCAAACTGAAAATCTGTCGAAGCCTTACTAACTGATTGTTTCGATGTATTTAGTTACTGTACAGAGATCTATTGTAATAACATGTCCTATAAAATAACAGGTATTAACAGGTATTAACTTCCTTAACTTGTCGCTAAGGAACACTACTCTATGGTACTACTTACTCATCATTTTAATCTGTGTTTCATATTTGTTTTATATTATAAAAATATTGAAAGACAATATAATGGCGCTTATTTTAAAAATCATTTTGTTTTGTACTCAATAGGTTTGATTTGTAAAGAAGGAAAGGATGAATGAATAAATGGATGAATAAGTAAGAAACAAATTAAATGAATAAATAAATAAACGCATGGGTTTCCTGTGGTATAATGACAATAGACTGGGCACTGATCTCTGATTGGTCCGATTCTTTCCGTTCGAAAAAAAGGCGGCCATTTTCCTTCGCAGTTTTCAACAAATCAACGAAGAAAAACAAGAATAAAAAGACTCTCTACTGGAGTACACTGAGTAAAAACCATCAAAATGGACGTGGATTTTGTAATTCCATTATCTACGGATGATTTATTGAATGGAGAAGTGGGCTGCTACGTTGTGGAAGAAGTTTTCTCCATCAACTCGTTACCTAAAAAAATGGCGGGTAAGAAGAAAGCAACTGCAGTGTTTACTTCACACTGTAGTTCTATTAGATCTTGTTGTATCGTTATTCGTGGTGTAGTAACAGGCTTTAAAGGCTGTGATGTGTGTTTAGGAACAGCAATTGCCATCTTTATCGCTCTATTTCTTGTGAAAATAACAATAATTTAAGAGGATATTTTTTACGAACGCGCGTATTGAGCGCCAAAAACCAATAGCATGGAGAATACGTTTTGTACAAGGCTAAAACTGCTTTAGCAAAGAGTTCAAGGTATTTGTGATGGTTTTTGAACGGTAAAAGTGAAATTAGAGTGTTAATCCAAAGTGAAAATTTGATTTGAAAACTGTCCACATGGTATATTTGCTACAGCTTATTAGATGTTTTCTCGGGTATTACGGGCTGTTATTATATATCTGTGACGTAATTTTACCAAATTTGGTCATTTTTGAGGGCCGATATGGGACGTTAATGCCCTGTAGAAATCCGTAATGCCCTGTTCACAACTCAAAAAACTCAAAAAACAATATTCAGATAAAACTACGTCACAGTTATATAATAAATCCCTCATTAGATGTTTTCTCGGGTATTACCCGAGAAAACATCTAATAAGCTGTATATATTTTACTAGTTGCGAACGTATTTTTCCGTATCCGCAGGGCGATGAAAAATGCGAGCAACGAGTAAAATGTCAGCCCGTAATACCCGAGAAAACATCTAATGAGGGATTTATTATATAACTGTGACGTAATTTTATCTAAATATTGTTTTTTGAATTTTTTGAGTTGTGAACAGGCCCGGTGTACGCAATCGATGAAATCGATAATCGATGACAATCGATAACAATCGATAACAATCGATATCAATTAATCGATTGATATTGGAAATCGATGACCAATCGATGAAACAAAAATCTGTGACCTTTGATCGATTGTCATCGATTGCCTTATGATTGATCGATTGTTATCGATTGCCCTAAAATAGATCGATTTTCATCGATTGTTTTGTACTTATGGCCAGAGCGGGAACAAGCGCACTCAGCTTGTAATTGCCCTAGCTGTCCCCGGTCATTACTACCTTGAAAGCATTTCCTCGCGTGCCTCTTTCCCGGTCTCCTTTTATGATCTAGAAATATTTCTCCTTGTTGGACTTGGAAAAGACAACATTGATATCCCTTCACGATGCATCGATCGCACTTTTAGACTGACTTCGTGGCTTTCCCAGCGGCTTTCCATATACAACATTTTAGCGGCAACGTATACAGAGGGCGGATAGGACTACGTCACGAAATCTTGTACTGAACCTGATAACAATCGATCGATGATCGATGATCGATTTTCATCGATTGTCATTTTTCTTGTGTGACTATCGATTGGTGATCGATTGGCCAAAACCAATCGATATCAATCGATTAATTATATCGGTTATGATCGATTGTTCGATTGGTTTTCCGATCATCGATTGTCATCGATTGCGTACACCGGGGAACAGGGCATTACGGATTTCTACAGGGCATTAACGTCTCATATTGGCCCTCAAAAATGACCAAATTTGGTAAAATTACGTCACAGATATATAATTATGTATTGCTGATGTTTTCCCCTGAATTACCTCAAATTTGAAACAAAAAGCAGGAAAATGGCTTTGTACAACGCTAAAACAGCTTTAGGCAGACAATTTACTTTGTTTTTAATAGTTTGTGCTTGGTTAAAATAAAATTAGAGTGTTAATCCAAAGCGAAAATCGAAATTCAAACTGTCCAAAAGGGCTGGTTTTTGGCGGATATTACACGATGTTGAAATAAATATCCTCTTAATTATAATTTTTTCATGTTTTAATTAAGCTTGGTACATCAATTTCTTTAGATTCTGCCATGGATTTGCATTCAGATGGGCCTTGTTCTGTTATTGCTAACTTTGATACATATTTCAGTCTTATAAGGTATGAGTATGCAGCCAATATTCTCTACTAATATTCTTTAATAAATTGTTCAGTTTATTTGATACAAAGGTATTCTGAATATAAGCTTATGCACCAGTCAAGTGAAACCCCCGTCCCCCCCCCCCCCCCCCCCTCCCTCGGGCATAAGCGGGGCATTCACTTTTTTACTCAATTTAAAGCCAGTGAAGTCCCCGGTCACCGGTGCAGAAATGAATGGTGAACTCCCCCGCTAGTACTCATTTGTTCTGTAGATAATATTTTGAAGAAGAAAAATGTGAGTCACGAATCCCCCACCTATTCCCCGCTCTGGAAGGCGAAGGGGTGAAAGGAAGTGCATTCCCCGCCTACTGGGGAACGAAAAGGTAGTGAATTTGAAGTGAAAGTCCCCGCTTTCCCCCGCTAATGCCCGGGGGGGGGGGGGGGGGGGGGGGGGGGGGGTGGGTGGACCGGGGATTTCACTTGACTGGTGCATTACATGACAATTCTATCATGAAAATAATAGCAAAATATTGTTATGATATTCTTTCGTTATATGATAGTTATATTCTGTAGTTTATGTTACTGTACGTTTTGAACTTGTAAGTACTTTATCCTATGTACCTAGTTTGGTATTTGATGGAATATAATTATATTTAAGCTTATATACACAAACATCCATCAAAGATGATGATACATGTATGTGTTCAATTACTTATAAATCTTGTGAAACTGTGTAGCACCATCACCTCGGGTTTGACATTGATTCGTGTGTTATGTTGTCTTTATTGGCAACTGACTACTAACAATAGATCTATTAAGATAATAATAACTGTTTATATAATAATAACTGTTTATTTAAGTGTCCAATGTGTTCTAGCGCTTGCGCACTAATTGGGGGACACCGTACTCTCACACACACTATCACTACATTCTAAAGATTTAATAGATGATGTTATGTACATTTATTATTTTAGACACTTCAATAACATAGACAGCATACCTAGGGATGAAGCATGGCAGACTTTACTCCGAGGTTAGTATATTACAGCCCCAAAAAGGTCTTCACACCTCCCCGTCACTGATACCCCTGAGTACCCCCCCTGGGAATACAGCAGAAGCTCTCGATCTGTAATGGCCAGGCCCTGGTTGTACGAAATGTGCAGTGGATAGTGCTATCTGATGGATAAATCCTTATCAGTTGATGCTGTTATCTAATAAAGTTATCCACTAGATAAGGATTTATCCAATGGATAGTGCTATCCACCTTTCATACAACCAGCCCCAGGTTGTTTTATCCATTTTTTTAACAGCTTTTATTAATTTATTATTATTTATCCCAGTCACCAACCAGCCCATACAATGTACAGTGTACACATAGATTGCCCCATATATACATGTATGTACTGTAAGCTGCACTTCCAATTCCAAAACGTAGACCCTTTAGGTAAACATGCAGTTGTATGTGTGGTATTAGTATAATTTTAGACTTGGAATATAGAGTTTCGCGTGCTGTGATTGGTCGAGCGACCAGTGATTATGAGACGATGATCACTGGTCAAGAGCAGAAGTAAAATCACCAATGCAAAAGTTACAATTAATAAAACGTTTTTTTTGTCCTGAAATTCGTCTTTTCTGTGATATTCAAATCTAAAATTATACTAAAACAATTATTCACCTCAGGCTCAGTGATTATGATGAATATTCACCTCGACTTGCTCTCGGTGAATGTTCACCAATAATCACTTCGCCTTCGGCAAATAATAAAATATCGCTAAGTATTAGTTTCATGAATGTATGATCTATTTTACAGCTCTAAAGCAACACACTAATAACATTTCTCCCATGGTTGAACCTGGAGCCGATGTAGATAACCAAACAAGAAAACAACATCTCACTGCTCTAAAGGTAATTCACCATGATAGCAATTATGCTGGTCAGTGGCCGGTTCAGCCTGCTGCTGCGGGGTGCCCTCACTCTTGTTGCAGGGCTGGCTTTCTTTGCGAATCGTGCGATCCATTGTGACAGGGCGTCCCTCGTGGTGGCAATGCACCTAAGCCCAACCCTCATCTTCGCCGATTAGTTTAATTATGAAATTGCTCTGTTCTTCTTCATTGCAGATGATCTGTTATTTAGTTGTTCAATTGAGTAATCTCTATGAAGCCGAAGCCACAAAACCAACCACACATGTCACCACATCAAAGGTTAGTGAGCAGAACAGGAGGGAAATTTGCATGAGGATGCGCTTAACTGCTGGACCATAAAAGCGTAATTTTGGAAGAACAAAAACCGATTATAGTAATAACTAGTCTACCGTTACGGCAGTGAATGCTGCCACACAAAATGTTATGCCGGAAATGTGGCCATAATGCAAAATTACTGAATGCATTGAGAAGCATGTCATCAAAGATGGGCAACAATTTTGTAGTCCAGAAATAATTGTTTCAGTCAAATTCTGTAAATGTTTTCATCAGCTGAATTGCACCTTTTCAATAGAATACTCACTGCTTGTCATTTTTGATAGCACACGGAGGGCAGTGTTTGCCCGTCATTTGAAGGAGGTTCAACAGCTAATTGAAACCAAGCAATAAGGTTTTTGTTTCGTCAGTATAAAACAGTCTGCAAACGTCCTCTTTCAGCACATTATTCGTGTGTTAGACAATTTTGTAAATTATTATTGTATTCACGCCCTCTAGATCTTGGAAACCAGGTTTAAGTTGAAGGGGCTAGCGTGACTAAATAAAGTTGACCTAGCTACCTAGCTACCTACCTACCTAGCACATGCAGATGTTCCTTTGACAACAACATTAATTCAGCGAGACAGAAATATCAATCATATTCCAGTTTCGAAGCATGCAATGTTGAGTCAAGATCGTTTTTGAAATTTACAAGTTCCGTTTCATTACGTAATGCAAGCTTCAAACATTTCGAAAAACAAATTGAATTTAGCCTCCTCCGCAGGCAACGCCGGAAAGCGAGGCCGAAGGAGGCTAAATTGGATTAATGTTTCCAATCTTGACAGGAACGCATCAGCCGATTTGACAGTAACCAATCAGAGTAAGGTGTTCCCACGTTCTTGTTTATTTCAGGCCAAAAATCTGTCATCACCGCATCAGACTCGGAGTGAATCGTGACCTCTACTCCTGGATTTGTCTCGAATGACAAAATAATATCAGACGATCCGCTTTCGCAATGGAGAGAACTTGTCAAGAAAACGCAATTCTTTGTAAACTGTGCTGACCATTCGAATTCTGCGATTGAAACTTTCATAAAGGAAGAAAAACAAGAAAAAAGCTACTTGGCCTTCGGTCATTCGTTTCTAGGTTAAATAAGTATAATGATGACAGACAAGATGACTTATCTCAAGTACCATCCGTGAAAGTATTCGACACGGTAAAGCTTGATATGTTGAAAACGACTTTCATTGTAAAAAGAATTATATATTTAACGTTCTTGCTTGAACCAAGAGACCATTATCAAGTTTCAAGCGAAAGACGTTGCACGTGTATTAGTGACGCCTTGCATTGTGGTCTCTGCGCATTCAGATATTTCACTTTGCGCATTAACCAGCCTGCCTTGCACCTTTGATCTTGCTGTTAACCACAATTCCTTGCGTTTTGCAAGCAAAATGCCCAAAGACCCCTATATATTGTTTATATATGTCGATTAGAGAGCTGCCTTGCTCGCTCACTTCAGGCTCGCTCGCTGCGGCAGCAATAACGCTATATTTTATTCTGTTGCTATTTTGATCAACAGAGTTCGACAAAAAGGCTCAACATAGTCAAATGTTAATTTAATTATGGCTTTTCACTGCACACTGGCTATTCACAAAATTCGTATTTTGTTTGATATTGAACGGCACAGGAAGCCCAAGCTGGAATTTTGTGGATTATATCTTAATTTGTTTTTCTATAAATACTGTAACAACAGTCTTGAAACTGTCCTGGTGTCTTGTGGTATTTATTTACTATACCTGTACAAAGTTTCGTAGAATTTGAAAACAATTTAGATGTCTTCCCCGACCTTTCCATGAAGATATTTTTGTTGTTATCATGAAAAACTGTAATTTTATCTCTTCTGGCGATTTTTTCCAACAATCTCAATAACATATACTGAAAGCATATGGTACATAGTTCTATGAAATGGTAACATTTTTGTGGAGATTTGGGCTGGATTTCAAGCAATATGCAAAAAATGTATATTTTTGAGTAATGAAATTTATGCAAACTTTACACTTCAATAAAATGTTTACACTTTGACCGATCTCAGCATAATATCTAAAAACATGACCTTGGATGGGAACATTACAAGAACATTGGAACACTGACAGAAGAGGCCCTACCATAAAACGAATACCGTAATAAATGTGTTGACGATTAATTCACGTTCTACAAATTATGACGAAGATATTGTCGAAAATCTTCGAATGAGCGATTTTTCCCAGAGAAGTTACTGGAATTTTTCTAAACAGGAAACATGACTTTAATGAATTATATTGTGGAAATTGTGGAGATTTTGGCTCAATTTCGAGATAGCTAACTTTAAAGATTGGGATAATTGAGTATTCCAGACATCATACCCAAGTTTATCTTCGTTTATTTGAAGTTGATTTGGTGTTGATGAAAGCTAAAATATAATAATATACATTCCATATGTATAACAATTGACTAAATGTATTTACTTTCCCTTACATCTTCTTCGCGACTGAGCTTGCAACGTCGACAAACTGTTTACTCCATGTCAGCTGGCCGCCATGTTGTCCAAAATAGAGTATTTAGCACAGCAAAAGAACAGGAATTTGATATCAAATAAAGGCATAATACTCTAATATTTCGATCAATGAAATAACTTTAAGGCACAAAGATAGCATTAAGAATTCATTTACTGCGTGTTCAGTACATACAATTCTCGTAATTTTTACGGCCGCAAAAACTGTAAACATTGGAACCAAACAACTTGTGTCGAGTGGATCTTGTATTCATCTGACTGTGGCGACACATGCGCACACAAAAGTCCCTCCTGTTAGTGAGCAGGAGTTTGGCTTGTCATATTCATTAATAATTCATGTGGAAATCACAATAGAAATCATAACTGCAGCAGAACTTGTAAATCCGATACAAAATCATCTTCATTTGCATAGACTTTAACTTCGATTTTCTTGGTCAAACTTTACTGGTATCTTGAAAATTATGGTAGAACATGATTTGATACATCTGTACATATGATAAGGTTAGTAATAGATACAGTCATTTCAGAAAAGGTGTCGCTGACCGGCCTCACAACTACGCTGCGACTAGACCGAACGGGAGTACATAAATTATGTATGGGTAGAAATCACTGAAGCGGTTTTAAATCTGCATATCTGATTAGCCATGCCTTGAGCTTACAGCTGGCGAGTGGTTTGGATGATTTAATGGTCTTTCAATGACTGAACATTGTCACAGCACGGAATGTCCTTGACCGAAGATGATTCATTGACACCGACTCTTTTTTTCCTTGCGTAAAACACGAAGGCAAACATTCATTCAAGTATTACTCTCCATTATGATAATGAGAAAATAAATTTCCAGAGCGAATAATTTTTTGATTCAGTGATTTCTATCCATTTCTCCCATTCGGTCTAGTCGCGTAGTCGTGAGGCCGGTCAGCGACAACGTTTTCAGAAATGACTGTATACAATATTTGCAACCATACTGTATCTACAGTACATTGTATTACTTGTCATTCTAGGGTTCATTGGCATTTATTATTTTTATTTTTATTTCCCTGGAAATATCATGCTCAAGTCACAGAACTGTCAACTGTACCTGTATCAGTGTGCATTAATAATAATAATAATAATAATAATAACCTTTATTAACGTGTCAAATTACCTAGCTTACACAAGTGTAAACTAATTAAGGACACCTATCTACCTAAAATCTACATTACACCCATACCCAAACCCAAAGCCCCACCTAATTTCCCCAACCCCTCCCCCCTTATTTAAATTGTATCTGGCGTAAAATATTAAAATTTAAAATATATCCTAACATTGTAGTCTGCGCTCGCTGTACACATAAGTTCATGTAGTGATCAATGTTACTGTGTTCTTCAAGGGTCGTGGTAGGTCTCATGCAGCTTCTAAGAGAAAGACACCTTCAAGTGCTTTTGACTGGGATATAGAAAGAGATGCAGTAATTGAACTTATTGGTCACATGGTCCAGCTTGACATCAATAGATTATGGAACCCCCCTTTGGTAGAAGAAGAGTTTGTCAAGTAAGTTATGTACTCTCGGAGGCGGAGTGTGTGCAATGTACAGTGTACATAATACAGTCAAACCTCAATTAAGCAGTCACCCTCAGGAAATTCACAAATCGCAAGCGGTTTTCCATTGTCTGTACTCTTATTGACAATGGATTTGACGTCACAAAATGTTCAAAACTCAAGTGGAACCACGAGCGTAGCACAAGGATAAAGTTTGAGAGAAAAACCGTTTCAAGCGCGCGCTGGATCCGTGCGCGAGCGATTCGTCATTGCATGTGTCTGTACTCTTATTGACAATGGCTGAGAGCCAATCAGATTGCGAGATTACGCTAGGTTATTGTAAAATAGCTAACTGACTGCTTAATAGAGGTGACTGCTTAATAGAGGTCAAGTTTACAGTAAGCACGGGGACCGATTTCCGGTAATTTGAGTGAAAGTGACCACTTAATAGAGGGTGACCGCTTAACAGAGGACCGCTTAGCCTTAGTAGAGGTTTGACTGACGTACATGTAGCTTTGTTCAGTGGTCATGGATAATGGTACCAAGCCAAGGTTGACATTACTACACATACATGTACATGTAGTAAAATCTTTTAAAATGCATTTTACTCTGCGCAGCAATGCCATGCAACCTCTACTTTGTTGTTGTTATTGTTGTAATATCATTTCATTAATAATTCATGAAATGTAATAATATTGTTGTTGTTTATCACTATTCATACAATGTATAGTCTGTAAAATGGTCTGTTGAATGATTCCTTGCAAGAATAGTGTACAATGCACAACATGTAGGTCATCTGTGGTCAAAATCTAATTTCTCCTTGAGGCTCTTTGAATTTCAAAGGAGAATTTGGATTTGGATCAGAAGTCACTACTGTACACTGTCCTTATGTGCATTAGCTGATAGGTTTCAAGTTTATTTAAAAGATCAATACAATATTATATACATAGCCTGAATATCAGTCGCCTCGTCTGGGTCAAAAAATTTCCCGAGAGGATGCAGCAGGCTACATGTACAACTGATACAAATTATATCAAAATTACAAAAGATCAATACATGTGTATATACATACTTCACCCGCAAGGCATTTCATGATTGCAAGATATTTTTCTCTTTCTAGTCTCATAACTGGGTTCTGTTACAAGCTACTGGAGAACCCAACTGTAACCAAAACCAAGACCACTAAAGATTTAGTGTTTAACTTACTGGCGACTGCTATCAAGAAGTACAACACTGGACTGGGTGAGTATTGAGTCTTGTATTTCAGATACATTATTTCAGATCTCAGTGTCAACTTCCTCACCTATTAGGGGGGCGCTTATAGAGAGGGGAGGTGCCATTCTCATACCCAGACCCTTCTCAGCTTTCTAATGAAAAATCAGGCTCCACTGAGATGGTAAGAGACAAACCGGAAGACCTAGATTCTACAGTAGGTCGTCAGATATAATGCGCATGCTCAATATTTTCTAACTTCCAGTGACAAAATGGAGGACTTCAGCGAAGTTCTCGCCGATGCTCTAGCAAAACTTCATCTACATTTCAGTCTAAATGAAACATAGACTCTGACGACCTACAATGTAGAATCTGGGACTTCCGGTTTGTCTCTTACCAGAGCCTTCGATTTTTCGTTAGAAAGCTGAGAATGGTAGATGGGTACGAGAATGAGGGAGGCGCTTATTTGAAGGGGTGCTTAATAGAAGATTTATGGTACATGTATGTACCAGGTGATCTCACAAAAGCTTTTTCTTCACTTTCATCCTGTTTCCATATTTCCCACTTTACTCCTTCATTTTTAATGGTTGTTGATTGCGTTCTTTTTTCTTCAACAGGTACAACATTAAAGATTATACAAATGATCCAACACTTTGAGCACCTTGTCCCACATTTATCACAGGCTGTAGAACTCATGGCTACAGAATTTGGTGTCAAGAGTCTAGTTGCAGAAATTATTAGGTACCTGAAAGTTTCTAGGGAAGGGGAGGAGATGGGAGTGGAGGAGATGGGAGGGGAGGGGAGTAGATGGGAGGGGAGGAGATGGGAGTAGAGGAGATGGGAGGGGAGGAGATGGGAGGGGAGGAGATGGGAGGAGATGGGAGGAGATGGGAGGGGAGGAGAGGTATTTATAGGAGCAAGGGTGGGTTAGTGTGCAACATTCTAAGCGAGAGGTACCCAGTTCAATTCTTCAAGACCTTGATGAGCACATCCTTGTTTTCGACTTCACTCTAATCCATGCAGCTCAGTGCAGCATTAAATACTCGTAGATCGGAGTACTGGTGGAGGAAGGGGGTAAAAGGGTGCACCTTCTGCCCCCTGAAAGAACATGGGGCATGGATGTTAATTATTGTACCTTTACCCTTTACCTTTTGATATATAATCATTTTTTAATTCCACTGGTTATTCTCTGGATTGAGGCTAAGGCTGAGCAAATGCGTCTTTTGTCAAGAAGTACAGCAGTTTCTAAACAACTCGAAACTGGAGTATTGTAAATCACTAACATTAACTATCAACATAATTGTAGGGAAATTGGAATGATGAATCCTTCAGACCTTTCCAAAGACAGCAGTGGTACCAGAGCCTTTGCTGACTTCATTGTTGATTTGACAAGCAGAATACCATCCATTGTACTTACTAATATCAGTATGCTCATGTGTCATTTGGATGGAGAGGTAAGCAGAATACCATCCATTGTACTTACTAATATCAGTATGCTCATGTGTAATTTGGATGGAGAGGTAAGCAGAATACCATCCATTGTACTTACTAATATCAGTATGCTCATGTGTCATTTGGATGGAGAGGTAAGCAGAATACCATCCATTGTACTTACTAATATCAGTATGCTCATGTGTCATTTGGATGGAGAGGTAAGCAGAATACCATCCATTGTACTTACTAATATCAGTATGCTCATGTGTCATTTGGATGGAGAGGTAAGCAGAATACCATCCATTGTACTTACTAATATCAGTATGCTCATGTGTCATTTGGATGGAGAGGTGAGAAGAATACCATCCATTGTACTTACTAATATCAGTATGCTCATGTGTCATTTGGATGGAGAGGTAAGCAGAATACCATCCATTGTACTTACTAATATCAGTATGCTCATGTGTCATTTGGATGGAGAGGTAAGCAGAATACCATCCATTGTACTTACTAATATCAGTATGCTCATGTGTCATTTGGATGGAGAGGTGAGAAGAATGGTTCTTTCAGTCATTTTCATTACCATATATGCCTTGCCATATTCAATTTTACCATAACAGAGCGCAATCTCACAATCTGATTGGCTCTCAGTCATTGTCAATAAGAGTACAGACACATAGAATGACGAATCGCTCACACATGGTGCCAGCGTGCACTTGAAACAGTTTTTCTTTCAAACTTTTTCCTTGTTTTTGAATGTTATTTTTTACTTTGTTTTGTAAAAAAGAAATTGTAGATGGTTTTTCGTTGTCTGTACTCTTATTGACACACATTTGACGTCATAAAATGTCCAAACCTTTGCAGTGAATGATCAAATCACAAGGACATGATGTCATGTGTGTATCAATGAGAGTACAGACAAAGCTACACCATCTGCAATTTGTTATTAAACAGTTTGATTGGATGAGATGTATCTGCACACTTTTTGATTGGTTCAGGAAGGAAGCCATTTGAGTGTCACGGTAGAGTAGGTTTCTGACACTCATACAAAAATGACTCTGCAGTCCTGTAATTTTAGTATAAGTTTATATGTGAGTTGAAGTGAGCTACATGTACTTCAATGTAGAAGATAGACCATTATTTTTCAAAATAGTGGTTGTAATATTGTACATTGTAATCTAGTGATGAATGATGGAGTGATGATGAGGATGGACATGTGATGGTTGTGGTGAATGTGATAGTGATTAGAAGTGAAGTTTGGGGTGGTTATGATGATGATGGAGTGATGATGATGAGGATGGACATGTGATGGTTGTGGTGAATGTGATAGTGATTAGAAGTGAAGTTTGGGGTGGTTATGATGATGATGGAGTGATGATGATGAGGATGGACATGTGATGGTTGTGGTGAATGTGATAGTGATTAGAAGTGAAGTTTGGGGTGGTTATGATGATGATGGAGTGATGATGATGAGGATGGACATGTGATGGTTGTGGTGAATGTGATAGTGATTAGAAGTGAAGTTTGGGGTGGTTATGATGATGATGGAGTGATGATGATGAGGATGGACATGTGATGGTTGTGGTGAATGTGATAGTGATTAGAAGTGAAGTTTGGGGTGGTTATGATGATGATGGAGTGATGATGATGAGGATGGACATGTGATGGTTGTGGTGAATGTGATAGTGATTAGAAGTGAAGTTTGGGGTGGTTATGATGATGATGGAGTGATGATGATGAGGATGGACATGTGATGGTTGTGGTGAATGTGATAGTGATTAGAAGTGAAGTTTGGGGTGGTTATGATGATGATGGAGTGATGATGATGAGAGGATGGACATGTGATGGTTGTGGTGAATGTGATAGTGATTAGAAGTGAAGTTTGGGGTGGTTATGATGATGATGGAGTGATGATGATGAGGATGGACATGTGATGGTTGTGGTGAATGTGATAGTGATTAGAAGTGAAGTTTGGGGTGGTTATGATGATGATGGAGTGATGATGATGAGGATGGACATGTGATGGTTGTGGTGAATGTGATAGTGATTAGAAGTGAAGTTTGGGGTGGTTATGATGATGATGGAGTGATGATGATGAGGATGGACATGTGATGGTTGTGGTGAATGTGATAGTGATTAGAAGTGAAGTTTGGGGTGGTTATGATGATGATGATGGAGTGATGATGATGAGGATGGACATGTGATGGTTGTGGTGAATGTGATAGTGATTAGAAGTGAAGTTTGGGGTGGTTATGATGATGATGGAGTGATGAGGATGAGGATGGACATGTGATGGTTGTGGTGAATGTGATAGTGATTAGAAGTGAAGTTTGGGGTGGTTATGATGATGATGGAGTGATGATGATGAGGATGGACATGTGATGGTTGTGGTGAATGTGATAGTGATTAGAAGTGAAGTTTGGGGTGGTTATGATGATGATGGAGTGATGATGATGAGGATGGACATGTGATGGTTGTGGTGAATGTGATAGTGATTAGAAGTGAAGTTTGGGGTGGTTATGATGATGATGGAGTGATGATGATGAGGATGGACATGTGATGGTTGTGGTGAATGTGATAGTGATTAGAAGTGAAGTTTGGGGTGGTTATGATGATGATGGAGTGATGATGATGAGGATGGACATGTGATGGTTGTGGTGAATGTGATAGTGATTAGAAGTGAAGTTTGGGGTGGTTATGATGATGATGGAGTGATGATGATGAGGATGGACATGTGATGGTTGTGGTGAATGTGATAGTGATTAGAAGTGAAGTTTGGGGTGGTTATGATGATGATGGAGTGATGATGATGAGGATGGACATGTGATGGTTGTGGTGAATGTGATAGTGATTAGAAGTGAAGTTTGGGGTGGTTATGATGATGATGGAGTGATGATGATGAGGATGGACATGTGATGGTTGTGGTGAATGTGATAGTGATTAGAAGTGAAGTTTGGGGTGGTTATGATGATGATGGAGTGATGATGATGAGGATGGACATGTGATGGTTGTGGTGAATGTGATAGTGATTAGAAGTGAAGTTTGGGGTGGTTATGATGATGATGGAGTGATGATGATGAGGATGGACATGTGATGGTTGTGGTGAATGTGATAGTGATTAGAAGTGAAGTTTGGGGTGGTTATGATGATGATGGAGTGATGATGATGAGGATGGACATGTGATGGTTGTGGTGAATGTGATAGTGATTAGAAGTGAAGTTTGGGGTGGTTATGATGATGATGGAGTGATGATGATGAGGATGGACATGTGATGGTTGTGGTGAATGTGATAGTGATTAGAAGTGAAGTTTGGGGTGGTTATGATGATGATGGAGTGATGATGATGAGGATGGACATGTGATGGTTGTGGTGAATGTGATAGTGATTAGAAGTGAAGTTTGGGGTGGTTATGATGATGATGGAGTGATGATGATGAGGATGGACATGTGATGGTTGTGGTGAATGTGATAGTGATTAGAAGTGAAGTTTGGGGTGGTTATGATGATGATGGAGTGATGAGGATGAGGATGGACATGTGATGGTTGTGGTGAATGTGATAGTGATTAGAAGTGAAGTTTGGGGTGGTTATGATGATGATGGAGTGATGATGATGAGGATGGACATGTGATGGTTGTGGTGAATGTGATAGTGATTAGAAGTGAAGTTTGGGGTGGTGGTTATGATGATGATGGAGTGATGATGAGAGGATGGACATGTGATGGTTGTGGTGAATGTGATAGTGATTAGAAGTGAAGTTTGGGGTGGTTATGATGATGATGGAGTGATGATGAGAGGATGGACATGTGATGGTTGTGGTGAATGTGATAGTGATTAGAAGTGAAGTTTGGGGTGGTTATGATGATGATGGAGTGATGATGATGAGGATGGACATGTGATGGTTGTGGTGAATGTGATAGTGATTAGAAGTGAAGTTTGGGGTGGTTATGATGATGATGGAGTGATGATGATGAGGATGGACATGTGATGGTTGTGGTGAATGTGATAGTGATTAGAAGTGAAGTTTGGGGTGGTTATGATGATGATGGAGTGATGATGATGAGGATGGACATGTGATGGTTGTGGTGAATGTGATAGTGATTAGAAGTGAAGTTTGGGGTGGTTATGATGATGATGGAGTGATGATGATGAGGATGGACATGTGATGGTTGTGGTGAATGTGATAGTGATTAGAAGTGAAGTTTGGGGTGGTTATGATGATGATGGAGTGATGATGATGAGGATGGACATGTGATGGTTGTGGTGAATGTGATAGTGATTAGAAGTGAAGTTTGGGGTGGTTATGATGATGATGGAGTGATGATGATGAGGATGGACATGTGATGGTTGTGGTGAATGTGATAGTGATTAGAAGTGAAGTTTGGGGTGGTTATGATGATGATGGAGTGATGATGATGAGGATGGACATGTGATGGTTGTGGTGAATGTGATAGTGATTAGAAGTGAAGTTTGGGGTGGTTATGATGATGATGGAGTGATGATGATGAGGATGGACATGTGATGGTTGTGGTGAATGTGATAGTGATTAGAAGTGAAGTTTGGGGTGGTTATGATGATGATGGAGTGATGATGATGAGGATGGACATGTGATGGTATGGTGAATGTGATAGTGATTAGAAGTGAAGTTTGGGGTGGTTATGATGATGATGGAGTGATGATGATGAGGATGGACATGTGATGGTTGTGGTGAATGTACATGTAATAGTGATTAGAAGTGAAGATTGGGGTGGTTATGATGATGATGGAGATGATGGTTGTGATGATTGGAGTGGTGGTAATGATGATGATGATGATTATTAATTAAGTGATGACATGGGTACTGGTTATGATTGATGAAGACAGTGATGATGTTTGTAATGTGTATTTACTGTAGTAGTGGTAAGATGATTAGATGATTATTCTGCTGACTTAATACAAATCATGAATTCATACAATTCCTTCTATTTCTCTCTCAGTCCTACTCAATGCGCAATGGTGTTCTTGGAGCAATGGGTGAAATAGTGCAGAGAGTGCTCAGTACTGGTGAATTAGATGACAATGCTAAGAATCTCAGGGATCAGTTTCTTGATAAACTAGAGGTACAATATAGTCCAGATAATACATGTACATTGTACATGTGTTGGTCCTGAAGATGTACATGTACGTGTATCCATCTACATGTACATTTTTACAACACTTGTCAAATTTCTTGTGCGCTGATTGGATAAGAGCCATTGTCGATAAGAGGACAGATGCATAGAATGATGTTTCGCTCGCGCACGGAACCAGCGCGCGCTTGAATCAGATTTTCTTTCAAATTTATTTGTCGTTTTGGGAGCGTTTTCCGCTTTCCTGAGTAAATATTGTTGTAAAAAAACAACAATTCGAACATGGTTTACCATTGTCTGTACTCTTATCGACAACGGATGACGCCATAAAATGTTCAAAACTTTGCAGTGAAACAACTTGTGTAAGTAGAATTTTTTTTTTCTTGACCAAACAGTCCCACCTTCATGATACCAATGCCTATGTACGCAGTAAAGTCCTACAGATATGGCTACAACTGTGCAACAAGATGGTTATACCATTACCAAGGCAACAACAGCTACTGGAGTTAGTCATTGGCCGTTTACAGGACAAATCAACCAGTGTACGGAAATATGCAGTGCAACTACTGAAGAGCTTCCTTGTCAACAACCCATTTGGAGCAAATGTATGTATTATCATTTACTAAATATGCAATGTAGCACATATACTACACATGCTCTTATTGGTCAATTAGCGGGCCGTAACTTCCCGTACGGCCTACTGAAAACAGAAAAGTAAGGAAAAAGCTATATAAATAAATATCTTATTATTAAACCTCGTTTGCTCGGTCTGTACGAGAAGTTATGGATCCTCGTATTTCCCCACTTTTTATGGCCAGCGAGCTACATGCAAATTGGGTCATAACTGATAAGGCTGTGTGAAAAAACTAGTCCATAGCTTCCCGTACAGACCTCTTAATAAGAGGTACAGTAATATACAGTATATACAGAAGCACGCTCTCTTTGGCCCAGACCCCCAAGCCTTTGAACTGCTCTGGGGAGAGAAAAAGGGGGAGCGGAGAGTCATGATGTTTTTCAATGTTGTTTCAGCTTCCTCTTGATCACTTGAAAGAGAAGCTTGCTGATGAGACGACTAAACTCAAGGAAATGGCACCCAATCTTACCCAGCAGTCTACAGACCAAGGTACACGGACGGTATACAACAGTTAGAGTAGTTTTTGTATGAGTGGGAAACTTACAGTACGGAGTTACGGTCACGGTACGGAATCGAAGACATTGTATTTAAGCAATCACAGCGTGCAAAATCATTTCTCAACAATCAGAATGCTTGGATACCATGACTGGATGGCGCAATACCATCACTGCATGGCACGGTTGCTTGTTTGTCTGTTTGTTTGCTTGTTTGTTTGTATCTCTGTTTTTCTGTTTATTTGTCTGTTTATTTGGTTGTTTATTTGTCTGTCTGTTTGTTTGTTTGTATGTCTGCTTGTTTGTATATTTGTTTGTTTGTTCATTCGATGCAACTCTGTTGTCTAATTTCCATGTCCTCATTCTGACTAGTTCCAGTTGTTGCGTGTGCTAAAGACACCTGGGATGCCATGCTTCCTGAATTACAGGCCGCGGCGGAGGAATACATGTACTTTGTAGAAGAACAAACTGAAGACGATGATGCCTCTGTACTGTATGTTTTTAATAATGATAATAATAAGTACCGGTACTAGATACAATATGAGCGGCCGAACTGTATGGTATTTACAATGGTATTTACATTGTAAATACCATACAGTTCGGACGCGAATATTGTATCTGACTTATCGCATCCAACGATGTATAAGTGGATGTTTTACTATAATTTGGATGATAGGAAACAGTTTGGCCGAGAAAATCCAAGTTAAAGCTGAATGCAAATGAGGACAATTCTGTATCCGATTTACAGATGTCTGCTACGCTTATGATTTCTATTGTATTTCCCTCATTAATTATTCATGAATTCAATAATAGGATATACAGTCATGTACATTATAGTACATTTCACATTGTCTCGATACGCTTTACAACCGATGGAAGACTTTTTCAGGCTGCATATGAAGGCGCCCATGGCAGCCGAGCAGCTTACAATCAAGAGGAGTTTATAGTATGTTATGCTTCAAATTTTGAAAATACAAAATGTAGGCTGTTGAACCAGTAACAATCAATCCACTACTCTTTACAAAGAGTTCAACAGGTTATTTAATTTTGTACATGTATGTAGAAATGTTAAGTTATCAACAAGTGTGAATTGGCTGAATCTTAAAGAAATTGTTTTATTATTCAGTTCTTTTAAGGAGATCAGAGAACTGCTGAACCAAGGACACCATAAGAAAGCATTGATTGCTTTGACGAATGCACATAAACTTTGGCCAGATGAAACTCTTCTGAATCCACCAGCAAAACTTTGGCCAGATGAAACTCTTCTGAATCCACCAGCAAAGGATCAAGAAAACCTCTTGTAAGTTTAGGATTACTTGTGGCTAAGTGAATATTTAGGCTAAGTTAAAATCAAGGCACATGGGCAAGCGCTCAATCGTGCAGTCTCAGGGACATGCGGCGCACATATTGCTGAACATGCATTTCTACTCAAGCGTAAGTCATGCAGTCTCAATCGTGCAGTCTCAGGGACATGCGACACCCGTATTGCTGAACATGCATTTCTACTCAAGCGTAAGTCATGCAGTCTCAATCGTGCAGTCTCAGGGACATGCGACACCCGTATTGCTGAACATGCATTTCTACTCAAGCGTAAGTCATGCAGTCTCAATCGTGCAGTCTCAGGGACATGCGACACCCGTATTGCTGAACATGCATTTCTACTCAAGCGTAAGTCATGCAGTCTCAGGGTCATGCGGCACCCGTGGTATCTACATGTACTCAAACGTGAAAGCTGAGTGTGCTGGCCAGCTGCCGTGCGCCATACTGTGGGGTGGCCCAGGCTATTGCAGGGTCACGTGGCGCGATACTTGCAGATTGTCACGGATCCAAGCAAGCGTGTTGACCTTTGTCATAAATAATGCCAGTTGTTGCACCCACCCCTCTCCCAGTGGTAGTATTTTGGTACAATGATGCTGCCTTTGCAATGAGAACAGAGACTCTGAGAGGATGTTTTATTCCATCGATATGTGCACCTGCAGTACTAGAGTTCTTTCCATATAAGTGGGAAGTAGTTATGGTAAGGTTTGTGCCGTGCGGATGTTTTATTCCATCGATATGTGCACCTGCAGTACTAGAGTTCTTTCCATATAAGTGGGTAGTAGTTATGGTAAGGTTCGTGCCGTGCGGTGTGCTAAGGTGACTGTGCCGTGTTCAAACATTCTGATTCTTCTTTCAGTGAAGAGAAGGAGGGTGAAACTGACACACTCAGTAAAGAAGATAAAGAAGACGTGATCACAAACTTCTTGTGCGTTCTAAAGGCTATTTTTATCGGTAAGATAACATCTAAAAGTGGATAGTCTCCTTAGCAGCCATTTTAGGCTGTTTCTATTGCCCTGCGATCCTTAGGAATAGAACGATACTAAAAACGGCTATGAAGGAGACTAAAGGCCCTGGCAAACGGTTTCAACATTGCATTCAACATGCGTTCGATTTTGTTGAATAGCGATGTTGAAACGGTTTGATGATGATGATGATGATGATGAAGACTTTATTTCAAGAGGGTAACACATAAAAGTGAAATACACTTACAAACTTGTGGCCCTCACTAAACTTAATAAATAACAATATAATATAAATATCAAACCTACACTACAATTACACTATACTACAAATAAATAGATTTAGATTTAGATTTAGATACAATGTATTTATAACAATTAATAATTATATATCCATATACAATGTACTACTGGTTTGCCACCCGCATTCAACAATGTTGAACATGTTGAATCATGTTGAATCGATGTTGAATGAAGTTTAAAAGAGTTAAAACTTTGCTTCAACATTGATTCAACATTTCTTTTGTTCTCGAAAATGTTGAATGGCGTCTTGCGCATTTATTAAATTAAACAATAGAAATACCTCTTGCAAAACGTTGTTGAAAGCATTGTTGAAACCTGTTTGCCACCCCGCGTTCAACATACATTCAACTTCCATTCAACAGCGTTCAACAAAATCGAACGCATGTTGAATGCAATGTTGAAACCGTTTGCCAGGGCCTTAATCAACGGACACCTACTGTATGATTAATTGGT
Source organism: Actinostola sp. cb2023 (assembly GCA_033675265.1). NCBI lineage: Eukaryota > Metazoa > Cnidaria > Anthozoa > Actiniaria > Actinostolidae > Actinostola > Actinostola sp. cb2023. Next base: position 140,296 of record JAUJYZ010001124.1, on the reverse strand, counting down.
CCAAAGGGTGTGCGCTTATGGGAGGTTCAACTGTATCCACTTCATTAATATCAGACAATTTACACCTTTGCAATCCATGTATTCCAGGATCTGAAGATCAGCCAATGCAAGATGACGAGGAACTCAATCCAGAAGCATTATTGGAAGTAGCCAATCAGAGCACAAAAAATGCTGATCAAGATAACAATGATATGGTTAATGATATTATCAAACAGCAACTTGTCGTGCAGTACCTCAAGGTACCTTTTTCTCGTTACTTACAACCGTTGTCGTTGACGTGCACTCAACAATGCTTTCAGACAAACTCCAGTCTAGACGGCCGTCAATCAAATTATTATTATTATTATTATTTTTATAGCTTTGCTATGATTGGCTAAAGTCTGGACACGCCCACTTTGATTGATTGACGTCCAGCTATTTTCATACCTGACAAGCTGTTTTGAAGGTCGCACTTCAATGACAGCGGTTATAAAATTTAAAACATAATTTTTCTTGTACAAATTGATAAAGTAAAGTAAAGGTACTTTATTTAACGTCGGTAACTCATGACAATTAACTGACTTACTGCTAAACTTGAGGCGGACGGTGCGGCACTTTACTCCCCTCCCTCCATCAATGCTCCTCTTTACGGGTATTTAAAGCTGAACTCACACAGATTAGAGAGAAGTAGAAGCAAGTGTGTGAGGTCACTGAGGATCGAACTGCAGACCTCTGGCTTTGTAGGCAGTGCACATCATGCCAACTACGCCACGCTTGCTCCTCTAATGTTGTTGCTGCTTTTGCTTTGATCGAGGGTTACAGATGTTTGTTTGTTTTTTTAATTTTTTTACAGATACTGAAATGCTGGAAGGCATTACAGCCATGCAAGTAGCTTAGAAATACCAATGTATCTGCTTGTATTTCCAGGATTATGTCAACTTCCAGACCAAAATGGAGACAGCAGTACCTGTAATCTGTCAGCTTCTTGGCTCCAAGACAACAAGCGACGTCTCGGAATCCATCGAGTTCTTTGTAACTTCTTACGAGTTTGGTCTGAGGAACGCAATTATTGGTGTCCGTAGGATGCTAGTACTGATATGGTCCCGGGACAATGCCGTCAAGGAGTCTGTGGTAGAGGCTTATAAGGGACTTTATCTAGACCCACCTGCACCCAACCAAAGGTACAATATACATGTTTATACAGTTAGGGACATTAACCAATGTCATGTCTGAGACCCTATTGAATAATGTCCCATGATATTATGCCATGTAATGTATATACAGATAGGGACATTAACCAACATCATGCCTGAGACCCTATTGAATGATGTTCCATGATATTACGCCATGTAATGTATATACAGATAGGGACATTAACCAACATCATGCCTGAGACCCTATTGAATGATGTTCCATGATATTACGCCATGTCCCAAAAATTTGTTCCCAAGTATTGGAAAGTGTGCAGTGCCCATGAAGATATTCACAGCTGTTTCAGTGTTGTGACGTTGTGAGTGACATTGAACTGTTTCAAGTATAGACAATTGAACTTCTCTACAATGGGACACCACCTCAGGACAAAATGTGGGGAGGTCAGGTGGCCATTGTGTAAGCGTAGCCTATTGGCCATTACAAAAAAGAGTAGGGGACTGGGAACAAGTTTAGTAGAATTAATGTAATTACGAAATTAAGTTTATGACATGAAACAACATGTTGAAATTTATAGTATCTGTGCAAAGTTTGATGTGATTTGAGTGAATTCTGTCGGAATTATAAACTTTTGAAATTTTGAAATTTTACAGTGAATGTATGGTTTGGGTAGACAACGTAAAAAAATACAGAGTTTGTATATCAAAATAGACATCTTTGATGCCCTCTACAGGGCTCGAAATAGTGGCCTGCCAATGGCCAAAATGCAGGTCAAATTTTACCACTGGCAGGCGAAAATAATTTTGAACTGCCAAATGGAAAATAAAATGGCAGGGGAAATTTTGCTCCACTGTAGTTTATTGTTTTCCTTTGTTTGCTTACCATTTTCCTTTATTCGCTAGTCCTTTCCGTGAACATATAAATATCGGCAAGTAAACTGAAAACAACAGCGCAAATGTGGTAGTGTACGGTGCGGATCCGTACGGTGCAGCCAGTGCAGGCACAGGTCATCAGGTCAGCGGTGTTCTCTTGTAATATAAATATAACCCAGCATGCATTTTGGGCTTCCAAGCTAGCGTGCACGCCATTTGCTTTGCAGAACGATTCTGTGACGAATCTACGACAGGAAAAATGGAGGGGAACAATTCCCAGAACAATATTGAAACATATATTAACTTCCGGCATCTTTGTGATCATTTCGATGAGTACGGGATCAGTGTAAAAAAGCCAGATGCGTCTGATAGCGTATACTGCAAGTCTCTTTTCGCCTGGCACGGCCTAACAATGTTATACATGAAGAGCTAAGTTACATTTATATATTATACTCTTATAATTTTATTAGCTCAGACTTAAAATTCATTGGAAATTGGGTGAAAATGGTGGGTTGTCTTATAGTTCATATTTTATAGATTCTTATTAGGATATATTTTAATTACGACCAGTACAATTTTACGATGTATATAAACGGGTGTGGGTATATAATTATGGGGTTTAAGTATACAAGGGTGTTGGGTTATATGGGATCTGGAGTGGTGGGAATGGATACAAATATTTGAGATGAAGGGTATTGTAACTTGGGCCTAAATTTTAGTGAAGTGGGATTGGGTATTTATAGTAGTATTATACAAAGTATATAGTTTTTATAGTATGTAATATTTTATTTATTTTAAATTATTATTTGAGGGCCATGAGTTCATCAGTGAAAACTGTTAAATGTACCCTCGTGAAATAAAGTTTATTATTATTATTATTATTATTATTATTATTATTATTATTATTATTATTATTATTGCTACTAAAAAGGTTGAAAATGCACATTTTTTATCGTACATTTGTGGCAGGTCAAAAATACTAAATGGCAGGCCAAAATTTTTTTGTCCTGCCAAAAAATAAAAAACTGTCTGGCCAATTTTTTTTTCTATTTCGAGTCCTGCCTCTAGCATCGTCAATATTAAGCCAAAGTTCACCAAACTTTCCAGACTAGCTAAGTTTGATCTACTCTCAGAAAATGATGCTCAATTTTGCTAGTTTCTTATTGAATTAGTTTACGGACTTGGTCCCAGTCCCCTGCTCTTTTTTGTAATGGCCAATTGTGGGAACGTTTCAATAACAATAAATATCAGTATGGTATGTATGGTGGCTGGAACAAAACTCCCTTGCCATTGTGGGAGGACAGTTGATAGAAGTTTTTTGACTATAAGTGTATTTAAATATTTTTCTACAGAGCAAAGACAGGTATTATTGTTAAAAACCTTATAACTCTGACGTACGGTGCATCCATTGGAGACTTAACGTCTTTAGAGGAATTGGTGAGTGACAGATAGATAGCATCATAGCCCTATATTTAGATGCATCCACCCTCAGCGAAATGGCATGTGGCTGCTTACCATGGGTTGGCTGCTTAATAGGGGTTTGACTGTATACAGCTTTTAGATATTAGAGAGATTTAGCAAACACGACGTGACGTGAAAGAGGACGGCGCGCGCGCTGACGAATAACTGTGAAACGACCGTTGGCGTCCTCAACGTCATGAAGAGGACGTGAAAACAAGTGAAATGGCGTCGTGAACTTGACGTCGCGACGTTGTCACGGTAGTCACGCAATGACCAAATGTGATATATTCGTCATCTAACGTCGCGTCGTGTTTGCTAAATCTCTCTATTACATTGTGAGTGCACAAAATTTGACTTTGCTTCGTTTGGAAGGTATTTCTGATTTTACAATGTAATCTAATGAGTTTCTCTGCATACAGATGGGTGAACTTATGAAAGCAAAGTTAATACCTGGATCATTGATTAAGCTATTATGGGAGAAGTTCACAATGAAGGTAATGTTTATGCTAATGATGGAGATATTGTGGGTAAAGATGATGATGATGATGATGATGATCTACCATGGTGATCATCATCAATATGAATTCATGATCATAAATTAATTATACAATATAAATGAATAATAAGCAAAGTTTCTGATCCCACAATGCAAAATAATACTATCATAATGATGATGATGATTATAATGACGATGATGGTATAAAATGCAGTAACACAATTGTCCCAGTGTTTCATATTGCAAATGCTACTCATTTTTTCCTCAAGGTTGCTCAGACAACTCCAGAAGAAAGTCGTGCAGCCTTAATTCTCCTCAGAATGTTGGCCAGGTAAAGATATGCACGGCTGTTGATGATGATCATGATTATTATTATTGATGATTATGATGATGGCCAATGATGATGGATGATGGTTGTTGATAATGATGATGACTGATGATGACAATTATTGATGATGATGATGACAAATGATTATGAATGGTGATGATGACTGATGATGATGGTTGATGGTGATGATTGTTTTTTCCAGTCTTTTCCTTGTATCAGTCGGCATTTTCATCATCAGACCTAGAAACATTACACTGTGCTTCCATCAATCCATTTCATCTGGTAATCTAAGTAGTCATATTGAAATGAACAGAAAAGAAACTCTCTCACCTCAACCAAAGTTGACCGACTTCATTCCAAAGAAAAAAATCATTTTGTAAACTCTTGTATATCTTGATTGATGAATTAATGCTCATGCAATGGTTAGACGCAAATGAAAGACTCTCCCCTCTCCCCTCTCCCCTCTCCCCTCTCCCCTCTCCCCTCTCCCCTCTCCCCTCTCCCCTCTCCCCTCTCCCCTCTCCCCTCTCCCCTCTCCCCTCTCCCCTCTCCCCTCTCCCCTCTCCCCTCTCCCTCTCCCTCTACCCTCTACCCTCTACCCTCTACCCTCTACCCCCATCTCTGCCTCCCCCTCCTTCCCCCTCTCCCCCTCCTTTCCCCTCTCCCCCTCCTTACCCCTCTCCCCCTCCTTTCCCCTCTCCCCCTAAATTTGTGTCTAAGCAAAGATTCTATTCTATCTCTTTTCAGTGCCGAGACAGACATTATTCGTAGTAACGTTGATGTGCTGGTGAACACTGGTCTTGGTACGCGTGCTGAGGAAGACTTTTTGCTTGCACGGGATACCTGTGTTGCCCTCCTGAAAATCATCAAATCCAAGGTACATCACTATTAAAACCAAGAATATAGGAATTAAAAAGTGAAGGAAGAAGGAAACGTTTGTTTAGAAAGAAAGAAAAGAAAAAAGAAGGAAGGAAGACAAAATTGAAAGAGAGAAAGAAGAAAGGAAGGAAGGAAGGAAAAGCAAAAATTAAGGAAACAATGGCAGACAAAACGAAAGAAAGAGAGAAAGTAGGAAGGAAAGAAAGAAAGAAAGGCAAAAATGAAAGGAGGGAAGGAGGAAGACGAAAAGCAAGTGAAACAATGGATATTCCTCTGTTCTTTTCCCTCCTGTTTTTACTCAAATTTATCTCATAATTTCAGAAACCAGGGAATGCAGAGGAAGAACCATTCCGTTTCTCATACTCACATGAAATCTTTGAACGCTTGACCCATTTAATAGTCACTGGTAAGTACTTCTGATGCTATTGTTTAAAAATATGTTATTTTTGGTGGGCTTCTTGTGGAAGAGCGAGTGGGATGTATATCTATTGGGCTTCCTGTGGTAGAGAGAGTGGGGTGTATATCTATTGGGCTTCTTGTGGAAGAGCGAGTGGGATGTATATCTATTGGGCTTCCTGTGGTAGAGCGAGTGGGATGTATATCTATTGGGCTTCCTGTGGTAGAGCGAGTGGGATGTATATCTATTGGGCTTCCTGTGGTAGAGAGAGTGGGATGTATATCTACTGGGCTTCTTGTGGAAGAGCGAGTGGGATGTATATCTATTGGGCTTCCTGTGGTAGAGCGAGTGGGATGTATATCTATTGGGCTTCCTGTGGTAGAGAGAGTGGGGTGTATATCTATTGGGCTTCCTGTGGTAGAGAATGGGATGTATATCTATTGGGCTTCCTGTGGTAGAGCGAGTGGGATGTATATCTATTGGGCTTCCTGTGGTAGAGAGAGTGGGGTGTATAATCTATTGGGCTTCCTGTGGTAGAGAGAGAGGGGGATCTATATCTATTGGGCTTCCTGTGGTAGAGAGAGTGGGGTGTATATCTATTGGGCTTGCTGTGGTAGAGCGAGTGAGATGTATATCTATTGGGCTTCCTGTGGTAGAGAGAGTGGGATGTATATCTATTGGGCTTCCTGTAGTAGAGAGAGTGGGGTGTATATCTATTGGGCTTGCTGTGGTAGAGCGAGTGAGATGTATATCTATTGGGCTTCCTGTGGTAGAGAGAGTGGGATGTATATCTATTGGGCTTCCTGTGGTAGAGAGAGTGGGGTGTATATCTATTGGGCTTCCTGTGGTAGAGAATGGGATGTATATCTATTGGGCTTCCTGTGGTAGAGAGAGTGGGATGTATATCTATTGGGCTTCCTGTGGTAGAGAGAGTGGGATGTATATCTATTGGGCTTCCTGTGGTAGAGAGAGTGGGATGTATATCTACTGGGCTTCCTGTGGTAGAGCGAGTGGGGTGTATATCTATTGGGCTTGCTGTGGTAGAGAGAGTGGGGTGTATATCTATTGGGCTTCCTGTGGTAGAGCGAGTGGAATGTATATCTATTGGGCTTGCTGTGGTAGAGAGAGTGGGGTGTATATCTATTGGGCTTGCTGTGGTAGAGCGAGTGGGATGTATATCTATTGGGCTTGCTGTGGTAGAGAGAGTGGGGTGTATATCTATTGGGCTTCCTGTGGTAGAGCGAGTGGGGTGTATATCTATTGGGCTTGCTGTGGTAGAGAGAGTGGGGTGTATATCTATTGGGCTTCCTGTGGTAGAGCGAGTGGAATGTATATCTATTGGGCTTGCTGTGGTAGAGAGAGTGGGGTGTATATCTATTGGGCTTCCTGTGGTAGAGAGAGTGGGGTGTATATCTATTGGGCTTCCTGTGGTAGAGCGAGTGGAATGTATATCTATTGGGCTTTCTGTGGTAGAGAATGGGATGTATATATATTGGGCTTCCTGTGGTAGAGCGAGTGAGATGTATATCTACTGGGCTTCCTGTGGTAGAGAGAGTGGGATGTATATCTATTGGGCTTCCTGTGGTAGAGAGAGTGGGGTGTATATCTATTGGGCTTGCTGTGGTAGAGCGAGTGAGATGTATATCTATTGGGCTTCCTGTGGTAGAGAGAGTGGGATGTATATCTATTGGGCTTCCTGTGGTAGAGAGAGTGGGGTGTATATCTATTGGGCTTCCTGTGGTAGAGAATGGGATGTATATCTATTGGGCTTCCTGTGGTAGAGAGAGTGGGATGTATATCTATTGGGCTTCCTGTGGTAGAGAGAGTGGGGTGTATATCTATTGGGCTTCCTGTGGTAGAGCGAGTGGGATGTATATCTATTGGGCTTCCTGTGGTAGAGCGAGTGGAATGTATATCTATTGGGCTTGCTGTGGTAGAGCGAGTGAGATGTATATCTATTGGGCTTCCTGTGGTAGAGAGAGTGGGATGTATATCTATTGGGCTTCCTGTGGTAGAGAGAGTGGGGTGTATATCTATTGGGCTTCCTGTGGTAGAGAATGGGATGTATATCTATTGGGCTTCCTGTGGTAGAGAGAGTGGGATGTATATCTATTGGGCTTCCTGTGGTAGAGAGAGTGGGATGTATATCTACTGGGCTTCCTGTGGTAGAGCGAGTGGGGTGTATATCTATTGGGCTTGCTGTGGTAGAGAGAGTGGGGTGTATATCTATTGGGCTTCCTGTGGTAGAGCGAGTGGAATGTATATCTATTGGGCTTCCTGTGGTAGAGCGAGTGGGATGTATATCTATTGGGCTTGCTGTGGTAGAGAGAGTGGGATGTATATCTATTGGGCTTGCTGTGGTAGAGAGAGTGGGGTGTATATCTATTGGGCTTCCTGTGGTAGAGCGAGTGGAATGTATATCTATTGGGCTTCCTGTGGTAGAGCGAGTGGGATGTATATCTATTGGGCTTCCTGTGGTAGAGAGAGTGGGATGTATATCTATTGGGCTTCCTGTGGTAGAGAGAGTGGGGTGTATATCTATTGGGCTTCCTGTGGTAGAGAATGGGATGTATATCTATTGGGCTTCCTGTGGTAGAGCGAGTGGGATGTATATCTATTGGGCTTCCTGTGGTACTTTGGACAGAATCTGTTGTCTGCATTTACATTCCATAGAATATTGTAACAGTTCTGCTGAGCCTGGATTGTCGGCTCATGGTTTTGAGACAGCAACACAGGCTCTCCTTTTCTTTACTCTGTATTAATACTGTCGTGCATTTCCAGGTATTAGCAAGGTGGATGACATTCACTTTGCACCCATGGCTGAACAAGCAATCAATGTGATATACACGCTGTCTGAACACCCTGAGATGGTGTGTGAGAATATCATCAGGAAATTAGTAACATGTTTGATTGTCAGAAAAGACACACAAACACCAGAACCAAATGACAGCCAGGACGCACAGACACAAGGTACAGCTACTTCTGAATATATATGGGTATTGCTTATTTGAAGGCAGTTAATGAGATTCATGGACTTTAACCAACTGTTTGAAACCAAGCAATACTTTCTGGTTGATAGCACATGAAGGGCAGTGTTTGCCCACAGGCAAACCACAGTGATAAAGTGACATTTGCACTAAAAAATACCGAATAAAACGTGTTTTAATATATTTTAGCCCGAGTAAATGCACCATTGTTCCCCACCCTCCCTCACTGAGTCGGAATAGGTCAACCGGAGGACGTATATTATTACAAGGTAGGCAACTTTCAGGATTCCTGTGGTGAATCTCAAAACAAATCTGCTAAAATATATATCAAATCTTGTGAAAACTCATCCCTAAATCCGTCCAGTTACTAAAATACCTTCAATCTATCATGTCAGCTCAATTGTTTGGTTGTATTTTGAAGAAAATGCTGGTTTTGGGTCCAAGGACGCAAAAAAACAGCTTTCGTACTATGTGCCGACAGTTAGGCTTCGACCAGCGCAGTCCTGGGGACGAAAATGTGGAGCAAAAATAACCCGCGTACCCCTTCCCTTGTATTCCTTTACTCACCTGATCAAATGGACAAATGCAACCCTACATAGGCAAACATTCGACTTCCGCTTTTGTAACTTTTAAATATTCATCGCGTGTGAATTCTTGACGCATGCAAGTTTTGTAAGACGGAATAATACAATACACTGTACAATAATTACAAGAAAGCTTGGGTTTCGTTCGTTATAGGTCTTATAGTCTACTGAAATTATGAAGAAAGTACAAGGTGTTTTGTAATTTGTATAATTCAATGCAAATATTTCGTTTGCCTTCCCACTGATTATTCGAAATGAATAACGCTTATTTGCGGACTTATTTTACATTAGCATAACAGTAATATAAATAGCAAGCTCTGCAACATGTGCATTGTAGATAACAATCTGGGACGAAATTCAACTGAGAAGTGAAAGTTAAGAATAACATTCAAAAATGTTACTGTCATTCATCTATATGTTGTAGTTTAATGTTTGCTTGTAATTATTGTGCAGTGTATTGTATTATCCCGTCTTGCAAAACTTGCATGCGTCAAAGAATTCACACGCGATGAATATTTAAATATTACGAAAGCGGAAGTCGAATGTTTGCCTATGTAGGGTTGCGTTTGTCAATTTGATCAGGCGAGTAAAGGAATACAAGGGAAGGGATACGTGGGTTATTTTTGCTCCACATTTTCGTCCCCAGGACTGCGCTGGTCGAAGCCTAACTGTCGGCACATAGTACGAAAGCTGTTTTTTTGCGTCCTTGGACCCAAAACCAGCATTTTCTTCAAAATACAACCAAACAATTGAGCTGACATGATAGATTGAAGGTATTTTAGTAACTGGACGGATTTAGGGATGAGTTTTCACAAGATTTGATATATATTTTAGCAGATTTGTTTTGAGATTCACCACAGGAATCCTGAAAGTTGCCTACCTTGTAATAATATACGTCCTCCGGTTGACCTATTCCGACTCAGTGAGGGAGGGTGGGGAACAATGGTGCATTTACTCGGGCTAAAATGTATTAAAACACGTTTTATTCGGTATTTTTTAGTGCAAATGTCACTTTATCACTGTGGTTTGCCTGTGGTTTGCCTGTCATTCGAATGCAGATAATAATGTGATTCATAGACTTATAGTCACCTGACTAAAACTAACCAATCATTTTACAGCTGATGATGTAATGTCCCAAGATAATATCCCTAAGCTGATGTCATGTCATTCGAGCATTTTGGCGCGCTTTTTGGTTCTGTGTGGGCACGTGGCTCTACGTCAGTTAATTCACTTGGATGTGAGCATCTTCAAGGAGATCAAGAGAAGACAGGCTGTACAGGAGAGCGAAAATGAAGAAAAGAGACGAGATAAAGAAATGGGAAGGAAGAACAGGAATGACGTTAATGCTACAGCAAATACCACCAAGGTATACATTTTGGCGAATTTGGAGATGATCATGATGGGGATAAAGGTGATGCTGATGATAGTGGTGATGCTGATGGTAGTGGTGATGTTGATGATAGTAGTGGTGATGCTGATGATAGTAGTGGTGATACTGATGATGATAGAGGTGATGATAGTAGTGGTGATGGTGATGATGGTAGAGGTGATGCTGATGATAGTAGTGGTGATGGTAGAGGTGATGATGGTAGTGGTGATGGTGATGATGGTAGTGGTGATGCTGATGATAGTAGTGGTGATGGTGATGATGGTAGTGGTGATGATGATGGTAGTGCTGATGCTGATGATGATAGCGATGATGATGGTAGTGGTTATGGTGATAGTGCTGATAATGATGGCAGTGGTGATAATAGTATTGGTGATGATAATGATATAGTGGCAATGATGATAATGACAGACAAATTGACTGCATTTCAGAGGATCTCCTTCGTTCTATAGCATGTATGAATATAATGATAGAGCTTTCTTCAATTGTTTGTTTGCGATCCAGGACACGACAACCAATGAAACAGCAGAAGAGGACATGGGACTTACTGGTGCTACGGCTGATGATGTAGAGTCAGAATACATCAGGAAGATTTGTGAGCAAGAGATAGTGACAGGTATTGCCTGCTTTCTTGCTTGCTTTCTTTCGTCAGTCCATGCTTCCTTCTTTTCGTCCTTGTTTTCTAGCTTGCTTGCTTGCTTCCTTGCTTCCTTCCTTCCTTGCATCCATGCTTCCTTCCTTGCTTCCTTCTTTGCATCCATGCTTCCTTACTTGCTTGCTTGCTTCTTTGTTTCCTAGCTTGCTTGCTTGCTTCTTTGTTTCCTAGCTTGCTTGTTTCCTTCCTTCCTTCCCTCCTTCCTTTCTTCGTTCCTTTCCTTCCTTCCTTCCTTCCTTCCTTCCTTCCTTCCTTCCTTCCTTCCTTCCTTACTTCCTTACTTCCTTCTTTGTTTACATGTACATGCTTCATTCTTCCTTGCTTCCTCGTTTCCTTCCTTCCCTTCTCCATTCCTTCCTTGTGTTTTCTTTGTTTGTTTGCTTGCTTCCTTAGATGTCAATTCTAAGTAAGCGTACCAGTATTTTACCATGTGTGTATTGATTGACAGGTCAGAATCTACTGGCCCTTCTTCGCCCTCTGTTAGTGTGTATCTGCAGTAACCCATCAAGGTTTAGCGATCCTGGTCTGCAAGCGGCTGTCACTTTGGCCTTGGCGAAGTTCATGTTAGTTAGGTAAAGAAACGACCATAGAAACATGAACAGCTGAGCAGTGGTGACAGTAACAACGACAAACAACAAACAGTAGACGCAACAACAGCCGTAAACAATACCAACAATCCATTGTTTAAAAAAATATGGCTGCTGTATATTTTACCCAGTAATCCTTTGCGAACCTAAATCACTACTACTTTGATCTACAAACTTTCTGACCGCTTTACATAAATATAAAGGTAACAGCTTCTCTCTTGTAAATTTTGACGTTTTCAAAACTCTCTGTTCTAAAGTTTCAACGAGGTATAGTGGTTTATGCGCGCAAAGGATTGTGGTAAATACTCTTATCCGCCATCTTTTTATAATTGTGACGGACAGACAAACAATAGCAACAACATTTTTCCATTAATTTTTTCAGCTCTGAATTTTGTGAATCACATCTGCAATTACTTTTCACTGTCCTTGAAAAGGTAAGTGATGTCAATGAGTAAATAATTTCTGATATACATGTCCTTATTTGGTGTTGTTTGCCCAACTGATATGGGTATTTGTCTGTCAGATCACCGATTTGTAACTCTTTATTTGGTTCTGTTTACCTAATATGGGTATTTGACTATCTAATCACCGATGTCTAACTCCTTATTTGGTGTTGTTTACCTACCTAATAGGGGTATTTGACTATCTAATCACCGATTTCTATCTCCTTATTTGGTGCTGTTTACCTAATATGGGTATTTGTCTATCTAGTCACCTCATGCAACTATCCGTGCCAACACTATCATCGCCCTTGGTGATCTCACCTTCAGGTTTCCAAATCTATTGGAGCCTTGGACGTCTCATCTGTACGCTAGGTAAGACAGAGCATCGTCTGGCTTCCTGTGGTGAAGAGGGGAAGATCAATGTCTGCTGTGTTCTAGTACATTGATCATTTGACACTAGTGTCCCCACCCCCCATTATTTTTTTGGGGGGGTGGGGACATTTTTGGGGGGGTTGGGTGGGGGATGGTATACTACTGACACTGATCTTATTCTCCTCTTATGGATTAAAAGAGAAGAATCAAGTGTTTTCATGTTTACGTCTTAGAACCGCTTTCTCCTTTTGCCCGCTTATTTGTTTGTCAAGATCTTTGAGATCTCATAGACCCAAGGGTTTCGATTCTGCTTAATCCAGGTTCAACTGTACTCGCTGCTGATCTCTAGTTTGTTATTTTAGACTACGAGACGAGTCAGCCCAAGTGCGTAAGAACACAATGATGGTATTGACTCACTTGATACTCAACGACATGGTCAAAGTCAAGGGCAACATCAGTGAAATGGCTACGTGTCTTGAGGATAAAGACCAGAGAATCACTGATCTTGCTAAGCTCTTTTTCTTAGAACTGGCCAAAAAGGTACGTAAGAAAGATCCGGCGAATTTCTGAATTCACGTGAGAAACAAGCTAAGTAAGACAACAAGCTAAGAAACACGCTGTAAGCTTGATTCCCATATTACACAGGGATCCCGCAATTTTCCTTTTGACTAATGCGCATGCTCTTCTACAGGGTAACGCTGTCTATAATATTCTACCCGACATCATTAGCAGGCTTTCTGATCCTGACTGTGGCATTGAAGAGGAACCATTCAGAAATATCCTAAAGTAAGCATCAATTTTCTTATCTACCCTTCTTCCTCCAAGAAAATAATGGCCTGCCCCTTAACCTCCTTCCTCCAAGAAAAGAATGGCCTGTCCCTCGCCTGCCCCTTAACCCCTTTCCTTCAAGAAAATAATGGCCCGCCCCTTAACCTCCTTCCTCCAAGAAAAGAATGGCCTGCCCCTCGCCTGCCCCTTAACCCCTTTCCTTCAAGAAAATAATGGCCCGCCCCTTAACCTCCTTCCTCCAAGAAAATAATGGCCTGCCCCTCGCCTGCCCCTTAACCCCTTTCCTTCAAGAAAATAATGGCCCGCCCCTTAATCCCCATCCTCCAACAAAATAATGGCCCGCCCCTTAACCCCCTTCCTCCAACAAAATAATGGCCCGCCCCTTCCTCCAAATAATGGCTGTCCCTTAACAGATTTAGCTGAAGGCCTGCACATTCCCACTGAAACTATTTGGATAACATTGCGTGGTAGTAATGACTGAGGGACGGGTTTTCTTGCGATTGTAGGTATTTGCTGTCTTTCATTCAGAAAGATCGACAATCTGAAAGTCTTGTTGAAAAGCTCTGCCACAGGTTTAGAGCCACAAGGTAAGACTATTGCAATATCGTACTATCATTATATCTTTACTTATTATTACCAACATCATCATCATCACCATCAATATCATCATTATCTTGGACACTTGTGTCGAACTAGAAAATTTTGGTTATCGTGTACTTATTATTATCATCATCATCATCATCAATGTCATCATTATCATGGGCCGAGCTAGAAGAATTTGAGACTTAAATAAAGTTATTATCATCATCACCATCATCATCATACTATAATTTTCATGACCAACATTACCGTGAGCACCATCAATCATCACTGGCAACATTGTCATGACAATTGTCTTTCATCGTAATCATCAATCATCACGTCTACGTCATACCTGGGAATCATGACCTTGGTTTTCTATATTGTTGTCCTTGCTACTGGTTATTTCATGAAGTTGATTTGGATACTGTTGTGTAATTGTGTTGTTGTTGTTTACTCCAAACGTCTTCTCATTCTGGTTGATCTTGTATGTTACTAGATGTGATCGACAGTGGCGTGACTTGGCTTTTTGTCTCTCTCTTTTACCGTTGAATGAGCGTGCTATACGAAAACTACAAGAAAATTTTGGCTGCTTCCACGACAAACTGTCTGATGAAGATGTGTACCAGTCGTTTATGAATATCATTGGGAAGTCGAAAAAATTCGCTAAGCCAGAGCTTAAGGTATGCCGCACATAATATCTTGATATTTATGGCAGTAGTGGAGGAAGATTCAGTAGTGATGGTGGAGGTGGCGGAGGAGGAGGAAGCAGTAGTGGTGGATCGGAGGTGGTGGAGGAGGAGGTAGTGATGGAGGAGGTGGTGGAGGAGGCAGTAGTGATGGAGGAGGTGGCAGAGGAGGCAGTAGTGATGGAGGAGGTAGTGGAGGAAGATTCAGTAGTGATGGAGAAGGTGGTGGTGGAGGTGGTAGTGGAGGAGGCAGTAGTGATGGAGGAGGTGGTAGAGGAGGAGGTCGTGATGGAGGAGGCGGAGGTGGTAGTGGAGGAGGCAGTAGTGATGGAGGAGGTGGTAGAGGAGGAGGTCGTCATGGAGGATGTAGTGGAGGAAGATTCAGTAATGATGGAGGAGGTGGCGGAGGAGGTGGTGGAGGAGGAGGAAGAAGCAGTAGTGATGGAGGAGGTGGTGGAGGAGGTAGTGGAGAAAGATTCAGTAGTGATGGAGGTGGTGGTAGAGGAGGTGGTAGTGGAGGAGGCAGTAGTGATGGAGGAGGTGGTAGAGGAGGAGGTCGTGATGTGGGAGGTAGTGGAGGAAGATTCAGTAGTGATGGAGGAGGTGGTGGTGGAGGTGGTAGTGGAGGAGGCAATAGTGATGGAGGAAGTGGTGGAGGAGGTAGTGGAGAAAGATTCAGTAGTGGTGGTAGAGGAGGTGGTAGTGGAGGAGGCAATAATGATGGAGGAGGTGGTAGAGGAGGAGGTCGTCATGGAGGATGTAGTGGAGGAGGATTCAGTAGGTGGCGGAGGAGGAGGAAGCAGTAGTGGTGGATCGGAGGTGGTGGAGGAGGAGGTAGTGATGGAGGAGGTGGTGGAGGAGGCAGTAGTGATGGAGGAGGTGGCAGAGGAGGCAGTAGTGATGGAGGAGGTAGTGGAGGAAGATTCAGTAGTGATGGAGAAGGTGGTGGTGGAGGTGGTAGTGGAGGAGGCAGTAGTGATGGAGGAGGTGGTAGAGGAGGAGGTCGTGATGGAGGAGGCGGAGGTGGTAGTGGAGGAGGCAGTAGTGATGGAGGAGGTGGTAGAGGAGGAGGTCGTCATGGAGGATGTAGTGGAGGAAGATTCAGTAATGATGGAGGAGGTGGCGGAGGAGGTGGTGGAGGAGGAAGAAGCAGTAGTCATGGAGGAGGTGGTGGAGGAGGTAGTGGAGAAAGATTCAGTAGTGATGGAGGTGGTGGTAGAGGAGGTGGTAGTGGAGGAGGCAGTAGTGATGGAGGAGGTGGTAGAGGAGGAGGTCGTGATGTGGGAGGTAGTGGAGGAAGATTCAGTAGTGATGGAGGAGGTGGTGGTGGAGGTGGTAGTGGAGGAGGCAATAGTGATGGAGGAAGTGGTGGAGGAGGTAGTGGAGAAAGATTCAGTAGTGGTGGTAGAGGAGGTGGTAGTGGAGGAGGCAATAGTGATGGAGGAGGTGGTAGAGGAGGAGGTCGTCATGGAGGATGTAGTGGAGGAGGATTCAGTAGTGATGGTGGTGGTGGAGGAGGTGGTAGTGATGGAGGAGGTGGTAAAGGAGGAGGTCGTGATGGAGGAGGTAGTGGAGGAAGATTCAGTAATGATGGAGGAGGTGGCGGAGGAGGTGGTGGAGGAGGAAGAAGCAGTAGTGATGGAGTAAGTGGTGGAGGAGGTAGTGGAGAAAGATTCAGTAGTGATGGAGGTGGTGGTAGAGGAGGTGGTAGTGGAGGAGGCAGTAGTGATGGAGAAGGTGGTAGAGGAGGAGGTCGTGATGTGGGAGGTAGTGGAGGAAGATTCAGTAGTGATGGAGGAGGTGGTGGTGGAGGTGGTAGTGGAGGAGGCAATAGTGATGGAGGAAGTGGTGGAGGAGGTAGTGGAGAAAGATTCAGTAGTGGTGGTAGAGGAGGTGGTAGTGGAGGAGGCAATAGTGATGGAGGAGGTGGTAGAGGAGGAGGTCGTCATGGAGGATGTAGTGGAGGAGGATTCAGTAGTAGTGATGGTGGTGGTGGAGGAGGTGGTAGTGATGGAGGAGGTGGTAAAGGAGGAGGTCGTGATGGAGGAGGTAGTGGAGGAAGATTCAGTAATGATGGAGGAGGTGGCGGAGGAGGTGGTGGAGGAGGAAGAAGCAGTAGTGATGGAGTAAGTGGTGGAGGAGGTAGTGGAGAAAGATTCAGTAGTGATGGAGGTGGTGGTAGAGGAGGTGGTAGTGGAGGAGGCAGTAGTGATGGAGAAGGTGGTAGAGGAGGAGGTCGTGATGTGGGAGGTAGTGGAGGAAGATTCAGTAGTGATGGAGGAGGTGGTGGTGGAGGTGGTAGTGGAGGAGGCAATAGTGATGGAGGAGGTGGTAGAGGAGGAGGTCGTCATGGAGGATGTAGTGGAGGAGGATTCAGTAATGATGGAGGAGGTGGCGGAGGAGGTGGTGGAAGAGGAAGAAGCAGTAGTGATGGAGGAAGTGGTGGAGGAGGTAGTGGAGGAAGATTCAGTAATGATGGAGGAGGTGGCGGAGGAGGTGGTGGAAGAGGAAGAAGCAGTAGTGATGGAGGAAGTGGTGGAGGTGGTGGTGGAGGAGGTGGTAGTGATGGAGGAGGTGGTAGAGGAGGAGGTCGTCATGGAGGAGGTAGTGGAGGAAGATTCAGTAATGATGGAGGAGGTGGCGGAGGAGGTGGTGGAGGAGGAAGAAGCAGTAGTGATGGAGGAAGTGGTGGAGGAGGTAGTGGAGAAAGATTCAGTAGTGGTGGTAGAGGAGGTGGTAGTGGAGGAGGCAGTAGTGATGGAGGAGGTGGTAGAGGAGGAGGTCGTGATGTGGGAGGTAGTGGAGGAAGATTCAGTAGTGATGGAGGAGGTGGTGGTGGAGGTGGTAGTGGAGGAGGCAGTAGTGATGGAGGAGGTGGTAGAGGAGGAGGTCGTGATGGAGGAGGTAGTGGAGGAAGATTCAGTAGTGATGGAGGAGGTGGTGGAGGAGGTGGTAGTGATGGAGGTGGTGGTGGTGGAGGAGGTGGTAGTGATGGAGGAGCAGTGGATGTGGTTGTGGAGGAGATAGCGACGGTGATGGTGGAAGTAGTAGTGGTGCAGGTGATGGCAAATACATTATAAACCGAAACGTACATTTTCAGTGCACGTTTGTTATTTTGTGGCTTACGGGAACCCTGTGTATTCCCAGGCTCTTGTAGAAGAGCTCGAACAGCGTATCGATGATTGTCACACCAAGGGAATGGACGACGAGGCTGGATACGATCGCGCGTCCAAAGCATCAGGCGCGGCTCCCAAGACTAAGAAAAGTGTATCGGCTACTCCTTCAGGTAAGAAAATAATATACACTCTGAGCTGTGCTCCGTGGTCAGACATGGGTCGTATGGTGGCAGCATAGTGCGCCTTTATATGTCTTCGACTCGGCCACGTTGAGCTGCGTCCTTCGTAATTCGGCCACCATAATAATAATAATAATAATAAGATTTTCAAGACTTTTTCAAACATTTTTTTAATATGTCCACTTTGTGAGCGTTTTGGAAAAGTTGCCATTGATTCATTGCAATATCCCTTTGATACTTTATACCGAAGGTAAATCGGCTCGATCTCGTAAAGGCGTTACTCCGGCTAGACGTCGTCGCAATAAAACAACCAACGGCGACAGTGACTCGGAAGACGAGCAGGTTACGAAACCAACCCGAACCCCACGAAACCCAGCTCCTCCAAGATCGGCAAAACCGAAGTCTTCACGAAAACGAAAACCGATGCCTTCGTTTGAAAGCGACGACGACGATGACAGCATCGACTTGTTCGATCTGGACGAGGAGGACGAGGAGGAGGAGGACGAAGCGGCCATTAGTGACGATACAGAAAATGTCGACCCTAATCAAGAAAATGTCAAGAAGAAAAAGCCTTCGAAGCACACGACCAAGAGTGTGCAAGGCGGTAGTATAGCGAAGAGTAGAAGTATTAGGGCATAATATTGCGGTCCTTGATGAACTATATATAGTATATAAGTGGGTAACAATAATAATCCATCCATTGATTTAATGAGCAATAGAGGCGTTTTCTTATGAGTGGAAAAGTTACGGTACCGTGCCGTATTGAAAGAGTTAGATTGGATGAGATGCATCTGCACGCTTTTTGATTGGTTCAGAAAGGAAGCCATTTGAGTGTCACGGTACCGTAGTTTTCCACTCATACGAAAACCACCTTGAATGTACCGTCGAACCTCTCCATGACGACCACCTCGTTAAACGACTTTGTGGCCGTTGTGTAGAGGTTTCAAGATATCCAATAACAATACATGGTCGCCTGGATAATATAGCCTGATCGTTGTGTAGAGGTGGCCGTATATTGGGAGATTCCAATAACAATAAATCTATGGGCTTCCTGGTGGTCGTTACAGAGAGGTGACTGTTGTGAAAAGGTTTCACTAACAATGGTTCGGATTGCTGGTGGCCAGGACATTAGACCCTGACCTTCACAGAGATGTGGCCGTATTGGGAGGTTGTAATAACAATAAATGTGTGGGCTTGCTGGTGGTCGTTACAGAGAGGTGGCCGTTGTGGGGGGTTGTCCCTGGCTTGTGTTAATTTTGTATTATTAAAAAACACTGAAATAGACAAACGCGGTTTTTCTTGCTTTTCCGGTTATTAATTCACACCTTTTAAAATAGCTTCCGCCCTACTGAAGGAATTCGTCCGGCTTTTTCCCCTGTTTCAAGGGAACCACCCAAGTGGGCTTTTAACATCGCTAATTCAGCTTTTTCAAAATAATGATACTAGTTACTCGGGCTTCCTGTGGCACGCCGAGTTGAAAAATGGGCTTTCTTGTGGCCACAAATCGCCAACTGAGTACCAAGGCGCATGCGCTCTGTGCCGCTGAGGAAACCGAAGGCTCGTTGTTGAAGCCCGCTGAGTAAACGCTTATAGATCGGCTTGTTTCAAATTGTTTCTATTTATTATTGTTCAAATTCAACAACATTTCTATGTACAAACATATCCTAATGATAGCAATGTGCATCTCATACTACTTGCTTCGACATAGTCGACTTATTATTTAATTGTGGGTGATGTGTTGGTTCGATTGTGGCAAGTGATGCGTGAGTGAGATATTGAGTTAAGATAATAACCGCTGTACAGAAAAGATGGCGGATTCGTACGTTTACCACAATCCTTTGCGCGCAAGGCTATATGTGACGTAAGCCATTGGATCGATTGGCCAATGAAATACAGCAACTGGCAAGAGCTATGATAATGATGGTTGGTAAATTATAACATTATAGACCGAATGCAATAATGGCGTCCAATTTCAATTGCCATTGTTCTGGACTGACTAACATCGTGTTCATGTGGAAACACAAAAGCATTTTCACCTGTATGAGAGGCTAGTCAGTCCAGGACAATGGCAATTGAAATTGGAAGCCATTATGCATTCGGTCTATGAAGGAAATGTTTATAAACAGCGAGTAGCGCTTTACCTCGTAGAAACATTAGAAATAACACAGAATGTTTTGAAAGTGCAAGGCTATCATAGTACTGATCTAGGTTTGCAAGGCATTGTGGTAAACGTACATCCGCCCTTGTAAATCATTCATTACTCGATACTTTGCCTTACTTCCGGTCTGTGGCGAATACATTGGAAGACGGTACGAGTGTTAGAGTGCAACTTAGAAAAGCTTGAAAACTAAATAGCTAATTAGTACTAAATAGCACCAATGAAACAATAGAAAACAATAGAAATAGCACTATTTAGGACTATTTAAAATTAGTACTATTTCACGCTTTTCTAAATTGCACTCTATGACCATTGAAATAGCAGTTCGTAGATTTTGACAATATTATCTCCAATTTAACAAACTGTATAGCCTATCTAATATGCTGGAGAAAGAACGTTGAATCCATTCAAGTGATATTTCCACTAGTCTTTCATCGAGGGCAATCACCTCGAAAAACTTGTAACTAATTCAGCCAATCATAACACTCGAACCCAGTCTTCCAACATTTGCCAGCCACAAACCGGTTAAATGTTCAGTTCTAAGCTACATTGTCTTCGATGCCATCTTAATCAAGGCTTCGGGATCGACCCAGTCCCCGGACACATCACCTCCGAACTATTTTGTCCAAGGTCGTCCAAGGTTATCATATCAAAGAGTGGTATCACGTGATTGGAAGAAATGACAGCGACACGCCCACGACAGTACCCAATTGAATGCTCAACCACGTGGTTTGCGATATTATGGGACACAAATCTTTCTTCTGTAGACCCGATAACGATTGGCTCTGGGTTGCCATGCCTACCAATAACGCCCCATCAGTCACTGCGAGCAGAAGGTACAATCCCAATACGAATATATTGTAGTAAACCAGAAAAGGGCCCCAGATGTAAAACACAATGGCTGCCACGAAACCGAGGCGTAGAAAGGCAAGTAAAAAGTGGAGAGCGCTTTGGACCATTTTTGGTAGGGGCTTGCAGCAACAGTTGGAAAATGTCCCTACAATCGTCCCCAAAAAGTTCTCAAACTGGTATAGTCCTATTATCACAGTGGTCAGGTGATGTTTCCAAAATGGCGCCTTACTTGAGGAATTATGGGTAAAAGTCATGGAATGGACCAATGGGATCATCGATAGGCAATACCACGTGACTGCAGCCACTAGAAATTCAGCCAATAGTAGGACAGCAATCTTTTCACAGCGATCATTACTGATAGCGGACGACGACGACAATGTCATACACCTTGCGTTGTTGCGAGTGTTTTCCTTGTCAACAAACAAGTTGTAAATCCCTCTTCGACTGAGCAGGATAACCGAGAGAAAACCGACAAATAAACCCAAGAACGCCACGGAGAACACTATGTAGACGTTCATGGTAGTCTTTGATACAAAAATAGTGATGTCCTTTGCTTGGTAGTCAATCCCGATGGAAACCAAATGAGCCAAAGCGGGAAGAATGTAGCCAAGACCTGAAACGAAGAAGAAGAAAAACATGAGACAAGTACGCAGTGGTGATTTGACTTGGCACGTCCATATGGCATGCTGAGAGACTCCAAGGTCAGCTGAGCTTTCACTTGGGGACAACTGAACGTGTAGCTGTCTCACAGGGACAAAATGCGCACTCTTCAAACAAATTCGTTGGAATTTCGTTGGAAATTCGTTGGAAATTCGTTGGAATTTCGTTGGAAATTCGTTGGAATTTCGTTGGAAATTCGTTGGAATTTCGTTGGAAATTCGTTGCGAATTTTCAATTTCTAAGCTATTGGACATATCCAAATAATAATAATGACATTTTTTATACAGATGGCCCATGTCACATAACGTGATTTTCAATAGAATGTATCATTAGAATCTCCAAATTATTTCCAGGGTTTGAAGAGCGCACGTATTTTTTCCAGTGGGACAATGAGGGTTTATCACATAATTTCAAAACTCATAGGACAAAAAAATGATTATCATAGCTGGAAAGAGAGCTCGTTGAAATTAGTAAAAATGTGAAGTTTGGAAAAGATCGCTCCACAAATTACGAAGATATGAATTTTCAAAAATCGAAATTTTGTATGAAAACCTTTGTTGGAGGCAAGAGTTGCCTCCAAGCCGTAATTTCCAAAGGTTTTCATACAAAATTTCGATTTTCGAAAATTCATATCTTCGCAATTTGTGAAGCGAACTTTTCCAAACTTCACATTTTTACTAATTTCAACGAGCTCTTTCCAGCTATGATAATCATTTTTTGTCCTATGAGTTTTGAAATTACGTGATAAACCCTCATTATAGGCCCAAGTTATAGATGACGTCACAAGATGGCCGTCTTGGTATATCTTATTTTCTAAGATTCTGACGACAAGATCTCTGCGAAATAGCCGCTCGGCTGCCTTAGGCAGTGGAAACAGCGCATGACTAGGACAATCACAGAGAATTTACAGCGTCAAACAGCGTGTATTCCGCACTCACCTGATCCCCAACGAAACAACATTTTGCTTTTTCCTCCCGGGAATAACAGCACCATCTTATCAGTCGACGCGAGCGCAAACCCTGTACATAAACCATTCAGAATAACCAAGCCATAGACGACGTAGACTGGGTACGAGATTCTCAGCGCTTCCAAAATAGGAAACACAGCAACCACGCCTGCCATTAGTAGGAAACTGGTGACGACAGTGGAAACGAACGGAAACCAGGTTTTCTTGCCCAGGAACACCACGATCATGGCAAAGAGGACCGAGGCATGGTGGAAGGAACCTGGTAACGAGAAAGGCAGGAACCATAAGTCTGATATCATCAGCAAACTTCCGTAGTTTCCCAGAATTCTTCAGGATTCCGCTCGTGCAAGCGAGGTCAGGGGATAAAAATATTTAGAATTGATCGTGTATTGAAGAAAATATGACTACTGTAACTAATCAAGAACAGAAAAAAACTGCTTTCTTTGCATGAAAATTTGTAGCTATCTTTGTAATTCTTCTTACGCACTTTTTTAATTTAAAAGTCTAAGTTTTCTACTGAATTTTTTCCCCTGACCTCGCTTGAGCGCGCAGAATCCTGAAGCATTCTGGGAAACTACGAAAAGTTACCAGTATGGAATTTCGTCACCAAATAAGGAATTTACTGATGGGTGATGCTTTTCCCAATGCATTATTTTACCGTGATCACGTGGTTATGAAATTCAATCAAGCAATATGATTGGACGATGAGAATTCATAATAGTAATAATAATTTTAATTTATTTCTTAAAAAACGCATATTACATTAGTCTCAATGCTTTGTACGAAAACAAAAGTGAACCCATTGCAACAATGAGGGTTATCATGTAATTTCAAAACTTATAGGAGACATAGGACAAAAAAAATGATTATCATAGCTGGAAAGAGCTCATTGAAATGAGTAAAAATGTGAAGTTTGGAAAAGATCGCTCCGCAAATTGCAAAGATATGAATTTTCAAAAATCGAAATTTTATATGAAAACCTTTGTTGGTAGGCAAGTTGCCTACCAGCGTAAATTTCCAAAGGTTTTCATATAAAATTTCGATTTTTGAATATTCATATCTTTGCAATTTGTGAAGCGATCATTTTTACTAATTTCAACGAGCTCTTTCCAGCTATGATAATCATTTTTTTGTCCTATGAGTTTTGAAATTACATGATAAACCCTCATTGTTGCATGGCTTTCGTTTGTAACATTTTAAATTGACAGTTTGTATGAAACTCCATTTTGTTATATCTGTGTGTTTCCACTTGCAACAATGACATTTTTATCAATAATTATTCCGTACGTCAGTGATAAATATTTAACGTAAAAAGTACAAAAAAATCACAGTCATGACTGTGGACATTCGTTAAATGAATTCTTGATTTGGACTGTCAGTGTTATGAGGAAACCTCGTTGAAGTTCGTCTTTACAATATTGAACTAATTACCGCATGATAAGCTAAGTCACCAAGGAAACCGGATGTCAAAAAATAACAGTTTCCAATTTAATTACATTAATTTTTATTTATTTTTTAATTTTATTTTATTTTATTTTATATTTTTTACATTACATTATTGTTAACTAATTTAATAAAGAAATACAGCCGCTGGGTATTCTGTAATCCAAATTTAGAAATCCTGCCGTTATTATATTCCTTCATGTGGAGTAGAACGCGGAAAAGGGGACCAGTTAATTTGCTTTGCAATCTGTGCGTTTTTGAGTTTGAACAATGAACTGCTGTGCGATCCAGTGCTGATGTAGAGATCTCGAGAGACACCAACTGAGAATTTTTGATTAACGGCAAGGTTGGTTTCTGTTGGTCGAACAAGACGTCAGGAAACAATAGCATCCTGCCTGCGTGTGATCATTCGACTCTTTCCACCTCCTTCACCCAATGCAAAACCGCTCAAAACAAGCGCGCGCTCAATATCTTATCTCAACACCCGAGTGTCAACATAAGTCTTTGTACTTGGATTAAAAAACATTTGATAGGAAAATATATATAATATTCTACTTATATAAAGAATTAATGGTGTTTGAAGTAGTGCAATTTTGAATTGAACAGATTTATAGTATTTCTGAATCCAAAACTGCAATAGTACAATGAACGGGCATGAAAACTCCTTGGTTATTAAAGTCATCAAAGTGGTGAAGGCTTTATCGCCCTTCCGTTGCATTTGTAAGTGCCAGTGACAACTCGAGAAGAAGAAAGGTTTAACGTAAGGGCTATTTACTGAGGATTAAAGTATTTAGCGCCAATTTTGTTGATGTAGAGTGTTTCTCACACTCTTCCGCAGCTGCATGTATTGACTCAAAACTGCGCACTGAAGTAGCAGATAAAACCGCATTCAATTTACTTCGTATTTGATTTGAAGACAGTAAATCTGAATCCCACGAATAAAGATACAAATTTCCAGACAAAATAATGTAGGATTTGGAAAAGGATTATATTAATATTATGAAAATATAACAAAGGTTTTCCGGCATGAAATGTTCCCATCGGTTCTTCACATGGTGGATGGGTGGCGTGGGGTTTGTTTTCAATGGCAAACAGCCACCTTTTCGCGAAGCTTGTCACGGTAAAATGAACCCCTCACGATAATCACCATCAACTGAAATAAATAAATGTGTAACACTTACCGAGCATGGACAAAACTTGCTCTCCAAAAAATGGTTTGAAGTAAGCCACGCTGATGTAAACTGCACTGAATGAAATCACGCACGCCATTCCGATCAGTACAAAATACAACTTCTCTCTTAATGAGAAGTGTGAGTTTGTTGGAAGTCTGTTATAATGTGTAACTGAAAATCTGCGATTTTTGTTCAAGTAGTCGTAGCCAAGAAGTTCCTCTGCGCTTAAGTAGAAGTTCACAGGGATTTCTGACGTTTGAGTTGCTGTGGAGGCTCTGCTACGAATACTGCTGCCTTTTTCAGATGACAACGTCGATGTGCCCCGAAGAGAGTCGACATGGGCAGCCACGTTTTTGCTATTAACGTATTTTATTTCCGAGCCATCGAAAAGGATGTAACCCGTGTTGAGTTTTCTCTCAGCAGCGTTGTTCTCCTCCGAATAGTCCGGTCCCGCTTCTCGAGTTTCGGGAATAGCTGGAAGTTTGAATGGATGAAAGCTTGGCGGTACATTGACCGTTATAGAATTGTCATCGTCGTCTGTGAGGTCGACACTGGTGTCTCCATCGATGCCATGAACCGCTTCTGGATCTTCAGCATCGCCTTCGTGAATTTTGATACTCCTGTCTAGTTTTTCCAGAGCATCTAATTCCTCAGCAGTCAGAGATGGAAAAGGAGGATTTGGTTCCATCGTAGTGATCGATCAACGACGCTCTGGCCACATAATCCTGCAATCCTTGTCAAAGATCAAAGGCTCTCGATAATTTCGAGTCTAGACTACCATCACATCGAGTGACTTTCACCACTAAAGACGGAACACATATCAAAATAACTTATCCGATTCGAAGGTGAGAAATTGCCGAGTTCTCGAGCCCTCTTTCCAGAGCTCAGAGAGCATTCACTAGTTGTCAGTGCTCTATACAGATGACACTACAGTGTACACTTCGATCCAGAATGTTCACTCTGGTCAGGAAGGGGCTTTTGAGTGACAATGTCTACTATTGAATAAAGGAACAAGGCTATTCGGGTCAGCATGACACAAAAATTGAATAACACAATAGAATAAATTATGCATGGCCTTTTATCATAAACCCTTTATCGTCAAATCCTTTTATCACTGAGAGATTCTATAAAACCAACTAGTTACTCCAAATTAACTAGTAATCGAGGAGTTTTTATCGGTGAATATTTTAAACGAATCCAGGTGTGATGAACAAATTCCATTACAAAAAGATTCATCTTGTTTTGTTCCACTGAAGTGGCCATATCAACTCTAATTAGAGTTGGCACAAATCTCTACAGCGACATATTTAGCTAATTTTTCGCTGTCGGAAAACAATCAGAAACTATTTCCAACATTTCATAAATTGATAGACAATGAAGATAAACAGTTTTTCTGGAAGTTTTTCGGTACAACACGAGCAAAACGTATGCGAAATTAAAGTTGGTCGTCGCATGGTTGAACAGCATTGTTGTCATAGTTTCCCAATCCGTAAACACCAACTCAACAGAAATGAAGTATTTTGATCAAGTTAATCGAAATTCAATTATGTCACACGTAACTGTGAATGTAAAATCTGGAGCAATTTTCGAATGTATCACTGTATCACTGTATCAAGATAAAACCCCGCAAATTCGGTTCAAAATATCAAGTTGAGACAATTGTTTTTCCGTTCAGTAAATATATGAATAAATTGTGTTGTCCACATCGTATTATCTGATATAGTTCCCTCTGTCCCTCTATATCAATCCATTATTCAAACATGGGTCGTTCTTTATCATTATTCTTCAGTCTCTCGTGTGATATCTGCTCGAATTTACTTTCAGATCTGAATTCCACTACACAAAGAATTCAATTCCCTTCAACTCCATCAACCGTTGAATCCTAAAACAAAAGCAAATAGCGCATTCCAAGTTGTTCTTATCAAATTCTATTTACGACTGTGATAATTGACAATAATTGCTGTGGTTGTTTTAAACGAAAGGTGACGAGATCATAAAGGAATTTCATTGCGGTGTGTTACTTTTACAGTCTTCCTACACACATGCTTGAACTGTGACAGAATAATTACATTGTGGAAAGAATAATATAATGTGGAAAGAATGAATTTGCGCAGGGCCCGCGATAGGGCTGTAGTCCCACCACTTTTTTGTCCAGGCAGTAAAAATTTCTAAGGAAATTAAAAAAATGGTATCGTCATTGCAACCCTTGTACGGAAGAAAAGTTTTAGTCCTGGGCTCCACTTTTAAGCTTGCTCCGCGGGCCATGTGATTTGGTGCATGTCGAGTCACGTGCAAACGATGAGTTCATCAGGAAGAGACAAAGTCAGATGAGGATGTTATTTCTGTTGATGACACTGTAGATGATGTGATTGATAGGATAGTCAGAAGGGTGATGGTGTAGATGTGATGACACTGTAGATGATGTGATTGATAGGATAGTCAGAAGGGTGATGGTGTAGATGTGATGACACTGTAGATGATGTGATTGATAGGATAGTCAGAAGGGTGATGGTGTAGATGTGATGACACTGTAGATGATGTGATGATAGGATAGTCAGAAGGGTGATGGTGCAGATGTGATGACACTGTAGATGATGTGATTGATAGGATAGTCAGAAGGGTGATGGTGTAGATGTGATGACACTGTAGATGATGTGATTGATAGGATAGTCAGAAGGGTGATGGTGTAGATGTGATGACACTGTAGATGATGTGATTGATAGGATAGTCAGAAGGGTGATGGTGTAGATGTGATGACACTGTAGATGATGTGATTGATAGGATAGTCAGAAGGGTGATGGTGCAGATGTGATGACACTGTAGATGATGTGATTGATAGGATAGTCAGAAGGTGATGGTGTAGATGTGATGATGACACTGTAGATGATGTGATTGATAGGATAGTCAGAAGGGTGATGGTGCAGATGTGATGACACTGTAGATGATGTGATTGATAGGATAGTCAGAAGGGTGATGGTGTAGATGTGATGACACTGTAGATGATGTGATTGATAGGATAGTCAGAAGGGTGATGGTGCAGATGTGATGACACTGTAGATGATGTGATTGATAGGATAGTCAGAAGGGTGATGGTGCAGATGTGATGACACTGTAGATGATGTGATTGATAGGATAGTCAGAAGGGTGATGGTGCAGATGTGATGACACTGTAGATGATGTGATTGATAGGATAGTCAGAAGGGTGATGGTGTAGATGTGATGACACTGTAGATGATGTGATTGATAGGATAGTCAGAAGGGTGATGGTGTAGATGTGATGACACTGTAGATGATGTGATTGATAGGATAGTCAGAAGGGTGATGGTGCAGATGTGATGACACTGTAGATGATGTGATTGATTGATAGGATAGTCAGAAGGGTGATGGTGTAGATGTGATGACACTGTAGATGATGTGATTGATAGGATAGTCAGAAGGGTGATGGTGCAGATGTGATGCCACTGTAGATGATGTGATTGATAGGATAGTCAGAAGGGTGATGGTGTAGATGTGATGACACTGTAGATGATGTGATTGATAGGATAGTCAGAAGGGTGATGGTGCAGATGTGATGACACTGTAGATGATGTGATTGATAGGATAGTCAGAAGGGTGATGGTGTAGATGTGATGACACTGTAGATGATGTGATTGATAGGATAGTCAGAAGGGTGATGGTGTAGATGTGATGCCACTGTAGATGATGTGATTGATAGGATAGTCAGAAGGGTGATGGTGTAGATGTGATGACACTGTAGATGATGTGATTGATAGGATAGTCAGAAGGGTGATGGTACAGATGTGATGACACTGTAGATGATGTGATTGATAGGATAGTCAGAAGGGTGATGGTGTAGATGTGATGACACTGTAGATGATGTGATTGATAGGATAGTCAGAAGGGTGATGGTGTAGATGTGATGACACTGTAGATGATGTGATTGATAGGATAGTCAGAAGGGTGATGGTGTAGATGTGATGACACTGTAGATGATGATTGATATAGGATAGTCAGAAGGGTGATGGTGTAGATGTGATGACACTGTAGATGATGTGATTGATAGGATAGTCAGAAGGGTGATGGTGCAGATGTGATGACACTGTAGATGATGTGATTGATAGGATAGTCAGAAGGGTGATGGTGCAGATGTGATGACACTGTAGATGATGCAATTGATAGGATAGTCAGAAGGGTGATGGTGTAGATGTGATGACACTGTAGATGATGTGATTAATAGGATAGTCAGAAGGGTGATGGTGTAGATGTGATGCCACTGTAGATGATGTGATTGATAGGATAGTCAGAAGGGTGATGGTGCAGATGTGATGACACTGTAGATGTTGCGGTTGTTGAGGATAGAAACAGTTAATGATTTGGTAATGTTGTTGGTATAACCAATGCGAAATGCTGCTGCAGGTGATGAATACTAGTAAAAGGTTGATTTCGTTACAGTACTATTATGATGCTGATGATGACATGGTGAAGATTAATTAGTTGATGTTATGGTAATGATTTGGTATAAAGATGATGTCGCAGATGATCATGATGCGTGATTAGAAAGGATGGGTTGAAAATGTCCAATCAATTTCTGAGTTTTGAAGACCTTGGAAATTCTTTGGAGTTATCGAAAACCTTGGAAATTCTTTGGAGTTATCGAAAACCTTGGAAATTCTTTGGAGTTATCGAAAACCTTGGAAATTCTTTGGAGTTATCGAAAACCTTGGACTGAATTCTTTGGAGTTATCGAAAACCTTGGAAATTCTTTGGAGTTATCGAAAACCTTGGAAATTCTTTGGAGTTATCGAAAACCTTGGAAATTCTTTGGAGTTATCGAAAACCTTGGAAATTCTTTGGAGTTATCGAAAACCTTGGACTGAATTCTTTGGAGTTATCGAAAACCTTGGAAATTCTTTGGAGTTATCGAAAACCTTGGAAATTCTTTGGAGTTATCGAAAACCTTGGAAATTAAAAATGTTCAACGAGTTTCCAAGGTTAGAAGAGCGCACGTTGTTCTAGTGTGTGTATATCTATTTAGCTATCATATCTCTCTCTGTATCAACACAATGTGGACAACACCTGTCATGTTCACATGATTGTTATCCATGTTCTGACTAGAGTGGTGAGGTTGTGGTTTTCTTGTATTAGTGATGGCATGGTGGGAGGTTTGATAAACATTAGTGTACGAGAATGAACTAAAATCTTCAAGACTGCGCCTTTCTCATGCTCGTCGATCGTCGATCATCCAGTCAAACCTCACCGTGACGGCCACCTTGGGGTACAATTTTGTGGTCATTGTGTAGAGGTGGTCGTTGTGTAGAGGTGGCCGTTGTAATAAGGTGGCCGTTGTGTAGAGGTGGCCGTTGTGTAGAGCTGGCCGTTGTGTAGAGGTGGCCGTTGTGTAGAGGTGGTCGTTGTGTAGAGCCGTGCATGGCCGTTGCGTAGAGGTGGTCGTTATGTAGAGCTCAGTGGTCGTTGTGTAGAGGTGGTCGTGTAGGGCCGTTGCGTAGAGGTGGTCGTTATGTAGAGCTCAGTGGTCGTTGTGTAGAGCTGGTCGTTGTGTAGGGGTGGTCGTTATGTAGAGGTTTCAATTACAATAAATATATTTAGAATTACGGACTTCACTTTGAGTAAAAATTGTAGATGATATATTCATGCATGGAGTGTTGGGCCAACATGTTTGCGGCTTGTCATATTAACATCAATATAAGAGCTACTTGTATCATGTCTCGATCGATCAGTTCTAGGCTTTGTGTTATTAATTGCGGCGGTTTTCGAGAGTTTTCCACGTCGTTTACCTACTTGATTGAAGAGTGTAATTATAGACAATTCAGTTTGATCACTTTTATTTTAGATCATTTTAGCAAGTGAAAAGGTGGTTGTAAAGAGCGCGAGGAGTATCATCTCTAATAATTTCCGTCTTTTAATTTCGTGTTTAATTCTTCTTTCTGTCTTTGACGAGACTTTGAATATACTTTGATGTAAATCTAGTAAAACTAGTTAAAATCGGACGACGTTTCGACGCTTAGTTAACGTTAACGTCATTATCGACATCATTATTATCATTATTATCAAGTCAAACTAAAAATGAAAACCGGATAAAAATATATAAGGGCAGAAAAAATGTAAATACTCTCTTTATTCTTTCTTTTTCTTTCTCTTTCTCTTATCTTCTTTGTCTTTTCTTCCTTCCCTTTTTCTTTCTTCCGTTCTTTCTTCTGTCTGTCTGTCTGTCTGTCTGTCTGTCTGTCTGTCTGTCTGTCTGTCTGTCTGTCTGTCTGTCTGTCTGTCTGTCTGTCTGTCTGTCTGTCTGTCTGTCTGTCTGTCTGTCTGTCTGTCTGTCTGTCTGTCTGTCTGTCTCTGCTTCTTTCTGTTTTCCCGTTCAATCGATATTGGCCTTGGTAGTGATATAGCTTATGAAACAATGAACACCACTTTTCAAGCCTGAGATATGCAGAATAAAGTGCAATGTTTACTACATTGGCGTCACGGTTCCAATATGAAACCGACTCTTAATCGCTCTCAGCTAGACTCTCCTACAGACCTGATAGAGCAATTAAATATCACCTTGCCCTCGCTCTTCAGTTGCACTATAGCACTTGGGCCATAATTATAGGCCCGTGCGGTGCATAACTAATATTTCTCACGACCTCTTTAATATCAAGGTCAATAACATATTTATTTTGTCGTAAACATCCATTGAAAGGCTTAGTAGTGTATTTGCCGGCACTAAATGACTAGTAATACATCATTGTATATGTAACAATCACAAGGTGCTAATAGAACACTAATGACTGTATTTATCGGTACTGCTATTGTACTGAGTCAATCCTTTGTTCGTTTATCAAAATATTATTTACTTCGGGAAACATGTGTCCAGCAAAAGAACACGAGGCCTCCTACGTGGCAATCTACCAGTACATATATTTTAAAAATGGACGATATAACCAAGGCCAAGGGCACTGCCGCCACGCAGGCCAAGGGCACTGAGAACGGCACGTTTTGC
Source organism: Actinostola sp. cb2023 (assembly GCA_033675265.1). Classification (NCBI taxonomy): domain Eukaryota; kingdom Metazoa; phylum Cnidaria; class Anthozoa; order Actiniaria; family Actinostolidae; genus Actinostola; species Actinostola sp. cb2023. The sequence goes on along the minus strand of JAUJYZ010001124.1, from coordinate 108,113 downwards.
CTCGCATCTAATGGTTACCAAAAAGTCCAGGGGGTGAGAAAAGGGGAGTACTACGGCGTACAGTCACTGGACCGGTTAGTTCGATACTCAAGACAACAGACATGTTTACGCTGGATTATGGAATAAATCGGTGAAACCAATGAAAGATGATTATGAAAAATATGTAGAATAGATTCGGAATAACTCTGTATAAAAGTGTAGGGAGTTTGTGAATTTTATTTTATGTTTTTCGATATGTGACAAACTGTTTGCATTTTGTGTAAGTGCAGCTGAAACAAGTATTTAAAACAGGTTTTGTATCTTGTTCTGAGGCCAGTATCAAATAAACAAAATCAGTTTCCACCCAATTTAACCACGTGATCACGCACGCTGACGGATAAGATTGAGGGCTCACGCAAACTATCCGACACGCATTTCTATTTCTGCGGCTTCAGTAGTATTGCATGCGTGCAACGAACGCAGAGATGAACACGTTGCCATGGTCACCTTACCCCGGTATACAAGGGGTGGAGCAGGGGGGGGGGATGTAGTAGAGCAGGGGGGGGGGGGGGGGGGGGGGGGTTCTGGCCTTCTTTCTCAAAGTCCGTTTTCACCATACTCGCTGTCAGAAAAAGGAATTATACCTGGGAAAAAAGTGTTTGATTTATGACCAGCCCGACTGAATCCACTGTACACCACCCCATCCACCCCTACCAGGGGCGTAGCCAGGATTTTTTCGGTGTGACGCACAATTATGAACTTTCAATTTATAACCCCCTCCCCTTCTCCCTACACCTCCCCCTCCCCTGTAGATTGCTGGTTTGCAGTCACCTCCTGAAGACTTAAAAGTACCAAGGCACAGCAGCCATGGAGATACTAACATAGAAAGCAAAGCTCAGGGACCACGGAGCACCCTTGAAAGTGGGGGGGGGGGAGGGGAGGGGGATACTAGTAGACTAGTATATATCAGATAACAACGTATTGTGACAACCTTTTTGGCTGAAAGTAGGGGGAGGGGGGGGGGGGGGGGGGGGGGGGGGACAAAGTCCCCTGTCTCCTCGGTTCCTGAGCTAGTGAGGAATGCTTTGTTATGGGGTACGAACATGGCCACCATGACGTCACATGCAAGCCAGCAATATATTAGTCCCCTTCACAGTTCCCTGCGCCATCTTGAAAGGTAGCTGTGCCTTTGCATTGAAGCGAGACCAATGGTGACCTTGCAATGATAGAGATCTTTTTTAACACCATTATTCACATGTCTCTATCATTGCAAGGTCTCCGTTGGACTCGCTTCGATGCAAACGGCTACCTTTCAAGATGGCACAGGGAATTGTGAAGGGGACTTAATTGCAAGAGTTGGAACATGGTGTAATACAATTTCTCATGGATATATTGCACGCAACATTGCACTTTTTGTCAGTGCACCTTTATTAGTATCATCATCATCACTGACAGGAGCCCATTCATTTCAAACATATCTACATTGATAGTTATATATACATTTTCTTGGTTTTTACAAATTATTTTCATATTTAGCTGTTGACTTCCCATGAAACTGGTCTTGTCTAGTCTTTCTTTCTCCAATCTAAAAATGACGGGAGACTAATACGCCCCCGTAGTCTCTCCATGAGTGGAGGCTTTGTCCAAATTCCTCTACTTTTCCTCTCTGCATAAGCCTCAGCTCTCAAGAGCCTGGCAAACAGTTCTTTAAACAGTTTGTTTGATTCTAGTAACTTGTTTGTGTTGCCAGTGACCGCAAGACCTTGGCAGACCAATTCTTCATTGATACAAATCTTCCTTGGGAAGAATCTCTAGAAGAAACAACTCAAACATATGAAAAGTTTGTTAAGTGCAAATTGAATTTTTTTACCATAGACACAAGGACAAACCATTAGCAAAATATTGCCTCTCAGGAAGAGGGTGTTAGTTGTAATGATGATGGTGGTGATGATGGTGGTGGTTATGATGGTGGTCTCGATGTTGATGGTGGTGGTGATGATAATGATGGAAATGATGATGGTGGTGAAGATGGTGGTGTTGATGATGGTGATGATGATGACAATGATGATGGTGGTAGTGGTGATGGTTATTATGATGGTGGTGTTGATGATGATGATGGTGGTGTTGATGGTGATGATGGTGGTGTTGATAATAATGGTGATGATGATGACAAGGATGGTGGTGATGATGGTTGGTGGTGTTGATGATGATGATGGTGGTGTTGATGATGATGGTGATGATGACAAGGATGGTGGTAATGATGGTGGTGTTGATGACAATGATGATGGTGGTGATGATGGTGGTAGTAGTGATTGTTATTATGATGGTGGTGTTGATGATGATGATGGTGGTGTTGATGATAATGGTGATGATAATGACAAGGATGGTGGTGATGATGACAACAATGGTAATGATGGATGATGTTAGTGATGATGACAATCATGATGATATAACTGATGATTGATGTTGGTTCATCTTCCTCGTTTCCCTACTTGTTCAGTGCAAGTAGAAGAGACTTTTCCCAGCAATAACTACATGCTAACTCACCCTCTTCTTATAAACAACACAAGACAGCTGTGTCTCCTCAAGGTCCAATCCAATTGGTACAAAATGAATGTAGGAATTGATAAGATTATTCTTCAGCCATTGCTTACTTCCGATTCTAAACTCTACACCAGCAAGAGATAGTGGTAGTAGACTACTGTCTGGTTCTAAAAACAAAATGATTCAGCAAGCAATTAACAGAGAAATGAAATTGTTTTTATAATTTACTATGATAAAGTGGTGATATGGTAATGGTCATTTTGAAAATTATTAACATTATTATAATAATATATTGTAATGGTGACCAAAATAATGATGATGATGATCACAATGGAGTTCATGGTGATCCTGCTAATGGTGGTTGATGATGATGATATGGCAGTTATTGATAATGATGATAATATTATTGATGATGATGGTGGATGATGATAGTGATTGTCATTCATGATCATTCTGATGACAACAAAGGACGATGATGATGATACAGAATTAATAATGATGACAGTAAAGGTGCTGATGATGATGACAATGATGATGTTGGTGATTGATGATAATGATAACATATCAAACATCTATTAAACATCATTCAATACAGTAGTTCTACTTTTCCCCCTACATTACCATGAACAGCTGCTTCATGCTTTCTAAACTGAGGTGTTTTAATCAGTGGTTGATGTAATACTTCAAGTATATTGTCCTGTGAGATGGACTTCACTTGTCCTCTAAGAGAAATCCCTTTAGTTATGAACTCTTTAGGAATATCACTGACTGTCCTAAACCACTTGAACTATAAGGGAATAGAGATCAGAGAAGTATATACTGGGTATTCTAAGTGATAGTTAAAATATGAGCCGGAGATGTTTAATCATTTGATGCATTTATCAAAACATATTTGACAAATTGTGATCATGCAATAATAAGTTATGATATACTTTAATTACCAGATATGCCTTTCGTACGATGATTAAGACACCAGTTCCTGCTAACACCCAGGTCGCAGTCTGGAAGTATACATAACAAACAAATTTGTTAGAAATTTAAATATTGGTCCCCATATCTGCTGGCGAAAAACATCCCACACACGATTTAACCAGCTCACTCCGATTGATCACTAGTTAGTCCCTTTGACAAAGTCCCATTGAGCAATATTATACATACTTCACTGACTGCATTTCAAACAGCTTTATTTACTAGATGAATACTGCCGGGATACTATCAACTCTCTCTCTCTAAGATGCAGACACCTTCAGGATCCACTTTTAATGTCTGGCTTATATTAGTGAGGTGTCTGTCTTAGAGATTGGATTTGTAGTGAAACAGTGCAGCAAGGACCAGACAAAGGTGTCCGTCTTAGATAGAGGGAATTTATAGTAAAACAGTGCAGCAAGGACCATGCAGACAAAGGTGTCCGTCTTAGAGATTGGATTTGTAGTGAAACAGTGCAGCAAGGACCAGACAAAGGTGTCCGTCTTAGATAGAGGGAATTTATAGTAAAACAGTGCAGCAAGGACCATGCAGACAAAGGTGTCCGTCTTAGAGATTGGATTTGTAGTGAAACAGTGCAGCAAGGACCAGACAAAGGTGTCCGTCTTAGATAGAGGGAATTTATAGTAAAACAGTGCAGCAAGGACCATGCAGACAAAGGTGTCCGTCTTAGAGATTGGATTTGTAGTGAAACAGTGCAGCAAGGACCAGACAAAGGTGTCCGTCTTAGATAGAGGGAATTTATAGTAAAACAGTGCAGCAAGGACCATGCAGACAAAGGTGTCCGTCTTAGAGAGAGAGAATTTATAGTAAAACAGTGCAGCAGGGACCAGACAAAGGCGTCCGTCTTAGAGAGAGGGAATTTATAGTAAAACAGTGCAGCAAGGATCAGACAAAGGTGTCCGTCTTAGAGAGAGGGAATTTATAGTAAAACAGTGCAGCAAGGATCAGACAAAGGTGTCCGTCTTAGAGAGAGGGAATTTATAGTAAAACAGTGCAGCAAGGATCAGACAAAGGTGTCCGTCTTAGAGAGAGGGAATTTATAGTAAAACAGTGCAGCAAGGATCAGACAAAGGTGTCCGTCTTAGAGAGAGGGAATTTATAGTAAAACAGTGCAGCAAGGATCAGACAAAGGTATCCGTCTTAGAGAGAGGGAATTTATAATAAAACAGTGAAGCAAGGACCAGACAAAGGTGTCCGTCTTAGAGAGAGGGAATTTATAGTAAAACAGTGGAGCAGGGAACACATGTACAGGTGTCTGTCTTAGAGGTGTCTGTCTTAGATGGGTGTCTGCCTTGAGAGGCGACTACAAGTCTGATCTTTCATTATGAATTATTTCATCTAATGTGGACATCTCACTTAGCCAATAGACAAGTAAGAGTTGTTCCCAGTATTTAGGAAAATCTCCAGATGGTTGGGCTACCTGTGGTATAATCGTGCTATATTTTTGCGCTCAATTTAATCCAAAAAATGGCTTGCATTTATATTATAGAAGAACAACAAAGGCCTACCCTTATTATTCTTAGATTTCTATCCACAAATGTTGAAGCTTTAGTTACAAAATCTTCATCCTGTTCACCCGACATTTTCTTTCGCACATCCAAAGCTTTCTTTCCCGAACAACAACGCGCGCTGTTTTTCCGAGAAGTTCAACAATTTCCGGAACGCACTCGGAATACATCTGCCAAACACGAAATTATTTTTCAAAGTGATGTCATGAATTATTTCCTTTGGAATTATTTTGGAGATTCTATATTTGAGCCTTAATGTATTTTTGAGAGTAAAATATTGGAGTTTTTTGTTATACGGATTATTAAAATTTTGCATTCAGTCGATTACAAACCGGATATTTCCGATTTCTTCCATATTTGGTCCGTCGTTGTGAGGCTCGCGCCTCGAACACGTGACGTCGGTTGGCGTTTTCGAAACGAAGTTCAAAATGGCGTCCACGGTGAACGGTGCGAAAGAGGAATACGCAAAAGTCGTAATTTCTCTCGAAAACTGTCTCTTACCGCGAGAAAAACTTATACAGACTCCATCTATGAAAGATGGTCTTGGTAGAGAAGTCGAAACGGATTTGCGAATCGTTGGCTGTGAGTTCATTCAAGCGTCGGGAATTCTGCTCAAGTTACCTCAGGTTCGTAGAATTTGCAGTTTTGTCGGGCTGATTCTTGTCGCTTTTGAGTGCTTTACTGACTTGAATTCTTCTTTAAACACCCCCAGGTAGCAATGGCTACTGGACAAGTTATATTTCAGCGTTTTTACTATTCTAAATCGTTCGTGAAACACGATGCTGAGGTAGGTTGAACATTTCAGTTGTAAACTTTGTGTTGCCTGGCTCGGTTTTCCACTCTCTTCCTGCTCAAAAACGACTATAAATTTGTCTTCTTTCGGCATACTTATTCACAAAAATAACACACAAACTTCAAAGTAAAGGTATATATAGTTTTTGTGCTTGTTTACAAGTAATTGGACTTGCAGTTGTACAATGTAGCTAAAAGTAAGTTTTGGTCTTTGCACGTGTTTTACCGAAAATTATTATTAAATTCGATTAAAATTATTCAAGTTTAATGAAAATTTGATCAAAAATATTTTGTAGAAAATTTGCGCTTTTAGAAGTGAAAATATTGCTAAAACTCTTTTAGTTGCTATGCATTCCAAGTTATGTAAGCTAATTTTAAAAATGTACACGAAATAACAATTTTCAACTTTTGAAGATTTTGTCTTACTTTCAAAAATTTTAAAATGAGTCATTTCTTGTAATTTGAACTGTTTTGGTCATGAAAATATTTTCTTTCATTTCATTTGAACTAGCATTTTTTTCAGTAATTTTGGCATGATTTTTATCAATTCCAAATATGACAAATTTTTATTTGCAATAAATAAACCCTATATCTTCAAGGTTTCTCTGGTTAGCATAATATGATAGTCAAATGAAGGTTTAAATCATTGTCAAAACAACAATTATAGAAAATATATGTTATATTTGTTAGGTGTACGCAATGGCGTGCATCTTCCTTGCTGCGAAGATTGAAGAAGCTCCACGACGAATACGAGATGTTATAAACGTATTCCACTTCATCAAACAGAAAAGAAATACCAGGTAATTATGGTTCTTTTATGGGGTATGGGGTTTAAAAAGTGCAAAGAAGAGTATTAGATTCTTGGATGAATAGGAGTAACTCTTCCATGAGAGAATGAGTTTGGAACCTGAGTTTGTGAGAAGTGCTGAAAGTGTTGTTGTATGTGTGTGTATTGCTGTGGTTTATCGTAAGTGTTCAAAGAACAAGATTAAAATAAGGAATTAAAACAAAGGAGAAAAGATGAGAGCAGTTATATGGGATGTCTAAGGGAAAGAATGAAAAAGGGAAATTGAAATGAAAAGTGAATGGAAGAAAGATGTAATCATGAATGAGAAAGAAAATAATTATCTGAAGATTGAAAAAGATTTGGAACATTTTCCTTGTTAAATGTCTCATGGGCAAAGGAATAGGTTTGTTCTCACGAGTAACAGAATGAAAACATGTCAACTGTTGTGTCTAAGCAATGTAATACACCTCTTGAAAACAACCTTTTCCCGCCACGTTACTTTCATTTCACCATAAACAGACAAAAAGGGACCAGTTATTATCAAGTGATCTCCGATCATAATCTACATTCTGGGTTCTTTGAATTCTATAGAAGAAATTGTATTTTGATCACAAGTCACTTACACTCCCCTCATTATCAATGAAGTCTATGTAACTTTGGGGCTGAAATGCTTCTGTACATTTGAGCAAGTTGAATGTAAGCATTTTGACCCACCTAAGAGGTCCTGTTTCAATTCACCGATTGACCCCTAGAGCTCACGTGGTGTACTTCATGTTACTGTCACCAAAAAGTTTGGACATTGTCCGTACAAACGCACTAACTTTTGTTCAGTTTATTGAAACGATTTAGTTGTTCGATTCTCTAAACATAGGCAAAACTATTTTAAATAAGGTTCATAAATGAGATTTTGCAAATATTTAGAGATCACAGTCTATAAACTGTACAAAAGTTAGTGCGTTTGTACGACAATTCACGAACAATGTCCAAGCGTTTTGGTGACAGTAACATGAAGTACACCACGTGAGCTCTAGGGGCCAATCAGTGAATTCATTTATCATGGTTGTCTAACTGTTTAACTTTTGATACAGTGTAATCTGTGAAGTGTTCTGTAAACTGACGTAATTATTTTCTTTTTTCTCACCTTTGCGTCGTTGCTCATGTTACCTCCAATCCAGCCTACAATTGGACATCTACCAGCACCTATGTTGATCACACTCCTCAATCAGCACCGTGCGTGCGTCAAAGTGACAACAGAGTAGTGCACTCAATGTCAATCATATTCCGTCGCCACTGGCAACCAGGCAAGATATTTATAGCCCATGATGTGTTATGTAATTGATACATATTTGTATGTATTACTTTATAAGCATTGCTAAAATATTTGTATAGTTGTAAGTTAATGTACCTAAGTATATATGAAGGGCTACCTGCAAGAACAACGTAAGTGATCTCTGATCAAAATCTAAATTCTCCTCGAGATTCTTTGAATTTCAAAGGAGAAATTTGGTTTTGATCACAAGTCACTTACTCCGTTCTTGCAGGGACCCCTTCATATGATCTACATGTATATCTTGTTTTAAATGACTTGATTTAAACTTAGTTAAGAGACCTTGGTTATATAATTTAATTTAGAATGTTATGACCTACTATTATTATTACTTTGTCGCACAGAACATTGCTTCCAGTATTTAAACCACAATAGTTGGAGAAATTTGAGAACAGTTTTCTGTGTTGCATGATATATATTTTTATGGTGAAACGTAACACATGTTTTGCAAGGGACATTTTTATTTTCTATGTTCGTCCGCAACTCTACAACCAGACGTCTGGTTTCTGGGTGAAATCGCGAGGGTGTCTGCACGGAGGTATCATTTTGGCAAGTCTTGACATGAACCTGCATTGAATATAAAGTTGTTCGACATTGGTGCCTGTAAGTATGTGTTCAATTAAGATGAGAATGCATATAAGATTATCAATTGAAGGGCTCCATGCAAGAACGGAGTAAGTGACTTGTAATCAAAATCTAAATTCTCCTTGAGATTCTTTGAGTTTCAAAGGAGAATTTGGGTTTTGATCACAAGTCACTTACTCCGTTCTTGCAGGGACCCCTTCAATTGATAGAGTTTCTTAAATTATTGTATTTCCACATTTGATTTGATCATCATTGGACGAAAGTTTGAAATGTTGCGAACTCACCTGATCAATGACAGAAGTTTTAGAAGTACCAGTATATGTATACAGTATACAGTATGTCGACGGAGTCAGCAGTTGCAACTATTATTGGCGACCAGGAAGGCACAATTTCGGACCCTGACATAGCTTCATATAAATATGTCAAAATCGACAGATGGAGCTGACAAAAGTAAGCCACACTGATTTCGAAAGTAGCTAGTGGAGTTTGGCAGTTTTTGGCTTCTAATACACGTAGCCATAATTAATGAGGCCCAAGTAAATTGCAACCCCTCAAATACCTGTTACATGTTCGATAATCTGGTAGATATGACTGTACATGAATGGTCTTATACTTCATGTCCTTACTCCTGTCAATATTATTAATGTACATTGTGAAAACATATTTGTATTGGGAAAGTACAAGTCTTACATCAGAAAACAAAACATGGGTAGATTTGTAAGCGCAATGACTGTAATGCCATCATCTGTTCAATACTGAAGCCAAGAACATGTTGAAGAAGATGGAAAGATTGCAAGGAGTGGCCAGGGTAAAGTGTATAGATTTGCAGATTAGGATTAGCAGGAAATTCTGAAGACTGTGTTGCACAGGTCATTCCTCCAAGGAAGATTAGGTACATGTGCACTTTTGACATTAGGTGTGGCATACAGAAAGCCAAACAGAAAGAATGACAAGAAGACAGTTTCTCGCTGTATTGAGTACAGATGAAATAATGAATTAATTTAGTGCGTAGTAACCTACCGTATTTGCCGGTGTATAAGTCGACCTTTTAACCTCTAAAATTTAGCTTGAAAAATCGACCTCGACTTATACACCGGGTATGGAAATCGATTTTTTGATCACCACTGGGGATCAAAGCAGAAATGACCTTAAACCCATTTAAATCAATAGCTTTATCTAAGATAACATCTAAATGATGTTTGTTGGGATAAATGACACATAATTTTCAAAAGAAGAAGTGTAAAAGTGTTTATTAGAACCAACGAACTTGGACCAACAAACTTGAGACTTCATGAGCCACCATGTTGTTCGTAAATCACATAACTTTGTTTAGTAGTTTCCTTTTGATCATCACTGTACCATAAACCCGATGATAAACATCTTTTAAATGATGTTTGTTGGGATTAGTCGCAAAAGAAGAGCCACAAACTATCGGACTTCAGACACGAGGGACATGATGAGCTGCCATGTTGTTTGTAAATCACATGACTTTGTTTAGTAGTTTCCAGTCCATATTACCGTCAAGAAGTTCTCAATGGTTCTCAACATCGTTTTTATAAATACCGTAACCTTTTTATTACCGGTAGTAGCGTTTGAAGTTCTTTGGTATGATAAAATAGCTACAAATTTGCTTATTTTTGAAGCCCAATGTTGTTGGCGTCTCAACTTGAACTTTTGTTTACACTTTTGTTCATGCCAAAGCCAAGGTTACCAAGCAATTCAAAATGGCTGCCGATACAAGATGGTGTGGAAATGTCCGACTTTTTGGGGGCTTTTGCATCTAACTTTGAATAGATTTGACATCAAAATATGATGTGATTAATTCAGTAATCAAAGTTAACGATGAGAGATGGCAGGTCAGCGGTTGTCCGTGTCAGTCACGTGGGCTACGCATGTTTGCTTGGCCACATGGTCTTTGCTTGTTGCTTGCTTGCTTGCTTCGCCTGTTGCATCACCATTATTTTTATTGCTAGCTAACTTCAACACTTGCAATTGGTTTTTCTACCCTCCACATAATCAAGTAATCGAAAAGTTAACTTGATGCTCTTAGAAAAGTAGGGTCGACTTATACAAAGAATATATGATAAAATCAGGAATTTTGACCTCATTTTAGAGGGTCGACTTATATACAGAGTCGACATCTACATAGGCAAATACGGTAAATGAATTTGGTTATTTGAACAAAACATGTAGATAGTCACATGTTGGCTCATTATTCTCACGCATGGCACAAGCATTCTCCTCGCTCCGTGCTTATCAAATGGCATAGTCAAGTCTCAAACCTCAACATGCAATCAACCTGCATTTGAAGCACTACTACTGAAACAGTTTATGCAGAATAAACAGTTGTAAGAATTTCCATTAAATGAGTGGATAGTCCTACTGGAGAAAGCAATTGGGGCGTTTCAGCAGATGGAGCTGACAAGAGTTGGCTCCTTGGAGTTCACTTTTCATCAGCTGCTAATTGAATTCCTTCAATTGGCCATAACATCTAATGGTACAAGTAACTGGTCCCTTTGCTACACCTTGTACTTGGGTAAATGCAAAAGGTACTGCACTATTTATGGTTATGGTGGATATGGGTCCTGCATGGGGGTTTTCAGGACCTCAATAAGCGTTCAAGGCCCAGCTGTTGCCTATGACCAACTGTCAAGGCCATCTACCAAATTCTGAAATATCAGTATTGGTGCCGTGCAGCCATAGACAAACTATTAGACACTATGATGTTATTGAATACTACCATCATCTCACATTTAATTGGATTGGAGGAATGATGATTTTTACTATTTTGCACTCTGCATTTGCCACTTCTTGCAATGATAATACCAAAGATGCATTCGCAATGTTGGATGAAAGAACAAGAGAAGCCAATGAAGAACGCTTTGATGTAAAGAACCAATATGTAAACTATAAGATGATGTGAAACTGAGGAGTTTGACGTGGCAGAAGTGGAATGCGTTGTTATTTGGTACCAACATGGCTGCAATGATGTGTTGTTATTTGGTACCAACATGGCTGCAATGATGTCACGTGAAAACCAATGATATATTTACATGTTGAATGTTATACACACTCGCTGCAGTAGACTCGCCCGCATTTGGACACGTCAGAACGTTTGTTACATAGTCATAGATAATAATGTGCTTGTGGGTATAGTAGTTCAAATTCTGGTTTCATAGTGTGTGTAACTAGAAGGAGGGTTATTGTATTAAGCTGGCCATTAGTGCATTGCTCCTGCTATATTCTGAATGCTAAAGTACAAAAAGTCTTGTTGCTTTGATGCTATGTTATTGTTGAGCCGCCTACTTTTCAGGAAGTATTGCTTGTTATTGTTGAGCCGCCTACTTTTCAGGAAGTATTGCTTGTTATTGTTGAGCCGCCTACTTTTCAGGAAGTATTGCTAATATCCCACTCACTGCTGATCACTTCACCTTGTAATCCTCTTTTAGAGTGGCAAGGTGTACAGGAAGATAGACACTTTATGAAGGTAACTAGAATTACCTAGGCCCTAGTAGTATAGATCAGGCCATACACGTCGGGAACTTTGTGCCCTTCTCTTAGTCGAACAGTAGTGTGGGTTCTTTTATGTCCCTCCAGTGCAATGTACTGTAATGGAGTGTGGAGAGACGGGACCGCCATTTAATGTGATCATCCCAGCCCTACATGTAGCTAGGTCTAACCATTTAGATAGATCCCTGGATGGGTTACTAGTCCATCACTAGTTATTTGGATTTCTCTCAACACTTTGCCAATAGTGTTCTAAAGTGGTCTTCCAGGGGGCAGGCAGATGGTGCACCCTCTACCCCCTTCCTCCATCTGTGTTACATCTCGCTGGTATAATTAAAACTACATAGAGGTACGCAGATGAGAGGGAAGTCGAAACAAGGATTTGAGCTCATGAAGAAGAAGAATAAAGATGATGAATCATGAAGAATCAAACCGAGCATTGAGTACAGAAGGTCTCTATCTAACCAACAAAGCTATTCTTGCTCACGAATTGTGTTTGTAACCAAGCCATGTCAGGAATCAAACCCAAGATCGACTCTCGACTACCTACCTTTGCTTGGTTGAAATCATTGAAACAGTTAAACACTCTCTTGATTATGGCACATAAACAGCAATGTTATTGCCTGTCATTCGAAGACACAAGGTTCAGCAAGGTAACAAAAGCCGGATGGGTGACTGACTTACGCTAGACTAAACTTACACTGGATTTACAGAGATGCTAGGGACTTGTCAGACTGCTTACAAAGGTACACTTTGCAGCTGCGCAGTTTACAATCTTGAGAGATATGGTTAGAGGTTATTACCCCCATGGGTTATGCAGCCAAGCACAGACACTGAGACCCCGTCCACACAAAAAAATGCTAACCTGCATTTTCCTATTGTTTCTGGTAATGAGCTGATTGTTTTCGATGCCCTTGAGGATAGAGAACAGTATAAAAAAGATGCGTTTTCGAACGAAAACGGAGTAGTGTGGCCGAGGCCTGAGGATGGACATACCAGTGTCCTCAGTGGGTATTTAATGTCTACTTGTACAGGGTTAGAGTGAAAGCCGACGGGCCCTATGGTTTAAAGTCCTTATCCGAGAAGACGTGAACAGCAGTGTTTTGATGTCATTAGAAGGCAGTAAATGAGACTTCCTAAGCTTTCATATTTAAACCATTTTATCCAAGGTCTCTTAACCAAATACCTGTTGATGGCACCAAAATACGGCTATTTGGCTACAAAGATTTGATCTATTTAGACAAAAAAAGTTGATGAAATGTAATTCTGTTCCCTTCCCTATACTATCCAAATAGCCCTGTTTTGTGCTTTGTGACTGTCATAAATCAAGTCCATTTATAATGATTTTCATGGGGGAGGGGGTAAGTAAATCCAATAATGGACTGCACCCTCTCCCCCATAGAATCTAAAATTGTATTTGACACATGAGAAATAATTAGTTCAGGGCCCCGGTTGTTTGAAAGCAGGTTAATGCTAACCCATGGTTAAATATAGCCTCTCATCCAATCAAATAGCCAGAATAGAGAGTACAGTGTCCCCCAATAGGCCTTATGCACGCGTCCTGATTTTCGAGATCAGAATACTAGAATCTGTCACATAAAAATAACCACTGCCATCGGGATTTTGCCCGCCCTAAAACTTTTACACTTATATTAGATAAATCTCTTTTAGTGGAATGTGTTAAACCTTGAAATTAAGCAATTTGGAAAATTGATGTACATCAGAATGAGGCTGTGCACGCATGATGGCAAAATCCCATACTAAACTCTATAAATGTCATTTACGATATCTTCGCGGGATTTTATCCAATACTTTTGAAATTTTCCAAAAATATTGATGGATAATTGCTTTTTCAGATGGCAGTGGTTATTTTTATGTCAAAAGATTCTAGTATTCTGATCTCGAAAACCAGCACCCGTGCATAAGGTGTATTAGTGTGCAAGCACTAGAACACATTGGACACTAAACAGTTTTTTTTTTTTTTTTTAAATAGCTATTTTTAACCCCGGGTTAGCATTAACCCGCTTTCAAACAATCGGGCCGAGTTGTTAGTCATTTTGGTATGAGTGGGAAACCTTTGGCACAGAGTGACTGTGTGACACAGTGAGAAAGAAAAGCAGTAATTATATCAAACCGACTTTCTACTCGCATGAAAAGAACTCTTGCGGAAGGGAATAGTACGTTGATCCCCTGTTACATATGGAGGGGTGGTGAACGGCCTTTCAAAAATATGGGTCTCACAAAAATGTAGTCTAATTTCAGTCTCATGTTTTGCAGTATTTTTAAAAATCTTTTTTCGTATTCTTTGTAGTCCCAGTCTTGCAATTTCAAAAAAGTTTCAAGCTCATAGAGAAACACACTTGTCTAGCTGTCTCCATTTAATTGTGCGCCATCCCTAACAATGCCTTTCACCCATTTGAAGTTTCTTGAAAAGTTATACAATGTAGTATGGCACTCATTGTGCCAAACTGACTTCCTACTCGTACAAAAATGACTCTATCTAGAGTAAATGAGAGACTACAAAGAGGTTTTTCAGCCCTCCCCAACTTAATAGATAAATTTAGCAAACATGATGTGACCTGAAAGATGACGGCATGAGGACTGATGTTTCAAAATAACTTTTGATGTTGAAGATGTGAAGATTGCTGTTTTGCCATTGTGAACTTGCCTTCAAGGCATTGTCATGGTAATCACGCAATGACAAAGTGTGATATATTCGTCATCTCACATCCTGTTTTTGTGTCACGTCGTGTATGCTACATAAGGACTTTAAGTTCCAGGATAGGAGCAAGGACGACGGGAGATTGAATGTGAGCATGACAGCGCGAGCACTGACAAATAATGTTCAAAACTACAGTTGGCGTCCGTGATGACAATCTACGACATGAAAACAGGTGAAATGCTGTCTTAGATTGCCATCACAGACATCAACTGTCGTTTTGAACATTATTCATCAGTGCGTGTGTTGTCGTCTTTACATTCAATCTCCCGTCGTCCTCGCTCCCATCCTTGATCGCAAGGTCCCTATAACCTAATAATGTTTCTAACACATCGGAATTGTACAGTATGATTCAACTAGAGACTGGAGCATGGATGTATTGTAGGTCTGGTTGGAGGTAACAGAGTTGATAATGCCAAGGGTGTGACGTCTAGTGATATACAACTTCATGTGTAGTTGATGTTCATTACCACAGGACTGTGCAACCTATGGAGTATATGGGAAATGTTTACTTTAATCGTAAGAATCAGGTGGTTAAAGCTGAGAGAAGGATTTTAAAGGTAAGTTACAGCAGTTCTCAATATTAAGCGTCCTCGAAAGTTCAAACACCAACTTTGTTTTGGCCTTTTTGGCTTCTGTCAATCAAACTTCCGACACTCCAATGTGAGGCTGAGCAGCATTTCCGTGTCGTGTTGAACTATTTGAGTGGATCAGCTTGCTTTCAGTCATGCAGCATTCGGAAATTTGATGATTGACAGGAAGATGAAATTAAGTTTGGTGTCAGGGTCCATGTAATATCTTAAGCTGTCCAGTTGTTTTGAATTTAATTGCTAGTCGTCTACTTTCATTGGGTGCAGATAGATTGTTTTTAGTATAATGCTGAGCATTGTATTGTATTGAGCTTTGGTAAGCAGCCGTTTGTTTTGGTAGTAGTGTTGTGTGACTACAAAGGACTCAGTTGCCAAGGAAGCATCACATTTCAGGATGGAGATTGCTTACAGGGGAGGGGCGACTAAGGTGTAAAAAAAAATGTCGGCTCTTGTATAGTGCATTTCACTCGATGCGCTTTACAACCAATGGAGGACTAGTTAGTTTCCGAGGTTTGACAGTGTAATTTATTATAACATTTTTTTATTTCTTCAGGAGTTGGGTTTCTGTGTACATGTCAAACATCCACACAAGGTATGTATAAGAGAGCATTACGATGCAGGACTTCGCAGGTGTCTTGCTGGCAAATGGAGGGTGACGTCTGTCAAAATGAAAGTAACCGCCTGTCCTGGCAATAACATCAAATTCTACAAAAATGTTGTTATTACAAATCTACTGTGTCAGATCACTAACGATGCGGAAATATATTTATATTTCAGAAATGATCCTAAATTCTCATTGGATTTTCTTATATGTTTTCTTTTTGTAGATTACAACAAACTATCTTCGAATATTAGAATGTGAAAATAATAGAGAACTGACTCAGTTAGCCTGGTAAGTACTGCTCTATGACTAAGATTTTGTTATGTTAGTTCCTAGTATACCCCCAAATGACAACCCCTCCCAAAAATGGTGCTATATAGGGGTATTCAGTCGTTTTCGTATGAGTGGGAAGTAGTTACGGTACGGTTAGTGCCGTACCGTGCCCTGACCGTGCGGTATCCAAGCATTCTGGTTGGTTGAGCGATGATTTCATGCGCTGTGATTGGTTGAATAGATGTCTTTGATTCCGTACCGTGACCGTAACTCCGTGCCATGGGTTTCCCACTCATGAAAATGACTCTATATACATGTACTACTTATAATGTAAAGCTCAATTTTGCTTGATTTTGTTATAAATGTTACTTCCCCAGTATATCCCCCAAATGACCACCCCTCCCAAAAAGGTGCTATATCGGGGTATACACCTATTTCAAATAACGTTGTCGCGTTCAAAGCGTCAAGCCAAGACCGAAGTGAATGCTGGTTTTGTGTTGGCAATTATTTTTTTAAATCACAATTGTTTCTATAAGGACTAATTACAAAATGTGAACATTTTCACGTGCTTGTTTGCTTATCACAATTCGTTCCATAGAAAATAGGTCTGATTTGAATAATTTGCCAGCACATAACCAGCAATCACTTTGGTCTTGGCTTGACGCTTGTTGCTTTGAACGCGACAACGTTATTTGAAATAGGTGTATATACTACTTATAATGTAAAACTCAATTTTGCGATTTTGCATGTACAGGAACTATATGAATGACAGTTTACGGACAAATGTGTTTGTAAGGTTTCCTCCAGAGGCTGTTGCTTGTGCTTGTATTTTCCTCTCGGCTAGAAAATTAGGGGTGAGTAACTGTAAATGCGTAATAGACTTGTTTTCGTATGAGTGGGAAGTAGTTACAGTACGGTTCGTGCCGTACCGTGACGGTATTGCGCCATGATCATGCGGTATCCAAGCATTCTGATTGGTTGAGCGATGATTTTGTGCACTGTGATTGGTTGAATAGATGTCTTTGATTCCGTACCGTGACCGTAACTCTGTGCTGTAGGTTTCCCACTCACACGAAAATGACTCTATTGTTTCAAAACAGTTTCTTGTCTCCACTGAATTGAATACAATATAATAATATCACATATTATTTATATATTTTTCTTTCAATTTAGTATTTATTTCTCATTTTGTCATCCAATCTTTCATTCAACTATTCATATTTGTTCATTTCTTTACTATATATCTGCCTGTACAATTGTTTCAAAATAAAATCACATTTTATTTAAATCTCTTTTTTCTCATTCATTCTCATTTTTTCATTCATTCATTCATTTTTGTTCATTTCTCTTTATTCTAGATCTGCCTTCCAAATAAACCCCACTGGTTTGAACTGTTTGATGCCAGTTTACAAGATCTTGAGGTAAGTTAGATGTGGAGCTTATAGCAGTCTTGTAAAAATATGTAATTTTGTATTTTAATTTTTAATTTCAGGAAATCAGTCTGACAATACTTGAACTCTACACACGACCAAAGGTAAATTGGTTGAATATATCTCCCTTTTGCTTTATTTCCTCTCCTCTCTTTTGTCTTTTCCTCTCCTCTTTTCTCTTTCTCTCTGTTTCTCTTTTCTTTCTCTCTCTCTCTCTCTCTCTTTCTCTCTCTCTCTCTCTACTCTACTCTCTCTCTCTCTCTACTCTACTCTACTCTCTTCTCTCTCTACTCTCTCTCTCTTCTCTCTCTACTCTACTCTCTTCTACTCTTCTACTCTCTCTCTACTCTCTCTCTACTCTACTCTCTTCTCTCTCTACTCTCTTCTCTTCTCTACTCTCTTCTACTCTCTCTACTCTACTCTCTTCTACTCTACTCTACTCTCTCTTCTACTCTCTACTCTACTCTTTTCTACTCTTCTACTCTACTCTCTCTACTCTCTCTTCTACTCTCTCTCTCTCTCTCTACTCTCTACTCTCTTCTACTCTCTTCTACTCTACTCTCTTCTACTCTACTCTCTTCTACTCTACTCTCTTCTACTCTCTTTCTCTCTTCTACTCTACTCTCTTCTACTCTACTCTCTTCTACTCTACTCTCTACTCTCTCTCTACTCTCTCTCTCTACTCTACTCTCTACTCTACTCTCTCTCTACTCTCTCTTCTACTCTACTCTCTTCTACTCTACTCTACTCTACTCTCTTCTACTCTACTCTCTCTCTCTCTTCTCTCTACTCTACTCTTCTACTCTCTCTCTACTCTACTCTCCTCTCTACTCTACTCTTCTACTCTACTCTCTTTCTACTCTACTCTCTTCTACTCTCTCTACTCTACTCTCTTCTACTCTACTCTCTTCTACTCTCTTCTCTACTCTACTCTCTTCTCTACTCTACTCTCTTCTCTCTCTACTCTCTCTCTCTACTCTCTCTTCTACTCTCTTCTACTCTCTCTCTCTCTCTACTCTACTCTCTTCTACTCTCTCTACTCTCTTCTACTCTCTCTCTCTCTACTCTACTCTCTCTCTACTCTACTCTCTCTCTACTCTACTCTCTCTACTCTACTCTCTCTTCTACTCTCTCTTCTACTCTACTCTCTTCTACTCTACTCTCTCTCTTCTACTCTACTCTCTCTCTACTCTACTCTCTTCTACTCTCTCTCTCTCTCTCTACTCTCTCTCTACTCTCTCTCTCTCTACTCTACTCTCTTCTCTCTCTCTACTCTCTACTCTCTTCTACTCTACTCTCTCTCTCTCTCTCTTCTACTCTCTCTCTTCTCTCTCTTCTCTTCTACTCTACTCTCTTCTACTCTCTCTCTACTACTCTACTCTCTCTCTCTACTCTCTCTCTCTCTCTTCTACTCTACTCTCTTCTACTCTCTTCTACTCTACTCTCTTCTACTCTACTCTCTTCTACTCTACTCTCTTCTACTCTCTCTCTACTCTCTCTACTCTCTTCTACTCTACTCTCTTCTACTCTCTCTTCTACTCTCTCTCTACTCTACTCTCTTCTACTCTACTCTCTCTCTTCTACTCTACTCTCTCTCTACTCTCTCTCTCTCTACTCTACTCTCTTCTACTCTACTCTCTACTCTACTCTCTCTACTCTACTCTCTCTACTCTCTCTCTCTTCTACTCTACTCTCTTCTACTCTACTCTCTTCTACTCTCTCTCTTCTACTCTACTCTCTTCTACTCTACTCTCTCTCTTCTACTCTACTCTCTTCTACTCTACTTCTACTCACTCTCTTCTACTCTACTCTCTACTCTACTCTCTCTCTCTCTACTCTCTCTCTCTACTCTCTCTTCTACTCTCTCTCTACTCTCTCTCTTCTACTCTACTCTCTTCTACTCTCTTCTACTCTACTCTTCTCTCTTCTACTCACCTTCTCTCTTCTACTCTACTCTCTTCTACTCTACTCTCTTCTACTCTACTCTCTTCTACTCTACTCTCTTCTCTACTCTACTCTCTCTCTCTCTCTACTCTACTCTCTTCTCTCTCTCTCTCTACTCTCTCTCTCTCTACTCTACTCTCTCTCTCTACTCTCTTCTACTCTACTCTCTACTCTACTCTCTTCTACTCTACTCTCTTCTACTCTACTCTCTTCTACTCTACTCTCTTCTACTCTACTCTCTTCTACTCACCTTCTCTCTTCTACTCTACTCTCTTCTACTACTCTACTCTCTCTCTCTCTTCTACTCTACTCTCTTCTACTCTCCTCTCTTTTCCTCTCCTTCTCTCTTCTCCTCTCCTTCTCTCTTCTCTTTCTCTTCACCACTTCCATGTCTCCCATCCATTTTTCATTTGTATTTCTCTAATTTTGCTGCTTTATAAAGGGTGTCTTAGAAAATCTTCTAAAGAAAGCTGTTGACCTTAGAAAGGAAATCGAAGAAAAAAAGAATAAAATTAAGAAAGTTGCTGACACCCAGTCAGAGGCTACACCGAATACATCCCCTGCTCAGGAGAACTCTAGATCAGGTAAATAATCATCATTTATCATTATTATTTATTTTTGGTCTCTAATACCCCATTCACACCAAGGCTTAAACATGGTTTAAGGTGGTTTAACTAAACAGGTTTAGAAAATTATCTACAGAGGCCATGAAACTTTTGGCACAAAACTGCTGGTAAACTGCTGGTACAGTAAACTGCTGGTAAACTGTCCTTTATGTATGTTGTACAGTATAAATTATCTACAGAGGCCATGAAACTTTTGGCACAAAACTGCTGGTAAACTGTCCTTTATGTTGTACAGTATAATTTATCTACAGAGGCCATGTAACCTTTGGCACAAAACTGCTGGTAAACTGTCCTTTATGTTGTACAGTATAAATTATCTACAGAGGCCATGAAACTTTTGGCACAAAACTGCTGGTAAACTGTCCTTTATGTTGTACAGTATAAATTATCTACAGAGGCCATGAAACTTTTGGCATCTACAGAGGCCATGAAACTTTTGGCACAAAACTGCTGGTAAACTGTCCTTTATGTTGTACAGTATAAATTATCTACAGAGGCCATGAAACTTTTGGCACAAAACTGCTGGTAAACTGTCCTTTATGTTGTACAATTCCAGGTAGTTTGATTGTCTTGAAATTAGATGCCCTCGAATTAGAGAAGCGAGAATAAACTTAGTTTAACTAAACAAGGTTTGGTGTGAATGGTGTATAAGTTTAGTTTCCTATATTCACAGATGTAGAGCTACCATGTAGAAATGCTGTGAATAAACCGTTATTATTATTATTATCATTATCATTATCATTATTATCATTATCATTATTATTATTATTACTATTTATACAGCGTTTTGCAAAAATTCTGTAAAAGCAATACAGTCATTTGCAAAAATTCTGGCCGCCACGATATATCAATATATCGGGTGCATTATGGGTAATTAAATAATACTATTTTCAGTTTCCTAACTTATTAAATGAAGTAAAATGTACAAACAACAAACGTAAGACTAAAATAAACATTATAATAAATATTTCTACCAACTTTGCTGGCGTTAACCTGCTTTAAGAGGAATTTTAGATTATTTAATTACCCATAATGCACCCGATATATTGATATATTGATATTTCATAGCGGCCATAATTTTTGCAAATGACTGTATATATCGATATATCGATATATAGTAATTTGCATAATCCTAATTCTTTGATATTAGCTATTATTAAAAATGAATCTAAACCCAAGTAACCTTTGTAGTATGTATGTGAAAAACAATTGAAACATTTTAATTTTAGAGGGCTTATTCAGCCATTTTATGATGAACATTACCCACAATGCACCCGATATATTGATATATCGATATATATTGCTTTTACAGAATTTTTGCAATGGGCTGTATACGACGCTAAAATAATATAATACTCTGAATACCATTTAGATGCTCTACCACTGAGCTTACAGGGAAAGTCGTAGTAAAATGACACACATCCCACATACTGTTAGGCCAAGGACTTGATCGGTTAGTAAACTGAATGTCTGAATCTTGTTGTCTTTTCCAGGATCTCGTGTCAACTCCCCCACTAACAAGGCGTCACCATCGACTGGGAATGACACTAAACGTAAGGGTTCTGGGAAAACTGATGACGACAAGAAGTCAACAACGCTGAGGTAAGAACGCTAGTAATACTACTACTCTTTATTAGATGTTGGCACATAATATATCAACTTTATCAATAAATTATTAATAATATTCATGAAAAAAATATTGATTCTGATTGGCTAAGAGCAGTGTAGTTGAAAGGTAATATGCACTACAGTGCACAAATTATTCTTTTTTGCCATGATGAATATTATTAATAATTTATTGATAAAGTTGATATTGACAATATTACTTCTTCACCCCAAAGAGTGTTATTTTTAAATTCTATAATAAATAACTGTAGTATAGTAGTAGTTACAAGACATTGTCTCTGTCCACAGGGTACCCACCAAGCAGATTCGACGGAGCAGGTCTCCAAGAAATCGTCGCCGTAGCAAAAGCCGATCACCAAGTAGAAGCCGTTCGAGATCTCACTCCAAATCACGCTCGCCATCACCACGTAGCCCGCACTCACGCAGCCGATCACGCAGTTACAGCAAATCCCTCACGCCTGACAGCCGAAGCGCCAGCGACTCGTTCAGCAGCGACGCAGAGAGCCCTGAGCGGAAAAGACTGCTGAACAAAGAGCGTCGTGGGCACCGCCCACCCAAGACTCACTCCAGGCATCGATCACGTGACCAAAATAGAGTCGATAAAAAAACGAGAAGCACTCTTCCTAATAGCTATCGTGAACGAACTTACGACCGAAAGCGAGCACCGAGAGCCCGAAGTAGGTCGCCGTTGTCACGAAGTCGTAGCCGAAGCCGAAGTCCTGTTCGGGATCGCGGTACGAAGAGGTACTCGAAATACGACCGAGAGCACACGAAGGGTTCGGACTATCATCGGAATGGCGTCGAGTATCGTACAAGAGGCCGTGATAAAGATTCTAGAAGATATAGATGACCATAATGTTACAATTAATGATTTTGTATTCTCTTCACGGGAACTAATTCATTTACTGCTGTTTAAATATCGATTTTCATTCGAAAGCTTCGTTTTTACCGATAGCCTTTAAATACTGGGTGGTGTGTGCAGTTGAGGAGTTTGAATTTCCCTACAAGAATCGACTTGAACCTAATAAATTATCATCATATTTTGTTCGTTCTACACCGTGAAATTTACAGGCCTATTTTCACATAGAACAATGCGTTTAAAGTTGACCCATTACAATACACTGTTAATAAAGTTACATCCGCATTTAGATACAATCATGTTACGACAACTCCTAAACAGTAACTTTCTTTTTTTTTTGTTATCCATGTACAAAAATAAATACTATATTTTGTAAATTACAAAGTCATAAAATTATTAGTATTGTGTGTCCTTCCAGGGTACCTGTAGGGATGCGTTTGTGCTGCGAGTACCGTATCTTAATCCAGAACTGGGCCCACTGTTTTTATTTATCAATATGAAGAAGCGCACTGGGGAAAAATTCAACATGAGCCAATGTTATATTAAAAGCCTTTATACAGCTATTTCAAAAAACATTGCATACTGAATAGTGCATTCCAAGACCAAAGGGCATTGTGAGCTTCGTTATTTTGAAATAAAAAGTAAATATACAGCGATTTGTTCGCCATATGGAGCTAGTATATTGTTTCTGATGGAATACACAAAAAATAAATTATAAATATTACACGAGTCCCAAAATGCATTTCGGTCTTGGAATACTATTTAGAATGCAGTATTCAGTATCAACGTTTTTTGAAATAGCTGTATCCCTATGAATAGACCAGGAGCCTGGCAGATGAATAAACACGTGACCGAACGAGAACTGAACTTAGCTTCCAAAGCAGGCTAGAAAGAGTTGTGACCGAGTTTCTGTCCGATTTGGTTCGAGTTTCTGTCCGATTTGGTTGTGACCAAAAGGGATTCTGGGAAATTGAAACTTCATATAACGTGGAATCATCAACGTTTCTGTCCATTTATTATAAGTAACAGTTGGGTTATGGACTGATCTGTTCTCAGATTTGGGAGAGGTCTCGGTCAAGTTGCAGAATTAAATTGTCCTGACGTTTTTTATTTAAAAACAATACATAGAACGACCGATAGAACATTAGCCACAGGCAGCCCAACCATTCCTTTTGAGGCTAAATAATTCAATAAAATGATATTTAATTTGCGTCTTGATGGGTTTCAGTGCGCGCTCCACCACAGGAAACCCATCAAAAAAAGACGCAAATATCATTTTATTTGATAAGGAATGGTTGGGCTGCCTGTGCCTGGATTTGAAAAACACGAGATTTATTTCAACCACTTTTATAAACGTGGCTCATTTACTGCTTTCCCAGACATCCTTGCGGTCGTAGCTGCTATCCCAGACATCCTTGCGGTCGTACTCGCTTCTATCCCAGACATCCTTGCGGTCGTACCTTCTATCCCAGACATCCTTGCGGTCGTAGCTTCTATCCCAGACATCCATGCGGTCATCCAATGATTATCAATCAGTAATATGGTAAAAATCACTCAAATATTCCCAACTAGATTTTATTCACAATTCATTGTTCCTTGATACCCTTTTAGTAGGTAGTAAGATTTACCATTATAAACGGTTTCGGCAAATCCTCAGCTAAGCCTATTTCCGGTTAGGTTAGTAGATCACTAGCTCGTATGCGTCAGTAACGAGCTACAAATAAGCGAGGAGACGGTAAGCAAAGCTATGGTAGCCCAAGTATAATACGGTATTAATAGTGGCAATAAATAGGCTTATCTGAGATTTTGGAAATTTGCAGCCCTTTTCGTATGCATTTAGTCCCATATATAGCTAATTGCATGAATCGTTGTCGGGTTGAAAATCATGAAAGCTATGACCAAAAGGAATTCTGGGAAATTAAAACTATCAAATAACACCGTCAAATCATCGACCTTTTTATCCAGACTTGTAGGATCTTAGTTAAATAGCTCATATACCTTCAAAACTACGAGAACATTGAATATATCTGTATGTAATGTGGCTTATGAACTGATTTCCCATCCATCCTTGCGGTCTCAGCTTCTATGATTTATGATTTTCAACCCGACAACGATTATGCAATTAGCTATATATATTTCAAAGGAAAGAAAGAACCCCTCTATCTCAAACTGTAAGAAAAGTCAAAATTGTTCGAGAGTAGCCGCGGGACATCGTGATAAGCTAATCGAGTAAATTTAACAGGGGAACCGATAGAATTAGAGGGTATTGTTTCTCTGAGAGTTTATAACGAGGTTTTCAAGATTACCGGCGAAGTTACCACTGTGTTGAGAGTGAAGGCGTACGTACGTGTAATGGCTACGCGTTTGATGCCATATAAAATCTACGTTTTTTACTTTTAATGGATGAAATTTAATTTATAATCTTTGAATCCCAAAATGAAACCGTTGATGAATCGATCCACTGCACAGAAAAAGATGGCGGATCAGTACATTTACCACAATCCTTTGCGCGCATGAACCACTCGTAGAACATTTACCGCAATCCTTTGCGCGCATGAACCACTCGTAGTACATTTACCACAATCCTTTGCGCGCATGAACCACTCGTAGTACATTTACCACAATCCTTTGCGCGCATGAACCACTCGTAGAAACCCAGTTCAGAACAGAGAGTTTTGAAACGTCAAAATGTGTATGAAACTGTTGCCTGCTTTATTTATGTGAACGTGTCAGATAGTTTGTAGATCTGAATAGTACTGATTTAGGTTCGCAAAGGATTACTGGGTAAAATGTACAGACGCCATTTTTTGTACGATGGATCGATGAACGGCCACAATACATACACCAAGTGAGAAATTTAAATTCATTTAGGTATATAAAGCCTTCACTTTCAGCAACTCGATCAAGACGTAGGCTCGATTTCCAGCCGTGGCGGTTTCGGTACGCCCGCGATCCTCTAACGAAAACCGAGCCTAATCAAGACGACGTGTCTGAAGTTCAAGGCTAATTAATTAGTTTGTGTTCATTTGCAAAAATAAATCTCCTATACTTATAATTATAATTAATTCCCTTCTTGGTTCGCAAAGACTCCTTGGGAAATCAACTGACCAAGATGGCGGCCATATTGATGACGTCATCAAACTATCTACTTCTTACGTTTTTCATCAGTTTATTTCTCAAGGACGAAATGCAACCAAACCAATACATTTTAGGCAGATTTCCCCAGGTAATCCTGCCCGGATTTTAAATTTAGAACCTAAATTTCGAAGCAAAAAACTGATTCGACTAGTGATTTGCACCCTCCAAAGGGCTCCCTGCAAGAACAACGTGTGATCTCTGATTTCAAAGGAGATATTTGGGTTTTGATCACAAGTCACTTACACCGTTCTTGCAGGGACCCCTTCTTAATGCAAACGTCTATCAATTGAAAGGTGTTGGAAATATGGAATGTAAACTAAAGTACATGTGAAACAGTCGTTCAGTACGTTCGCTCATCTTGTGAGGATTTGCAAAATGCGACTTTGAACTACAGTGGAACCCCGCTCTACGGACACCGCTTATTATGGACAGTTTTGTTTGTCCCGACGAAAAGCCCACTATATAAGAAAGCCCGCTTAATACGGACACCCGGATAATACGAACACTTTTGCATGTACCTTTACTGTCCGAATTCTGGGGGTTCCACTGTATCAGTTCGGTGTCTATACAAGCAGATTAGCTTACATTCTTTATTTCAGTTTTAACGTTATTCACCGCACTAAAATAGTCCGTTCCACTCGACATTTTGTGGAATTTCCCTTTCTGTGGCACAGGGATCCCACCAAGTGGTTGTGCCAGATAGATAGTTTATTATTAGTAAATACTTTTGCAGCTGGATAGCTGAATTGTGTAAAAACTTGTGCCAATAGCTGATATCGAAGTTACAATCTAGTTACACTCTAATGATTCTGAACAAAGGTTTCAAGTCGAGGCTATCCTGTATTTCTGACCCGATAGTCGACTTGAAACCTTTGTTCAGAGTCATTGGAGTGTAGCTTCAATATCAGCTATTCATAAAATAAATAGAACTTTTCATCTTAATTTTTGACAATCCACTTTGTCCCTTATTAACTTAGGTATTTTATAGTTACTTATTAATCCATGCATAACTTAAATAGTCGTTAACTGTAACTACGCTGTTGAACGCTGTGGATCAAAATATATTCAACCCATCTACTCATAGACATATTCTCCTTCTGCCATTTTCTTTATCATCACGCTGATAGGAACGTTGCGTGACGATGTCACGCTGATAGGAGCGTTGCGTGATAATGTCACGCTGATAGGAGTGTTGCGTGACTAGGAGCGTTGCGTGACGATAAAGAGAACGACAGCAAAGGACTACTCTACTCCCATATCTTACATTTCGAAGTGACGTCACACTCGAACCCAGACTCCACGCATATAATATTCCAGTGACAGTCGGAACCTATCTATAAGGTCAGTTAGTTTGGATCAGCCTATCAGCGACCGACCTTCAATCCGAGAGGCCCTGGAGACGAGAGTTCTGGAGTACGAGATGAGTGCGTTTTAACGACTCTAATAATTAGACATTTTAAATGTTAACTGTACGATAATTTCCCTTATGACTATATCCTTTAATGCCTTAGCAATATATACACATAATTATACATCTATTTCTAAAAGGTTGTAAGTGTCATAGGTCGTAATAGAGTCATTTTTGTACGAGTGGGAAGTAGTTGCGGTACGGTTCGTGCCGTGCGGTGACCGTGCCGTGTCCAAGCGTTCTGATTGGTTGAGCAATGATTTTGCGCGCTGTGATTGGTTGAATACTGTAACTCCATAGCTCATGAGATATTACTCTAAAGTTGCGTAAAAACGCACAACATCCGACATTGGTGGTAGTTGTTGATGGTAGTGTGCAAGGGTACGTTGATGAGTCCCTTCCCCCTCCTCCCCAGTCCCCCTCCTCCCCAGTTCCCCTCCCTTTCCCTCTTCTCTTTCCCTCTCATCCCTCCCCTTAGAGAGCTTTGTTCACAGGCTAAACAACACCCAACAGGGTGTCCAAACGCTCACAACATGTTGGGCACAGGTGGATGTTTTAAGAGTAACAAACCAAAACAAATCATATCAAACTTATCCCATACAAGCTCGAATAATTGCCTTTCCTAGCGTCCAGGCCCGCGCGGCTGAATTCTTATGCATACGCATGCGTAGTAAGGCCAATTCATGTATTTTCAAAATGGCGCGCTTTTGTGGTCGACCTATGTCCTATATATATTACCTACAACACCAACAACCTTAGAAATAGGCGTATTATATAATACCTTAAATAAGATTCGAATTAAGGCGAACTAAATAATATATCCCACGTCCCATTAAGCTCTGTATACGAAAATATCCCATTCATTTATTCGGTACCAGCCTCTTTTGCGACTTCTTCAGCCGGGGTGACCTGGAAGTCATCTTCCAGTAGCTGCTCGTCATCTTTCTTTAGCTTCGATTGCTTGGGTTGTACTGGTCGCACTTTCTGGTTAGGTATGGGTGTGTCCGGGTTAATGACATATTCGCCATGTGTACTCCCAGCGTCTGGGTCGTCAGTATAGCCTTCTACGCTGTTACGGATTCCATAGAAGAAATAGATGACCATACCTAGGGAACAAAGAAATGCCAAAAAAATTGGAATGAAGTAGAACTATTTTTCTGTCAATCAGAGATCATTGTACCGAATACTTGCCGATCAGAGATCATTCTGCCGAATACTTGCCGATCAGAGATCATTCTACCGAATACTTGCCGATTAGAGATCATTCTACCGAATACTTGCCGATCAGAGATCATAAAGTTCATTCATTCATTCATTGTACCGATTACTTGCCGATCAGAGATCATTCTACCGAATACTTGCCGATCAGAGATCATTCTACCGAATACTTGCTGATCAGAGATCATTCTACCGAATACTTGCCGAACAGAGATCATTCTACCGAATACTTGCCGATCAGAGATCATTCTACCGAATACTTGCCGAACAGAGATCATTCTACCGAATACTTGCCGATCAGAGATTCTACCGAATACTTGCCGAACAGAGATCATTCTACCGAATACTTGCCGATCAGAGATCATTCTACCGAATACTTGCCGATCAGAGATCATTCTACCGAAAACTTTCTGATTAGAGATCATTTTACGGAATACTTAGCTATCAATCAGAGTTTATTCCACCGCATATCAGATCAGCAGAAAGAAATAACGTCACGCAAATGTCACACCCTTCTCGTTCCCAGGCTCCACGAATAAATGGAGGGACCCTGGAAACGAGGAAGCAGGAAGCAACAGAACAATAAATAGTTTTTAAGTTTTAATTATTATTATCTTTAATTATTAATTATTTAATTATTAATTACCTATTGCCATCCAAACACCAAACCGAATCCACGTCCAATGCGACAGCTTCAATAACAGGAACAAATTCACCAAAATACTGGAGAGTGGGAGGAAGGGAATGGCGGGAACTGTGAACGGAAACACGGCATGATTACGAGGCTGCATCCACATCACAACGAGGCCGAAGACGAAGAGAAGGATGGAGAAAACGAGAGCGAAGATTGCCCAGCCCTCGCGGTTGGATAAAGACGACCAGCCACCGACCAGCAACGCCACGACACCGACCATTGAACACATCATGAGAACGATGGCAGTAGTGGCGATTTGGCTGCTTTGTTTGTCTGGGATGTCTTTCTCGACCTGTTTAAAAATAGAATTAAAATATATGTCACTCGTTCTTGTTGAAGTCATTACATCGATCACTATGAGGAGTACTATTCACGATTTGTTTTTCTTTCGCGCATTTTTCTTGCATCCCAATAATTTCGTTCATTCATTCATTCATTCATTCATTTGTTCGTTCGTTGAATCATTCTCTTATTCGTTTATTAATTCGTTTGTTCATTCATTTATTTATTCGGTCGTTGAATCATTCTCTTATTCGTTTATTAATTCGTTCGTTGAATCATTTATTCGCTCATTCATTCATTCCTTCGTTAATATATTTCTTCATCATCCATCCATCTAATTAGTGCAAATGAATATTCAAAAGAGCGAGGTCTCAGGGTACACATGCACAAATACACATAAATGAGTTTCAATTTATTCCTGTCTCCGCATTCAGAGTAGAATTGTGTCTATATAGTTCCGACACGGCGACACCTACGCATCCTCCTACGCAGCAACATAACACAGCACATCTCCCATCCACTTCCCATTATGTCATTTTACTCTCCCATTTCTTTCTATTTTTCTTCCTTTCGATTCTCTTTTCTCTTCTCTTTCTTTGTCTTTTTTCATTATTTCTTGTTTTCGTTTCCCTTCTTCGCAGAATATAACACAACGACTGAGAATTCGTGATGAAAGCAACACCACGCGAAACAATAACCCAGGCTTATTCCATCAAATGACGACCCCATACCGCTTAATTCAACCATGATACAAAATTAAAAGCAAAAACGTCACTGCAATTTAGCATTAGACTTCTAATCGACAGTCGATCGACAGAATGAGCTTTAACATCTCCATAATTGAGCCTTTTTGAAAGAGTTTCCCTCGGGCTCGAATCAATAACAACGTTATTAATGAAAACTTCATATGACAATGTACGTTTCTATGAGTTTTTTGCCATTAAAGTGAACTGGTTGCAAAATTACAATGATTTCCTTCGCGCGTTTCTTTCCGCGAATTCCGTTTGACAATTCCATTTTTTTCTTCACAAAATAATTTTCTTTGAAGTCAAAATAAAACACATGATATGACAATGTACGTTTCTAAGACATTTTTTGCCATTTTAACTGAACTACTTACAAATTAAAGCTACAATTATTCCGTCTGACAATTCCACTTACTTTCCTCACAAAATAATTTTCTTTGAAGTCAAAATAAAACACTTATTTAAACGGTTTCTGTTAGCTAAGAATATAAAATATTAAGGGTTTCACACCAATAACAATTTAGTTTATTGCCTTGGTCGTTATTTGTGGTTTGTTGAAATGTTCGAAGACATCCCACACGAGTTAGGTACACCGCATCGATGAGTTAATAGTACGCCAGCAAAATAATGGAAATTCAGAGAACAAAATATATCATAACATGTTGTGAATCATGATTTTTCACGTTTTTTATTTCGTTCGGTGGACGTCATTTTCTCTTTCCCTTTTTCTCAGACACATTAGTTTTGAATTCAAGATCATGTATTCTAGAATCTTGGATCTTCGATCACGTACGTATTCCAAGATAATACAGCTTTCAGATCAAGTATTCTAATCCAGTGTAGATAGATTTCACTAGCTCTTTTTCGCTTCAATTCTTATTTGTTTCATTACTAATAATTTGTCACCTAAGAGTAACACCATGTTTTGCCTTCGATCATGTATTCTAGAATCTTAGTACGTTTTGTTAATCTTTCTCGTACATCCAGTTCCCGTTCCATTTTCTGTCAATATTTCTGTCTATTTCCGTCGTTTATTTGATTCGAAGTAGCATTTTTGCTCAGTTCTGATCAAGTGTTCCAGAACTCGGTATTTTCAAGTGTTCAATATTCTGATAATCTTTTACTTGTTCATTTATTCTCGTCTCGACTGACAAATATTGCATCTCAACAAATATTTCTGATTTCCGATCAAGTGTTCTAGAATCCTATCGATGGAAAACACCATTTCAGCCTACAAATCATTATATTAAATAAGTTCCTTTTCACTCTGGTTTTCTCATAACTTTATTACATCAACACTAAAAGTCTATTTTAAAAGCTCCGTCGCTGGTTTCACTTTTCAAGTGCGTCAATGCCTGGCTGTAGGATCAACACGCAATATACGTTCTTTCATTTCATTGGTGGATTTCAAGAGTGGAATTACAGATCCTTCGTTCCGGAGGCTAGTTTCTGAAGGACACATATTTCAATATTTTGACTACAAGGAAAATGCATTTCTTTTGCGCGTATTTGAGCGATCTTCACCTCGGTTTAACGACAGTAAACGATGAACTTTTAAAACGCTTTAAAGAAAACACCTTATTTTCAGTGTCTAAAATAGGAATGGATTTAAACTAATCTCATTTTATATTCGTGTAAAGTGCTAGTTATGTTTCAGCTTGGTTTATTGTATATTTTTACAACTAATTACTAATGTAAAGTGTGCATTTATTTCTAACTTGCGTGATTCTTTCGAGACATAAAAGCAACAAAATAAGATGGAATATTTGTATTCTTAGTTGGTTGTTTTCCCGTTCACTTATTCATAGAATTCCTGGCGGGGTTCTTATTCTCATCTTTAACCTTGGAACACAGAGTATTTTGTAGCCATTACAGAGATAATAAAACTGCTCTTCGTCAATTTTCGCGCAAAATTCACATCAAATAAGTTAAAATCCAACTTTTTCAAATGAACTACAAATTTGAATACAAGAATATTTTTTCCCATTCTTTTTTCAAAATAATCTCATTATCTTTTCCCTACCTTTGCCGAATCCTTTTCTTTCTCTACAACTTCGATGGGTTTGTATTCAATAGCTGGCGTTTCCTGATCGAGATGAGGTCTGCAACAGAGTGCACGATAACCGCCTTCATCGTTAATTTCTACGCTTTCGATTCCCGGTTGAAATCGAAGAACGAGAACCGAGGTGGAGACGAGGGTATAGGCAAGGAGGGTTCCAATGGATAACATCTCGACCAGTTGCTTCAAATCAAGTAACAGAGCCAGTAAGGCAGACAACAGGGCTGCAGCGAGGAGTGAGTTGATAGGGATGTTAGTACGAGCGTAGACTTTGGAGAAACAGCTAAAAATCAGGCCATCAGTTGACATGGAGTAAAGGATGCGAGGTACCGCGAAGATGCCGCTCACGAGGGACCCAAGAAGCGCGCAGAGCCCTCCAACTGCTATGACATACTTTGCACCCGGCAGCCCAACATGTTTGAATGCCTCTGGAAGGGGTGCGACTTTGTCTAAGTCCTTGTACGATATCATAAGAGTTAGCACCGTCGAGACCCCGAAGTATGCCAGGAAACTGATAATCAGGCTCAACATGATGGCTAGAGGGATTGATCTCTTTGGGTTCAGCGTTTCTTCTGAGGCTGTCGCGATCACATCAAAGCCCACAAAGCAGTAGAAGCAGCTTGCGGCTCCTGCCAAGACGCCAGAGACACCGTACGGTAGAAACTGTCCATTGCCGCTCCAGTTTTTGGGGTCGAGATGAAACATGCCAACGACGACTACGAAGACGATCACCAGCAAGTTGACTCCCGTCACGACCTTGTTGAAGTAAGCAGAATGCTTGGCTCCGAATCCAATAACACAGGCCATTGCGAGGACAAGAACGAAGGCTAGAAAGTCAGGATAGGATCCTAGTCCTTCTACATGTATTCCTAGGTGCTTCGTTAACGATTTATGCATCACTCCACCACAGATCGAATCGATGTACTCGCTGCTTGCTCGTCCAAGGGATGCAGTGCCGATCACATACTCCAAGACCATGTTCCAACCGATGATGAAGGCCCAGACTTCACCTAGTGAGGTATAGGTATACACATAGGCGGACCCTGCTTTAGTGATACGACAACCAAACTCAGAGTAACATATCGCTGAGAGGAATGCAGCCACGGATGCGATGAAGAACGAAAGTACAACAGCCGGTCCTGCCACATCGCGAGCAATTTGACCCGTAACAACATACAACCCCGCTCCAACCGTAGCGCCGACTCCCAAAGAAGTCAAATCAAAGACAGTCAGGCAACGTTTCAGCGGAGAATCCGATATATCGTTATCGATGGGTTTCATACGAGTTAAAAGGTGCCATAGCCGAGCTAACGCCATGGTTTAAGCCCGCTAAAACGTCTACCACCCGTGGACCGTCAGCCAGTTCTGTGATGTTGAATATGCCTAATTGAGTAACTTGGGGTGTTTTAGAAGGCTTCTTACGCTGAGAAACGGTTCTAATCGTCGTAAATAGATCTTTCACCAGCCTTACCACAGAAGAACTTCGTCAGACTCAATTACAAGAGAAGTCAGATGAATTCTGCGTCAGTCTGTAAGTATATGGCACAGAATTGACGGAGACAGACGGTTTAGATCGCGTAGTTACAAATTCAAATGAGAAAATTGAATCACTGTGGATTCGATAACATCATTTGAGGTATTCTTTAGCGTCATTTGCATAACATAGGTGTGCTACGTCATAGGTCTTTGTTCAAATCGACCAGCTGCACGCTTGACTGCACTGATACCGGATATGTGGGGGAGGTTGTGCGTCGAAATACACATTTGCTTATTTACACATTTACAAAAAATATAGAAAAGGGAATCGAAAGAGAAGTTTTTTTTAAATGAAGGAATAAAGGACTAGAAGAAAAGGAAACTGAATGAGAGAGAGAGAGATAACTTTATTTCGTGATGGAAGAACAAATAAGGACGATCAAAAAGGACCAGAAAGAAGTCAAGAAAAGAAGAAAAACAGAGAAATAATTAATAAAAAATATTAAAAAGTTAAAAGTTGAAGGAAACAGCGAGAAGAAAATGCGAAAAATATTAGAAATCAGAATATTTCCTTCCACATAATATCATTAATTATAATCATGAAACAGTCTTTTTACATAGTTTTCATCAAAAACATTTTTGACACAGTTATATATTTTCGCAAGAAATTCTCCCAAACTGTACAATTTACACTGTTTCGTGACCAACTAAATCAGTTTGACCTCCACTTATATATGCTATTTCATTTATTGGTGATCAAGCTTAGTAAATCGCGTGACTGAACAGTGTTTTCACTTGAATAAGTAGTGCACATACGTAGTCTGACAGTAGTGAAACATTTCATTGGCTTAAAAAATTAAAAATTAAATAAAAATGAAAATAATAATAATAATTTAAAAAAAAGCTCAATCTCGTGTCTAGAGTCCATGCACGTTCCACTTGGTCAGTACCGAGACTTTTATCAATGCTGACCAACTGAAGAGGAACGTGGGCTCTCGGTACGTACGAGATTGTTTAATGCTCAAATCCCGGGGGGTACTCGGCCATCTTTGGGGTAGGGGTGTGCCGCCATGACCCCCCAAAAAAAAAAAACCCTACCCTATCCCAGACCTAAAAACGGAAATTTTCCGTCCTATATCCCAGACCTAAGTATCAAAATCTATACCCTATCCCAGACCTAAGCATCAAAATCTATACCCTATTCCAGACCTAAGCATCAAAATGTATACCCTATCATAGACCTAAGCATCAAAATCTATACCCTATCCCAGACCTAAGCATCAAAATCTATACCCTATCCCAGACCTAAGCATCAAAATCTATACCCTATCCCAGACCTAAGCATCAAAATCTATACCCTATCCCAGACCTAAGCATCAAAATCTATACCCTATCCCAGACCTAAGCATCAAAATCTATACCCTATCCCAGACCTAAGCATCAAAATCTATACCCTATCCCAGACCTAAGCATCAAAATCTATACCCTATCCCAGACTAAAATTGAAAGATCGTGACCAATTTGAAGGCAATCATTTTCATTTTGCCGCTACGATCATTTATAAACATTAGAGATCTTCAAATGCTCGTAAAAATGCAACAAGAATGATAAATTATTATTATTATTAATAGTTATGTACTTGTACTTCTGGTTATAGTTATTGTAATGCGCACTTGATCGTTTTGTAAAAAGTGCGCAATAGAAATAAATAAATTATTATTATTATTATTGTTAAAGTGATTTTGGTTAGATTTGAAATTCGCGAGTTTGGTATCTTGGGTTTTTCTTATTCACACCCCCCCCCCCCCCCCCCGTAATTTTTAAACCCATAAGTACCCCCCTGAGGAGAATATGCGTCAGCCTTGACATCCATAAAGCTCTACTCTCATGTAAACCACAGTGTACCATTTCCAAGGCAGAAACCTAACAATTCTAGCGTGAATTGGGTGAGCGAGCTCATTCGTGACAATCGTGTCTTTGTCGAAGTTTCCAGTGAAGATCTAAGAAAACAGAATTTAACTCAATATACGATCGGTCCAATCAATATACGATCGGCCCAATCAATATACGACCGGCCCAATCAATATACGATCGGCCCAATCAATATACGATCGGCCCAATCAATATACGATCGAGCCAATCAATATACGACAGGCACAATCATTATACGACTGACCCAATCATGATCAAGTGATAAGATCGGCCCAATCAACTGATACGACCGGCCCAATCAACTGATACGACCGGCCCAATCAATATACGACTGACCCAATCAACTGATACGACCGGCCCAATCAATATACGACTGACCCAATCAACTGATACGACCGGCCCAATCAATATACGACTGACCCAATCAACTGATACGACCGGCCCAATCAATATACGACTGACCCAATCAACTGATACGACCGGGCCAATCAACTGATACGACCGGCCCAATCAATATACGACCGGCCCAATCAACTGATACGACCGGCCCAATCAATATACGACTGACCCAATCAACTGATACGACCGGGCCAATCAACTGATACGACCGGCCCAATCAATATACGACCGACCCAATCAACTGATACGACCGGCCTAATCAACTGATACGACCGGCCCAATCAATATACGACTGGCTCAATCAATATACGACCGGCCCAATCAACTGATACGACCGGCCCAATCAACTGATACGACCGACCCAATCAATATACTCCCGGTCCAACTCAATAAGCTGTCGTGATATAGATAAGCCTTGATTTTATATAGCCTTTATGCATTACGGAATCCTGGCTTACTATTCCACTATCCCCTATCAAGTAACTGTAACCCTGGCTCGATCCCCCCTTCCTTCCACTAACAAGTAACTTATACCTTTTCTATGCCACTATGTGTGTAGAAAGATGAAGGCAATGCATCTACACCACACCCTCCCCCCTCAGGTAATTTCTACACCACACACTCCCCCCTCAGGTAATTACTGCACATCCCCTAACAAGTAACTTATATACCTTTTCTATGCCATTATGTGTGTAGATATATGAAGGCAATGCATCTACACCACACTCTCCCTCCTCAGGTAATTTCTACACCACACCCTCCCCCCTCAGGTAATTTCTACACCACACCCTCCCCCCTCAGGTAATGACTGCACATCCCCTAACAAGTAACTTATACCTTTTCTGTGCCATTATGTGTGTAGAAATATGAAGGCAATGCATCGCCATACTTCAGTTTGTACTCCTGAACCCATCCTTCGCGGTTAGAATACCAGTTGTTCCAATTGTGCACACTACCACCTCCCCCCTGCGTAGCTACTTTAGTAATGTGCATCACGTGGTCCAGAGTGATCTGAAGATAAACACCGATGCTGGAATAATATGGTCTCCAACCTATCGTATGGTTGAGACGAGCATATGGCTTCCAATTGACGGGCTGGCCGGATGAAGACCAGTAAATGTAGTGCATATAGCTATTAGCTGTTATGGCTACGTCAGGGACAGTTTCATTCTGCATACCTAGCGCCTTCGAGCATACTGTTGTGTAACCTGAGAATAAATAAATGAACGAATCGAATGAATGAATAATCGAATAAATAAGTAAATGAACGAATGAATAAACGAATGAATGAATAAGCGAACGAATGAATAAATAAATAAATGAACGAATGAATGAATAAATAAATGAACGAATAAATAAGTAAATGAACGAATGAATGAATAAACAAACGAATGAATAAATAAATGAACGAATGAATGAATAAATAAACGAACGAATAAATAAGTAAATGAATAAATGAATAAATGAACGAATGAATGAATAAATGAACGAATGAATAAATGAACAAACGAATGAATAAATGAACGAATGAATAAATAAATGAACGAATGAATGAATGGATGGACGAGCGAATGGATGTACAGTTTGGGTTTCCTGTGTTCTTACCTGTACAGTTCATTCCATAAGAAGGTACAATGGTACAGTTTGGGTTTCCTGTGTTCTTACCTGTACAGTTCATTCCATAAGAAGGTACAATGGTACAGTTTGAGTTCCCTGTGTTCTTACCTGTACAGTTCATTCCATAAGAAGATACAATGGTACAGTTTGGGTTCCCTGTGTTCTTACCTGTACAGTTCATTCCATAAGAAGGTACAATGGCACAGTTTGAGTTCCCTGTGTTCTTACCTGTACAGTTCATTCCATAAGAAGATACAATGGTACAGTTTGGGTTTCCTGTGTTCTTACCTGTGCAGTTCATTCCATAAGAAGGTACAATGGCACAGTTTGAGTTCCCTGTGTTCTTACCTGTACAGTTCATTCCATAAGAAGATACAATGGCACAGTTTGGGTTCCCTGTGTTCTTACCTGTACAGTTCATTCCATAAGAAGGTACAATGGCACAGTTTGGGTTCCCTGTGTTCTTACCTGTACAGTTCATTCCATAAGAAGATACAATGGTACAGTTTGGGTTTCCTGTGTTCTTACCTGTACAGTTCATTCCATAAGAAGGTACAATGGCACAGTTTGAGTTCCCTGTGTTCTTACCTGTATAGTTGATTCCATAAGAAGGTACAATGGTACAGTTTGGGTTCCCTGTGTTCTTACCTGTACAGTTCATTCCATAAGAAGATACAATGGTACAGTTTGAGTTCCCTGTGTTCTTACCTGTACAGTTCATTCCATAAGAAGGTACAATGGTACAGTTTGGGTTTCCTGTGTTCTTACCTGTACAGTTCATTCCATAAGAAGGTACAATGGTACAGTTTGAGTTCCCTGTGTTCTTACCTGTACAGTTCATTCCATAAGAAGATACAATGGTACAGTTTGGGTTCCCTGTGTTCTTACCTGTACAGTTCATTCCATAAGAAGGTACAATGGCACAGTTTGAGTTCCCTGTGTTCTTACCTGTACAGTTCATTCCATAAGAAGATACAATGGTACAGTTTGGGTTTCCTGTGTTCTTACCTGTACAGTTCATTCCATAAGAAGGTACAATGGCACAGTTTGAGTTCCCTGTGTTCTTACCTGTACAGTTCATTCCATAAGAAGATACAATGGTACAGTTTGGGTTCCCTGTGTTCTTACCTGTACAGTTCATTCCATAAGAAGGTACAATGGCACAGTTTGGGTTCCCTGTGTGTTCTTACCTGTACAGTTCATTCCATAAGAAGATACAATGGTACAGTTTGGGTTTCCTGTGTTCTTACCTGTACAGTTCATTCCATAAGAAGGTACAATGGCACAGTTTGAGTTCCCTGTGTTCTTACCTGTATAGTTGATTCCATAAGAAGGTACAATGGTACAGTTTGGGTTCCCTGTGTTCTTACCTGTACAGTTCATTCCATAAGAAGATACAATGGTACAGTTTGAGTTCCCTGTGTTCTTACCTGTACAGTTCATTCCATAAGAAGGTACAATGGTACAGTTTGGGTTCCCTGTGTTCTTACCTGTACAGTTCATTCCATAAGAAGATACAATGGCACAGTTTGAGTTCCCTGTGTTCTTACCTGTACAGTTCATTCCATAAGAAGGTACAATGGCACAGTTTGAGTTCCCTGTGTTCTTACCTGTACAGTTGATTCCATAAGAAGGTACAATGGTACAGTTTGGGTTCCCTGTGTTCTTACCTGTACAGTTCATTCCATAAGAAGATACAATGGTACAGTTTGAGTTCCCTGTTTTCTTACCTGTACAGTTCATTCCATAAGAAGGTACAATGGCACAGTTTGAGTTCCCTGTGTTCTTACCTGTACAGTTGATTCCATAAGAAGGTACAATGGTACAGTTTGGGTTCCCTGTGTTCTTACCTGTACAGTTCATTCCATAAGAAGATACAATGGTACAGTTTGGGTTTCCTGTGTTCTTACCTGTACAGTTCATTCCATAAAGAAGATACAATGGTACAGTTTGAGTTCCCTGTGTTCTTACCTGTACAGTTCATTCCATAAGAAGGTACAATGGCACAGTTTGAGTTCCCTGTGTTCTTACCTGCACAGTTCATTCCATAAGAAGGTACAATGGTACAGTTTGGGTTCACTGTGTTCTTACCTGTACAGTTCATTCCATAAGAAGGTACAATGGTACAGTTTGGGTTCCCTGTGTTCTTACCTGTACAGTTCATTCCAAGAAGAAGATACAATGGTACAGTTTGGGTTCCCTGTGTTCTTACCTGTACAGTTCATTCCATAAGAAGGTACAATGGCACAGTTTGAGTTCCCTGTGTTCTTACCTGCACAGTTCATTCCATAAGAAGGTACAATGGTACAGTTTGGGTTCCCTGTGTTCTTACCTGTACAGTTCATTCCATAAGAAGATACAATGGTACAGTTTGGGTTCCCTGTGTTCTTACCTGTACAGTTCATTCCATAAGAAGGTACAATGGCACAGTTTGAGTTCCCTGTGTTCTTACCTGTACAGTTCATTCCATAAGAAGGTACAATGGTACAGTTTGGGTTCACTGTGCTTTTACCTGTACAGTTCATTCCATAAGAAGGTACAATGGCACAGTTTGGGTTCACTGTGTTCTTACCTGCACAGTTCATTCCATAAGAAGGTACAATGGTACAGTTTGGGTTCCCTGTGTTCTTAGCTGAACAGTTCATTCCATAAGAAGGTACAATGGCACAGTTTGGGTTCACTGTGTTCTTACCTGTACAGTTCATTCCATAAGAAGATACAATGGTACAGTTTGGGTTCCCTGTGTTCTTACCTGTACAGTTCATTCCATAAGAAGGTACAATGGCACAGTTTGGGTTCCCTGTGTTCTTACCTGTACAGTTCATTCCATAAGAAGATACAATGGTACAGTTTGGGTTTCCTGTGTTCTTACCTGTACAGTTCATTCCATAAGAAGGTACAATGGCACAGTTTGAGTTCCCTGTGTTCTTACCTGTACAGTTGATTCCATAAGAAGGTACAATGGTACAGTTTGGGTTCCCTGTGTTCTTACCTGTACAGTTCATTCCATAAGAAGATACAATGGTACAGTTTGAGTTCCCTGTGTTCTTACCTGTACAGTTCATTCCATAAGAAGGTACAATGGTACAGTTTGGGTTCCCTGTGTTCTTACCTGTACAGTTCATTCCATAAGTAGATACAATGGCACAGTTTGAGTTCCCTGTGTTCTTACCTGTACAGTTCATTCCATAAGAAGGTACAATGGCACAGTTTGAGTTCCCTGTGTTCTTACCTGTACAGTTCATTCCATAAGAAGATACAATGGTACAGTTTGAGTTCCCTGTGTTCTTACCTGTACAGTTCATTCCATAAGAAGGTACAATGGCACAGTTTGAGTTCCCTGTGTTCTTACCTGTACAGTTGATTCCATAAGAAGGTACAATGGTACAGTTTGGGTTCCCTGTGTTCTTACCTGTACAGTTCATTCCATAAGAAGGTACAATGGCACAGTTTGTGTTCCCTGTGTTCTTACCTGTACAGTTCATTCCATAAGAAGGTACAATGGTACAGTTTGGGTTCACTGTGTTTTTACCTGTACAGTTCATTCCATAAGAAGGTACAATGGCACAGTTTGGGTTCACTGTGTTCTTACCTGCACAGTTCATTCCATAAGAAGGTACAATGGTACAGTTTGGGTTCCCTGTGTTCTTACCTGTACAGTTCATTCCATAAGAAGGTACAATGGCACAGTTTGGGTTCACTGTGTTCTTACCTGTACAGTTCATTCCATAAGAAGGTACAATGGCACAGTTTGAGTTCCCTGTGTTCTTACCTGCACAGTTCATTCCATAAGAAGGTACAATGGTACAGTTTGGGTTCCCTGTGTTCTTACCTGTACAGTTCATTCCATAAGAAGATACAATGGTACAGTTTGGGTTCCCTGTGTTCTTACCTGTACAGTTCATTCCATAAGAAGGTACAATGGCACAGTTTGAGTTCCCTGTGTTCTTACCTGTACAGTTCATTCCATAAGAAGGTACAATGGTACAGTTTGGGTTCACTGTGCTTTTACCTGTACAGTTCATTCCATAAGAAGGTACAATGGCACAGTTTGGGTTCACTGTGTTCTTACCTGCACAGTTCATTCCATAAGAAGGTACAATGGTACAGTTTGGGTTCCCTGTGTTCTTACCTGTACAGTTCATTCCATAAGAAGGTACAATGGCACAGTTTGGGTTCACTGTGTTCTTACCTGTACAGTTCATTCCATAAGAAGATACAATGGTACAGTTTGGGTTCCCTGTGTTCTTACCTGTACAGTTCATTCCATAAGAAGGTACAATGGCACAGTTTGGGTTCCCTGTGTTCTTACCTGTACAGTTCATTCCATAAGAAGATACAATGGTACAGTTTGGGTTTCCTGTGTTCTTACCTGTACAGTTCATTCCATAAGAAGGTACAATGGCACAGTTTGAGTTCCCTGTGTTCTTACCTGTACAGTTGATTCCATAAGAAGGTACAATGGTACAGTTTGGGTTCCCTGTGTTCTTACCTGTACAGTTCATTCCATAAGAAGATACAATGGTACAGTTTGAGTTCCCTGTGTTCTTACCTGTACAGTTCATTCCATAAGAAGGTACAATGGTACAGTTTGGGTTCCCTGTGTTCTTACCTGTACAGTTCATTCCATAAGTAGATACAATGGCACAGTTTGAGTTCCCTGTGTTCTTACCTGTACAGTTCATTCCATAAGAAGGTACAATGGCACAGTTTGAGTTCCCTGTGTTCTTACCTGTACAGTTCATTCCATAAGAAGATACAATGGTACAGTTTGAGTTCCCTGTGTTCTTACCTGTACAGTTCATTCCATAAGAAGGTACAATGGCACAGTTTGAGTTCCCTGTGTTCTTACCTGTACAGTTGATTCCATAAGAAGGTACAATGGTACAGTTTGGGTTCCCTGTGTTCTTACCTGTACAGTTCATTCCATAAGAAGGTACAATGGCACAGTTTGTGTTCCCTGTGTTCTTACCTGAACAGTTCATTCCATAAGAAGGTACAATGGCACAGTTTGTGTTCCCTGTGTTCTTACCTGTACAGTTCATTCCATAAGAAGGTACAATGGTACAGTTTGGGTTCACTGTGTTTTTACCTGTACAGTTCATTCCATAAGAAGGTACAATGGCACAGTTTGGGTTCACTGTGTTCTTACCTGCACAGTTCATTCCATAAGAAGGTACAATGGTACAGTTTGGGTTCCCTGTGTTCTTACCTGTACAGTTCATTCCATAAGAAGGTACAATGGCACAGTTTGGGTTCACTGTGTTCTTACCTGTACAGTTCATTCCATAAGAAGGTACAATGGTACAGTTTGGGTTCCCTGTGTTCTTACCTGTACAGTTCATTCCATAAGAAGGTACAATGGCACAGTTTGGGTTCCCTGTGTTCTTACCTGTACAGTTCATTCCATAAGAAGGTACAATGGCACAGTTTGGGTTCCCTGTGTTCTTACCTGTACAGTTCATTCCATAAGAAGGTACAATGTCACAGTTTGGGTTCCCTGTGTTCTTACCTGTACAGTTCATTCCATAAGAAGGTACAATGGTACAGTTTGAGTTCCCTGTGTTCTTACCTGTACAGTTCATTCCATAAGAAGGTACAATGGCACAGTTTGAGTTCCCTGTGTTCTTACCTGTACAGTCAGGAGCCCATAAGTAGGAGCCTCCATCTGGGATGTATTCGT
Organism: Actinostola sp. cb2023; assembly: GCA_033675265.1. NCBI lineage: Eukaryota > Metazoa > Cnidaria > Anthozoa > Actiniaria > Actinostolidae > Actinostola > Actinostola sp. cb2023. The sequence goes on along the minus strand of JAUJYZ010001124.1, from coordinate 64,777 downwards.
GATACGACCTGTGACCGGATCAGGCTATTTTTAGAACACCAGTTTTGCCGCGAAATTTTAACACCAGGGATTTTTGATTCCGGCTTTGTTACGGAGTTTCTAGCTTTTGGCTTGGTAGGTTTACTATTTGATGTTTTTTTAGTTCCTCGAGAAACAGAACACGAACTTGAAGACTCTAGGTCACTTTCCGATAAACTCTGCAAAAGAGTCACTGTAACTATCATTTTCGCTCTCTTCACTTTCAGTTTCTTCAATTTCGCCAATTTCTTCGTCCGCCGCTTTGTTCATGTATCACAAATAAACACAAATCATCTACCTCATTGATGCTGATTGGCTCTGTTTAATTCCCATGGGGAATTCCTATTGATTGATGATTAGTTCGCGGGAAAAGATGTTCTAAAAATAGCCTGATCCGGTCACAGGTTGTCTCACAAACCCAGTACGGTAGATGGAGGCTCCTACTTATGGGCTCCTGGTACAGTTGATTCCATAAGAAGGTGTAATGGCACAGTTTGGGTTCCCTGTGTTCTTACCTGCACAGTTCATTCCATAAGAAGGTACAATGGCACAGTTTGGGTTCCCTGTGTTCTTACCTGTACAGTTCATTCCATAAGAAGGTACAATGGCACAGTTTGGGTTCACTGTGTTCTTACCTGTACAGTTCATTCCATAAGAAGGTACAATGCACAGTTTGGGTTCCCTGTGTTCTTACCTGTACAGTTGATTCCATAAGAAGGTACAATGGCACAGTTTGAGTTCCCTGTGTTCTTACCTGTACAGTTCATTCCATAAGAAGATACAATGGCACAGTTTGAGTTCCCTGTGTTCTTACCTGTACAGTTGATTCCATAAGAAGGTACAATGGTACAGTTTGGGTTCCCTGTGTTCTTACCTGTACAGTTCATTCCATAAGAAGGAACAATGACACAGTTTCTGTAAAACGGACAAATCTCACAAGATGTATTACAGCGAAATGAGTTTGAGGTGAAATCAGGCTTGCAAGTCATGTTAGCGGGGCATGGATTTGAGGAACACGGATTCTAGAAATCAAAGAAGATCATTTTTACTTTAGACAATATGAAAAAAATTGGATCATCGTTACTCATCGTTACTCACCCCCACTCCCTGGGGAAGAAACTCCCCTTTTGGGGGTGGATAACGGAGGTAAGGGCTCCTCATTTTTGGAGGGTGGGTAAGAGCTCTATATAGGATACCATACTCACCCCCATCCCCTGAGAAAGAAACTCCCCTTTAGGGGGTTGGATACTAACGGAGGTAAAGGCTCCTCATTTTTGGAGGGTGGGTAAGAGCTCTATATAGGATACTATTCTCACCCCCACCCCCTGGGGAAGAAACTCCCATTTGGGGGGTGGATAAGGGCTCTATATAAGATACTGTACTCACCCCCACCCATATTGGGGGAAATCCCCTTTTGAGAATGGGTATACGTAAGAGCTCTATTGTATATGGGATACTGTATACTCACCCTCATAGGACAGTATTCGTAGCCCGTCTTATTGATCACGTGACTAGGATGCCCCACGTGATCTGAGTCACTCAATTCACATGTTCTCGCTGCACTTTGTGTCGGAGCCAAGTTGTACGAGATACAAGAGTCATTCAGCCAGCAGTGTTGTTGACAATATGATTTCCATGGAGACGAAACATTGAATGTTGCAAAAATGTGCCTCGTCAGCGTTGCGTTTGATTGACAAGGAAGAAATAGGAGTTGCCTGCAGCCATGGCAACCTAAAGGGAGAGAAGACTGGGTTCGAGTGTTTTGATTGGCTGAATTAGTTACAAGTTTTTCAAGGTGTTTGCACTCGATGAAAGACTAGTAGAAATATTACTTGAATGGATTCAACGTTCTTTCTCCAGCACATTGGATAGGCTATGTGCAGTGTTTAAATTGGAGATAATATTGTCAAAATTTAAGAACTGCTAATGCCTAATATGTCAATGGTGATTACTGGACGGGTTTGCGAGGATTCTAAAAACTCATCCAACATAGAGTACAAACCATATGTCCGTGAAATAGTACTACAGTCAACACTCTCGTAAGCGGACACCCTCGGGAATTGAAAAAAAGTGTCCGTTAGTAGAGCTGTCCGCTTACGAGAACTATTCCCGTATGCGGTCACCAAAGAAACATAGGGTGGATGTCCGCTTACGGGAGAGTTAATTAGCGGGTGTTAATGTCAAATGAACCGTACACCTTGCTTCCCCGCGGACAAATGGAGATTTGACAAAACCGATCCCCACTGTTCTGTTGCTCTGTAAAAGGTCATATTTTTGTTGATTTATTGCAAATTAAAGACAAATTCCATTGCCGAAAGTCCATTATTATATGGTGTGTCCGCTTACGAGAGAGCGTAAACAAAAGAAACATCCAATTTTCATTTCCCAAAGTGTCCGCGTCCGCTTACGAGAGAGTGTCCGCTTACGGGAATGTGCCGGTAAATACAGAGTTTGACTGGGAGGTAAAACGGGGATTTGAAAAGGCGTCCGTAAGTAGAGCTGTCCGCTTACGAGAGTGTCCGTTAGCGGAGAGTTGACTGTATTACTAAATAGTACTAAATAGTGTTATCTCTATTGTTTTCTATTGTTTCATCAGTGCTATTTAGTACTAATTAGTTTGTACTGTTTCACAGACATATGGTTTGCACTCTTCACTCTTCACTGAGTCAGTTCTGTCGAGACTTTCGAGAAACTCCCACTACATTAAAACCTGTTTGAAAGGAGTATTTTCTTTGTCCGCTAAGTGAGTATACTTAAAGTCAGAATATGGTTAATAATTAAAGATAAGCTTTCACAAGAGACCAATTACATTTCCCCTCTTCTAGCGTACTTTACTGAGATATACACTTATCACCTTTCTCGCTAACAGCCTTTTTTGAAATAGAACTCAGTGATACGATTGCGAATTTCTTTTTCATATAAACTTCCACACTAATGGTACGTTCAAAAAAAGCTATCTTTTTTCATTTTATAATTGATTAAAATATGAATGATTGGGCGGCGAATATCATTTCATTTTCAAAATATTTCCAGAACTTTACAGTTTGTAATGAATATTTGATGTTCACTAATGATTGCTATTATTCTTCGGTCCTCTCATTCAAAAACTACACTTCATAGCAATTAATTTACGTAATGTATTCAAAGAAATCTCGTTTTGCGTTCAGTATTTATTTTTGCTAAGATTAAGTAATTCTGATATATTTTCTGTTTTTTTTTTCACCAGTATATTTCAGTTAGTATACGAACCATCAATTCTTACTGTTATAACGTACAGTACTTAATTGATAGTGATTGTCGCGATCATGGGAGCTCAAGGGCTTATTCGAAGCAGAACTCTGTGGGAATTTACAATTAGAAAAATTAAAATTAAGATTGTTTTCAAGATAATTTTCAGTTTTAAATCTTGTATTTTTTGAAGGCGGGTTCACTAAACAGCTAAAGTTGTCGTGAAATAGTAAAACTTCTGTGGCCAGCTGTAAGAGTTGGAGACTTAAGATAAAGTTTATTGAGTAGTTCATCATTATAGCTCTAAAACCTCAACTGACTCAACTTAATTTGTAACTTTCGTCTCAGAGTTTTCGCAACCGATTTTAGTCCTGTCAACTTTTGGCTGACACTGAGTTTGGTTTAAATAAAAACAAAAACATAATCTCAAAAGTGTCGTTATTTCTCAAAAACCGAATAGAGTAAAAAAAACAGTAGTTTGTTAAATTTAAGCTTAGGATCAACATAATATAATCTAGCTCAATTACAGTGCGAATCGAAAAACCGTGGGCACCCAGAAATAGTTCAGAAATCGTTTATTGTTCGTTGAACAATCAGAAACAACTCTCTAACTGCAAGAAGTTTATCTGACTACAAATCAGTCGAACTTCTTGCAGTTAGAGAGTTAGCAGGTTAGTTCAGATTGTTCAACGAACGATAAACGATTTCTGAAATATTTCTGAGTGCCCACGGTTTTTGATTCGCACTGTAAATTGAGTTTAAATCGGTAGAAACAGTAAATTGTTCGTACGGTAACCGTTGTAGCGTTGATTGAATCGTCAGATTAAATAAAGATGCGGGAATATCCGAGCCCTATAACGGGACTTTACGAACTAATATCAAGCGACAAATGACTTTATAACGACATTCTAATATCGATCGACTTTCACATACCTTGAAGCAAGATGGCTTGGAGAAGAATCAAGTAGAGAAAATTGAACCAGTTCATCGTCGAAATCTCTTACACAAACGTGTTGGTTCTGAAGTGAAGTGACGATTGAATGAAGTACGTCGTTATCCCAAGGCTAATGTCTTGATGTGAAAATAAATAAATAAATAAATGAAAATATCTTCAAACTGTGCAGCATATAAATTAAACAGCTGGATATGATTTATTACCGACTGTAGATGCACGTCTCTCTGGCAACTACTCGCTATAATTTAGCGTGGGATGTCTGACCATTATTATTATTATTATTTATTACTGACCAAGTTACCGTATTTCCTCGATTAAAGCGCCCCCCTTGATTAAGCGCCCCCTCGATTAAGCGCCCTCCCTCAATTAGCGCCCCCCTCGATTAAGCGCCCCCCTCGATTAAGCCCCCCTCGATTAAGCGCCCCCTCGATTAAGCCCTCCCTCGATTACGGCGCCCCCCTCGATTGAGCGCCCACACTCAATTAGCGCCCCCTTATTTATTTTTTATTTGCAAAGCTTTCACCTAAAATTTGAAATAAGTGCGCCCCCTTCGATAAGAGATTACAGAATATGGCGCCATACAACTTGCGTCAGGTATTACAGTTACAGCATGTTCCTTTATGTAGTACCGTATTAAAGTTGTTTCCGAGTTCAAATCCCTTTTTTATATTAAGCGCCCCCCCCCTCGATTAAGCGCCCCCTCCCCCCTCGATTAAGCATTAAGCACCCCCTCCCCCCTCGATTAAGCACCCCCTCCCCTCCCACAAGAAATATGGTCAGTAAGATATTACAGAATATGGCACAACTTGCGTATTGTCTGTTACGGCATGTTCCTTAATGTAGTACCGTATTACAGTTATGGTTCCGATTTCAAATCGCACTTTTTATAGTTAAGCGCCCCCTTCGTTTAAGCGCCCGCCCATCTTGACCTCAACATTTGAAATAAGCGCCCAGAGCGCTTCATCGAGGAAATACGGTATATCCCACTAGATTTCTTGTCAAGAGATTGTGATTCGAAAATCGCGCAACGATAATTTTATAATTTTATAACTTTTCCGTTGTATAACTTCTAATTTTCAAATACAACAAATTAAAACTTTTTCTTACCTAAAAAAACTTATAAAACTCAAACAAGTTGAAATAAAGAGCAAAAAAAAAAACTAAAAAAAACAATGAAAATCGAGGAATCGAACCCCGGGTTATCAGGTTCAAACGCACTGAACTAACGGCACCAGCCACGGGACCATAGTAATTTGCACAACAATAGACAGTCGATTCACAGGATACACTAGGTTATTTTGTCCTCCAAATCAATAAGCGTGCACGATAGCTTAGTGGTGCGGGGCAGTTATTTAGTGGGACTAGGATCCGACTGTTCCCTCCCTCTTTGATCACTAAGCTGATTGGTGTAATGCCCGGATAGCGCGGATGGGCCGAAATATTCATCCTATACGTAACATACGGTAACTCAGCATAATGTCTGGGAGTATGGTCCTTTTTTGGATAAATTACCGGCATTCATCTCTTTTGAAACTTGGGGGCGCGAGTTCGAGTCCCAGCCCGGGCATGCATGGAATTTTCTTTTTATTCTTTCTTTTTCTTTCATTTTCTTTCGTTATCTCATTTTTACCGTCGAATTCCAATAACACGAACTTTTAAAATGAGTTAATAAATAATAAATAAGAATTTTCACGTTCCAAGGTGTTCAGGTCTCTTACCACAGGTAGCCCAATCATTAAGTTTCAAAAGATCAAACGTCAACTAAGCTAAAAGTGAAAGGTATATTTTAATAATAATAATAGAAGATTGTTATTTTACAGAATCTCTGCTTCACTAAACCATCATCATCAATAAATTCTTGATGGTGATGTGAAAGAACAGCCTGGTTATTGTAGTTATTAAAAATTATTGTAAATTGATGTCCAAAACCAGGTGTAGAGTTTCTTTAAACGAGAGTGCGTGCATGCATGGTGTAAATTCTGTGTAAATTCAGTGTAAATTCCGTCTAAATTCCGTCTAAATTCTGTGTAAATTCCGTGTAAATTCTGTGTAAATTCTGTGTAAATTCTGTGTAAATACTGTATAAATACTGTAAAAATTCCGTCTAAATTCCGTCTAAATTCTGTGTAAATTCTGTGTAAATACTGTGTAAATTCTGTGTAAATTCCGTCTAAATTGTATGTAAATACTGTGTAAATACTGTGTAAATTCTGTGTAAATTCCGTCTAAATTCCGTCTAAATTCTGTGTAAATACTGTGTAAATACTGTGTAAATTCTGTGTAAATTCCGTCTAAATTCTGTGTAAATTCTGTGTAAATTCTGTGTAAATTCTGTGTAAATACTGTGTAAATTCTGTGTAAATTCCGTCTAAATTCCGTCTAAATTCTGTGTAAATTCTGTGTAAATTCCGTCTAAATTCTGTGTAAATACTGTGTAAATTCTGTGTAAATTCCGTCTAAATTCTGTGTAAATTCTGTGTAAATACTGTGTAAATTCTGTGTAAATTTCTGTGTAAATTCTGTGTAAATTCTGTGTAAATTCTGTGTAAATTCTGTGTAAATTCTGTGTAAATTCTGTGTAAATTCTGTGTAAATTCTGTGTAAATTCTGTGTAAATTCTGTGTAAATTCCGTCTAAATTGTGTAAATTCTGTGTAAATTCCGTCTAAATTCCGTGTAAATTCTGTCTAAATTCCGTGTAAATTGTAAATGTGTAAATTCTGTGTAAATTCTGTGTAAATTCCGTGTAAATGTAAATTCTGTGTAAATTCTGTGTAAATTCTGTCTGTGTAAATTCTGTGTAAATTCTGTGTAAATTCTGTGTAAATTCTGTGTAAATTCAGTGTAAATTCTGTGTAAATTCTGTGTAAATTCAGTGTAAATTCTGTGTAAATTCTGTGTAAATTCTGTGTAACTTCTGTGTAAATTCTGTGTAAATTCTGTGTAAATTCTGTGTAATTTCTGTGTAAATTCAGTGTAAATACTGTGTAAATTCAGTGTAAATTCTGTGTAAATTCCGTCTAAAAACTGTGTAAATTCTGTGTAAATTCTGTGTAAATTCTGTGTAAATTCTGTGT
>JAUJYZ010001124.1:0-52500 GCA_033675265.1 Actinostola sp. cb2023 | reverse complement strand
ATCATGTGTGATAGGTTGTAGGTGGTAGTGCATTATGGTAAAGCGCATGGTACATTCCTAGTGCCTTGCAACAAGCTTCAATCAAACCTAAGACAGCAAATCATCATGTGTGATAGGTTGTAGGTGGTAGTGCATTATAGTAAAGCGCATGGTACATTCCTAGTGCCTTGCAACAAGCTTCAATCAAACCTAAGACAGCAAATCATCATATCATGTGTGATAGGTTGTAGGTGGTAGTGCATTATGGTAAAGCGCATGGTACATTCCTAGTGCCTTGCAACAAGCTTCAATCAAACCTAAGACAGCAAAATATTATGTGTGATAGGTTGTAGGTGGTAGTGCATTATAGTAAAGCGCATGGTACAATCCTAGTGCCTTGCAACAAGCTTCAATCAAACCTAAGACAGCAAATCATCATGTGTCATAGGTTGTAGGTGGTAGTGCATTATGGTAAAGCGCATGGTACATTCCTAGTGCCTTGCAACAAGCTTCAATCAAACCTAAGACAGCAAAATATTATGTGTGATAGGTTGTAGGTGGTAGTGCATTATAGTAAAGCGCATGGTACATTCCTAGTGCCTTGCAACAAGCTTCAATCAAACCTAAGACAGCAAAATATTATGTGTGATAGGTTGTAGGTGGTAGTGCATTATGGTAAAGCGCATGGTACATTCCTAGTGCCTTGCAACAAGCTTCAATCAAACCTAAGACAGCAAATCATCATGTGTGATAGGTTGTAGGTGGTAGTGCATTATAGTAAAGCGCATGGTACATTCCTAGTGCCTTGCAACAAGCTTCAATCAAACCTAAGACAGCAAAATATTATGTGTGATAGGTTGTAGGTGGTAGTGCATTATAGTAAAGCGCATGGTACAATCCTAGTGCCTTGCAACAAGCTTCAATCAAACCTAAGACAGCAAATCATCATGTGTCATAGGTTGTAGGTGGTAGTGCATTATGGTAAAGCGCATGGTACATTCCTAGTGCCTTGCAACAAGCTTCAATCAAACCTAAGACAGCAAAATATTATGTGTGATAGGTTGTAGGTGGTAGTGCATTATAGTAAAGCGCATGGTACATTCCTAGTGCCTTGCAACAAGCTTCAATCAAACCTAAGACAGCAAAATATTATGTGTGATAGGTTGTAGGTGGTAGTGCATTATAGTAAAGCGCATGGTACATTCCTAGTGCCTTGCAACAAGCTTCAATCAAACCTAAGACAGCAAAATGTTATGTGTGATAGGTTGTAGGTGGTAGTGCATTATGGTAAAGCGCATGGTACATTCCTAGTGCCTTGCAACAAGCTTCAATCAAACCTAAGACAGCAAAATATTATGTGTGATAGGTTGTAGGTGGTAGTGCATTATAGTAAAGCGCATGGTACATTCCTAGTGCCTTGCAACAAGCTTCAATCAAACCTAAGACAGCAAAATATTATGTGTGATAGGTTGTAGGTGGTAGTGCATTATGGTAAAGCGCATGGTACATTCCTAGTGCCTTGCAACAAGCTTCAATCAAACCTAAGACAGCAAAATATTATGTGTGATAGGTTGTAGGTGGTAGTGCATTATGGTAAAGCGCATGGTACATTCCTAGTGCCTTGCAACAAGCTTCAATCAAACCTAAGACAGCAAAATATTATGTGTGATAGGTTGTAGGTGGTAGTGCATTATAGTAAAGCGCATGGTACATTCCTAGTGCCTTGCAACAAGCTTCAATCAAACCTAAGACAGCAAAATATTATGTGTGATAGGTTGTAGGTGGTAGTGCATTATGGTAAAGCGCATGGTACATTCCTAGTGCCTTGCAACAAGCTTCAATCAAACCTAAGACAGCAAAATATTATGTGTGATAGGTTGTAGGTGGTAGTGCATTATGGTAAAGCGCATCTAGACTTAGGAAGATGCGCTATATAAATCTTGTATATTATTAGTATTATTATAATAGTTTAATTAGTCGGTCATGGCTGGGGATGGAAGGAGGGGGATGAGCCTGCGACAAAATGTAATTTTCTCTACATCCATACCTGTACAATTCCATAATGGGATAGCAGGATCGTTGATTGTACATACACGGTAGACAGGACACATGTTCGGTGTGCAAGGATTCACACAACGACCAATGTCCCTTGAGAAATCAGGCTTACAGGTCTCGTTAGCTGCGCAGGGGTTGGATGAGCAAGGATTCTGGAGTGAGAAATACAATCAATTCATGATTTATATATATTAATCCAAATGGGGCCTAACACTACTAGAAAATACCTGAACAAATCAGGCTTAGAATGGGTATCGAACCAGCACGACATTTGCGATACCGGTGCAATGCTCTCCCAACTGAGCTATCCAAGCCACTGAGTGAAGGTCGTGATTCATGATTGTTAATAATCGTTATTATAATCCTTATATTCTTTACCATAATAATCAGCATTATTATTATTATTATTATTATTATTATTATTATTATTATTATTATTATTATTATTATTATTATTATTATTATCATTATCATTATTATTATTATTATTATTATTATTATTATTATTATTATTATTATTATTATTATTATTATTATTATCATCATCATCATCATCATCATTATTATTATATATTATTATTATTATCATCATTGTCATCATTATTATTATTATTACACTTCATCGTAATCATCATCAATATTATTACCATATTATATTATAATATTATTCTTAATATATCATCATCAATATTATTACCATATTATATTATAATATTATTCTTAATATATCATCATCAATATTATTACCATATTATATTATAATATTATTCTTAATATATCATCATCAATATTATTACCATATTATATTATAATATTATTCTTAATATATCATCATCCTTATTATTACCATATTATATTATAATATTATTCTTAATATATCATCATCAATATTATTACCATATTATATTATAATATTATTCTTAATATATCATCATCAATATTATTACCATATTATATTATAATATTATTCTTAATATATCATCATCAATATTATTACCATATTATATTATAATATTATTCTTAATATATCATCATCCTTATTATTATGCATGACCGATCACTCGCCCTAGCCTGATTTTTCAGACGGTTCATGTGTCATGGGAGGGAGCGACAGCGTATGACACATGAGCCGTCTGAAAAATCATGCTAAACTCACCCTAATGGGACAGTATTCGTGGCCCGTCTTATTGATCACGTGACTAGGATGTCCCACGTGATCGGAGTCACTCAATTCACATGTCCTCACTGCTCCTTGTGTTGGGTCCAAGTTGTACGATACACAAGAGTCATTCTGAAAACACTTGTGTTGACACTGCTCAAGACCAGGAGCAAGTACTCTGAATGTAGCGATGGTGTGGTTGACAAATGTTGTGTCTTTGATACAGGCAAGAAATTCGAGATTTCTGCAGCCATTCTCTGCTGTTGAGTATTAAAATACAGTCAAACCTCTTGATAGCGACCACCTCTCGTTGCCGACCACCCCACGTAAGCGACCACCCCCTTGTTGTATGGTTTAGAAGTCACTTATTGGTCAAGCGACCACCCTTCGTGAGCGACCACCCCACATAAGCGACCACCCCTCGTTAGCGACTACCCTTCGTTAGCGACCACCCCTCGTAAGCGACCACCACTCGTAAGCGACCACCCCTTTGTTGTATTGTTTGATGGTCACTTAATGGTCAAGCGACCACCCCTCGTAAGCGACCACCCCTCGTAAGCGACCACCCCTCGTTAGCGACTACCCTTCGTTAGCGACCACCCCTCGTAAGCGACCACCCCTTTGTTGTATGGTTTGGTGGTCACTTATTGGTCAAACGACTACCCCTCGTAAGCGACCACCCCTCGTAAACGACCACCCCTCGTTAGCGACCACCCCTCGTAAATGACCATCCCTCGTAAGCGACCACCCCTCGTAAGCGACCACGTTTTCAGTCACACACTGCATAAAGTTGTTACCTCTTGTAAGAGACCACCTACGAACTTAATGCGATCACAAACGCTACATGTTTAGCTTTTGTTCAGGGTTTTTTAAGGAATGAATTCAAATGAATATCTAATACTGTTGTGAAACTAGATTTTATTACAAAAAGTAACACATTCTAAGGCTTCATTAAGGTGGCTGGACTGGGTTTTTAGGTGGCGTTACCTTCCATGTTTGAACGGAAAATTCGTTGCTGCTGACAAACTAATTTAAAATCAATTTTTATACCAAGTCTAGAGATAGATTAAAGTTTGCCATGATATGTGTTTGATCATGATCGGAGTTATTCTAGCGCCAGAATGACGTTATTACGCTTTTTGAATAAATTCAATTTTCGTAGCCAGTAGAGTTTTGTTTAAAAAATTGTCGTTATGACTTAAAGTTCACATGGTCGTCTTCAAGTTTACGAAGTTTCGATGATTTCTATGGAAGCGTTTGCAAATAGATCGCATTGAAACAATTGTGTCGGGTGCCCGAAAACTTCGCTTTATGGACTTTAAGTAAACTTCTTTTGAGCTCATATTGTTCTGCAACCTTTTGGCTAAGTGTTTTGAGGACTATTTTACTGGATCGGCGTGGCTTCAGGAATTTACGCAACCAAACGACGGTGAACATAGCAATGATTTATTGAAGATTCGATACCAATACGTAAACTGAAATACAACATTGTACAATTCCAATGAACAACTATTTACAAGAATATGATTTAAATGTAACAATAATCAACATTTCATGAATACATAACATTTCAATGTAACTACACGTTGGCGTTGACGCCGTCGAATTGGTTCATAAAATCAACTAAAAATACTGCATCGATAAGACATAAATCTTTCAAATAGGACTATTCATTTAACGACATGTTGCTAACATTAGCAACTAGATTCTCTAGGAATCCGTCAATCAGCATTTAAAACGTGGATTTTCATACAATCGTGGAAAACATGTACAGTGTGTTGCCCTAAATACCGGCCGTACCCTAATCCGGCCATTTTAACTTTAAAGCGCTGTGATTTCTCGTATATTTCAAAAAATGACAAACAAGATCATCGTATGAATTATTGATGAGTTTATAAGGTTTATTAACTGCTGTTGTGGGATTCCTGGCCGCTTTTTAGGCAGGAATTCAAATGTGTTTTGAAAGTAGGAAAAACAATCACTTCAGTAATTTTCATATTTTCGTGCATCTTAAGTCATGCGGGCAAAGTCTTTAAACATTTTCTCGTAAGTTATGGAGCGTAAACAGATTATATTTGGCAGAAATACTACGCTAATCAGTAGCTTTGGACACAAAGAAAAACAATCATGAACGGCTTAAATAAAGGGAAGTTCAGGTCAGGTGAAATTACGTGCATATTTTGGTAGGTATGCCTAAATCCGGCCACAAATCACATACAAAACAGAGCGGGATAAGTGGCCGGATTACCTGAAACCATAGTTATTAACTATGCTGAAACAGAAGCCCGAGTTTTCTGGGATTCTAACTTTCCGATCGGAAATACACATACAATTTGATTTTCAAAGCGGAATTTCCATTTTTTCCGGGTAAATGGTAAGCACCCCAGATGTCATTGCGGGCGCGGTTCCCAATGAAGTAGAGAAGGGTCTTTTTTCGGTCTTTTTAAAATTTATCTTTACAATCTTTTCATGTAGAATGACTTAAAAAGTCCTTTATTATAGCAATGCGGAAACAAATTAGTTAAAATGATATGGAAGATAATGTAAAACTTACCGAGCAATTCCTGCTTATTTATGGCCGGAATTTAGGGCAACCTGGCCGAACTTAGGGCATCCACCTGGATCAATATTTTTTAATATAACAAGCTCAATGTTAAAGTGAAACAAATGTCAATTTGTGACAAGGTAGGTGAAAGAGAAATCTAGCCTTTGACTGATTTTTAGACCGCTACTATTTTCCTAAAGAAAGATACAGCGATTAATGCAAAAAGCGGCCGGATTTAGGGCAACACACTGTAACTTACTAAAACTTGAACTATATTTCGTTCTCTCAACTTAGGAGATAAAAACTAACTTATTATAACAAAAGGGTACTTACATATCGGTCCTGCTTGCCTCTAAAAGCCAAAGATTTACCAAAGAAGTACCAAACGAAGTTTAACGAATTAACACACCATGGACGAATTACTACTAAAGAACTAGCAAAAAGGGACGCTAACTCCCTTTTATATGCGCGTGGTGACGCTTAAAGGTCCGATTGCAAAGTGCACAAACAAATATAAACATAATGTAACTAAGTATTGTAACTAGGATGTGGCTAATTTATCGACTAATTAGTGAATCAATCAAACCACAGAGAAGCGTCCTTTACACTGAATACTTGCTAAAGTTGTGCATTCCAACACACCATGCATTCCATGCAGCGCCTGATTGCTTTCCGAGTCCCGTCCGACGTATGATTATAGAGGTATGTGGATATGGGCAATTGTCACACAAATTCACTCGAAAGCGCTATATAAACTAAGGATTCTCTAATATTTAAATGTCATTTATTCATTGCTTTTGGGAACTTTTTCAACTATTCGACAATTTATTCTCTATTTATCTCATTACTAGTAAAACTATATAATATAAATTTAAATGTGTAATTCGATATCGAAGCTATACATACATATGTACAATTATAAAGTGTAGTTTATTGTAATATTCCAGCTTATAACGAGGTTTTTTTTGTCTCATGTATTTTCAGTTATCTTTAATGTTGTCGACTATTGTGCCTGTAGAGTGCAAACCATATGTCCGTGAAATAGTACTATTACTAAATAGTACTAAATAGTGTTATCTCCATTGTTTTCTATTGTTTCATCAGTGCTATTTAGTACTAATTAGTTAGTACTGTTTCACGGACATATGGTTTGCACTCTATTAGTGGCCTTCTTTATACATCTGCCTAAATAACCAAATGTCATTTTTTTATAAATATATTATTATTTATTGAATATCAGGAGTCATAAAAACACTATTTGGCATGACTACAATATTTTTAAAATATATGTATTTGTACAAATTAAGACTCGCCCCTGCATATTATCATATATTCACGGACGGGACTCGAAAGGCAATCAGGCGCTGCATGGAATGCATGGTGTGTTGGAATGCACAACTTTAGCAAGTATTCAGGACTAGGACAATAGAGATGCATAACAAAGGAAACATAACACAAATGAGATGCGGTTGTCATACTCTAGAAATATAATGGGCATGCAAAAGTCTTCGGATTTGAGAATAATATTTGACCGTGTTAAAGTGTTTCAATGAACTTGAAACTTCAGGGTTAATGAATGTGCTATCTAAACTAATTGATTTGGTAGTTAGAGAAAAATTCATCACGGGATTTTTCAATTTTACCCATTTCAGTAAAGACAAGTGAAATCATTGACAAAAGACAGAATGCATATCTTTACTGGAACTCGTATTTTTCAAAATCGAATGAAGCGATTTCTTGCCATTTCCCAAAAGGAATATTGAAAAGGTTGCAGAACAATATGAGCTCAAAAGAAGTTTACTTAAAGTCCATAAAGCGAAGTTTTCGGGCACCCGACACAATTGTTTACGATTTTTACAAATTCGCTACCAAAACGTTCCGATTCGATCTATTTGCAAACGCTTCCATAGAAATCATCGAAACTTCGTAAACTTGAAGACGACCATGTGAACTTTAAGTCATAACGACAATTTTTTAAACAAAACTCTACTCTCTCCGAAAATTGAATTTATTCAAAAAGCGTAATAACGTCATTCTGGCGCTAGAATAACTCCGATCATGATCAAACATATATCATGGCAAACTTTAATCTATCTCTAGACTTGGTATAAAATTTGATTTTAAATTAGTTTGTCAGCAGCAACGAATTTTCCGTTCAAACATGGAAGGTAACGCCACCTAAAAACCCAGTCCAGCCACCTTAAATTTCAATTTTCTCGAATGATTCTAATTTTCACATGATTCTTTGTCCTTCATCGGTCAACTAAATTAGTAATGAACCACACAGCGAGGGTCAATGAGAGAATCAAAACGTGCTGGAGGAGTATTCGAAGTAGGGTTTTTGAAAATGAGTGTTTTTCGAATCTCATTGAAAATCTAAAAGTGTGGGGTAGATAAATGTTTACAAACATTTGTTTTCGCAAAAAATTAGTTGATCGATTTTACTCGGAAAAAGACTAAATAAAAAAATTTACTTAACAATAAATTGATAGTTTAAACTTTATTAGAAATCTTTCTTTTTAAGCAGAAAATACTAATAATGTATCAATAATATATTTCTTAAAAACGTATATAAAAATATCTCTATAGCTTTTACAAAATATAGAAATTGATAGTTTATATTATTCGAAATATTATTATTCAAGCAGAAAATAATAATAATAATATTATAATAATTTATTTATTTCTTGAAAACGCATCGACGAAAGTTCCTTTTTACAAAATCTAGAAATCAAAATATAAAGGCAACTCAAAAATCTCAATTACGATAATATTTAAAGTCCTGTTATAAGTTACACTAACTCGGAAATATCAGAATTCAAAGTCAGTATTCCTACGAAGTTTTCCAGCTACGAAATCAGATTGCAAACGGGGTGCTTGTAAACGCTTCCTCTTTGGGGGGATTTTCGTTAAGCTATTATTCCTACGCCAAATATAACTACAATATTTAGATCTAGAACAACTCTTTGCTAGACTGTATGACTCTGTGATGAGTTGGAACTAATTGCGATAAAATACAATAAAGCCGCATCTACACGAACAAGTTTTCCTTGACAAGTTTTCCTTGACAAGTTTTCCTTGGCAAGGAAAAGTTTACAATTTTTTGTCGTCTACACGAGCAAGTTTTCCTTGACAAGGAAAAATTGGCGATGTTTTTGTCATCTACACGAGCAAGTTTTCCTTGACAAAGAAAAATACAATGATCAAACAAAAACGAGATTATATACCGTACATGCAGTGTTATATCTTACCCAAAGCGCCATTAAGAGCTTGAAGAAGAAGTCCCAAAACTTTGAACATATTCATCGTTGCTGTAGACCTGTGTAGGCCAGCCAAGCGAAGCTGTTTTTTAGGAGAAAAAATTAATTTGCACTCAATTTCGCTATGTTTGTTAGCTTGATACCCCAGAGAGACATGGGAGTTGTTTTCTATATACTACTTTATTACACATTAAGTATTGATATCAGTGTGATAAAAATACGGCTTTATTGATATCCGGTGAAGTGATATCATATCAATCACTAGTGAAATAATATGATATCACTTCACGGGATAGAATTGTCCAATCAAATTCTTCGTTAGAGATTACACTGACCAATCACAATCCCTCTTATATAATTTGTACATGACGCGAGCGCGTTTGGATTCCCGCCTTTTTCCATCGAGCTGAGGACGAAGTGAAGCGGCTTCAAGTTCGATATTTGAACCTATTTCAAACGATATTGATGGTTTTCTTGAAGAAAATGAGAGCAAAAACACTGCTTGGAAGACCAATGAAGACGTAAACTTATTCGGATCATTTTAAGCGACAAAGAAGAGCAGAACTTCGAAGTAGTTGATGGATATATCAAGGAAATTTTGTTGGCTTTCGGTGAGCAAACAATGACTTTTACTAGTGATTTTAATAAAGTTGCTTTAAACCTTTCAGTACTGTATATCAATGCTTAATGTCGGTAATAAACAAGTTCGTGATTTGTCATTAAAATCTCGTGAATAAAAACAATATAATCTCTATTTCTCCAGGTGTTAGCTAGCTCTGGTTACTGAACTGATTAACTTTGAATGTATTGACGACAATTCACTATTATTCGTTATCACTGCACACATAATTGACGCTGCATGGGGAAATAAGTAAAATACATACAATTCCAACGTGTTTGAGTCTGTAATGCGAATCTTCAGTTAGGGGTCTTTCGCCACAGTAATTTGCACAACAACTGAGACAGCCCATTCACAAGATAATAATAATAATAAATCTTCTAGCTGGGCACAAGTGCCCTACTAATCGGGGAGACTTAAATCTAACATACTGTAAATATAAAACTAAAATCTAAATACAATTTAAGATACACTATAGGTTATTTTGTCCTCCAAATCAATAAGCGTGCACGATAGCCTAGTGGTGCGGGGCAGTTATTTAGTGGGCCTAGGATCCGACTATTCCCTCCCTCTTTGATCACTAAGCTGATTGGTGTAATGCCCGGATAGCGCCCCGAAATCTTCATCCTATACGTAACATACGCTGACTCAGCATAATGTCTGGGAGTATGGTCCTTTTTTCGATAAATTACCGGCATTCATCTCAGCTTTTGAACCTGGGGGTCCAGGGTTCGAGTCCCAGCCCGGGCAAGGATTTTTTTTATTCTTTCTTGTTCTTTCTTTTTCTTTTGTTATCTCATTTTTATCGTCGAATTCCAATAACACGAACATTTTATTCATCTATATCTGTTATTTCCCATTAAAACTCGAGTTTCTTATCACCATAGTTATATTTGATACAATTGTTACTATTGGTTACAATTAGCCGAGTCAAAAGCCAATTAACTAATTATCTCATTATGAGTTTTCTCTGCACTCTGAGTCGAGTAGCTGCATAATTTTGCTAGCAACAAATATTGTACAAACTACTGTTTAAATCTTCAAAACTATACAATCGCTTTGCATTATGGACTTGTCTGGGTTACCTGGATAATTCACAGGCACGTGACTTGGTATTCTTTGCTGATTTCTTGAATTTCTTGAGTTTGTAACTTACGCGCGCGATATGTTGGCGCGCGTCGGTCACGTGACTGATCTCAAGTTGTTTGTTACAGAAATGGATCGATATCGTCTTGCACGACAGAGTCGAAAGAAGGAGTCACGTCCACATGGACGAATGGCCAGGGGTTGGAGTTCTTTCATCAATGCAGCTTTTTTCTGCATTTGCACGAATCCATCCGCCAATGACGAAGAACGTAAGTAGTTTTTGACTGTTAAATAGTCTGAAAAATAGTCTTAAAAAGTACGAGAACATTGTTAATACAATTATGTCAAAAGCCGTATTTTGTTTAGTTTTAAGACCAAACTTATTTGCGCGAAAAAAGTGTTTTAGAAAACTAATGTTTTTTAAAATAATAATTCCTTTTAAAAAGATGGCTGTGTATGTGACGTCACCAATGAGTCACCAATTAGAACATGACGTAGTCTTGACGTAATTAATGAATCTGACTTCATAATTTAACAGCCAATTGCCCTATACCACTATGACGTCAAATCAAAACAATCTATTGTTTAAACGCTAAGGATCATGGTCGCTAGAGGGGGACAAAACAGCAACAACATAAAGGATTTCCCAAATAAATGTATTTTACAGACGGTCTGAAAGCGATAAAAGTCACCAAACACAGTAAATATTGTGGGAAAAGTATCGATGAACATAATATCTGGAAACTAGCCAATTTGAAATCAAGCGAACCTCAGCAGAGCAGATTTAGTTCAAATTTCTATTGTTCTTCACGATTCTGTCCCCCTCATAAATAAGCCGTTACGTCATAGTGGTATAGGTCAATTAGAATAAAGAGTTAGAAATTAATATTACGTGTTGTCAACAATTAGAATATCAATTCATTCCACTGTATAATTACTGATATGACGTCATAAAAAGAATCCATATTTGGAATGCAGTTCTTCCATATTTGGTCACCGAATCGAACCCAGGCCTACAATAAAGTTCAGTTATGTTTTAATATTTGTTGTGTAGATGTTACCATGGTTACTATCTCTCTCTCTCTAATTAGCATACCTTCCAAGTGTTCATGAGCCACGACGTGAATCCATCAAAGATAATGACGCTATTGACGATCAGATTTACTTTAAGAGAACTAATCACGAACCACGTGACTCAACTTGGACAACCAATAAGAAACTAGTGCCAGTCCCACGTGGCGAGGACAAACATGTCGGAAGAAAGAAGGAGAAGAATGGACCAGCCAACAACAAGAAGTGCCGCTTTCCATGGCCGTGGTCGAACAAGAAGAACGAGCAGAATGGACCAGCCAACAACAAGAAATGCAGCTTTCCATGGCCGTGGTCGAACAAGAAGAAAGAGCAGAATGGACCAGCCAACAACAAGAAATGCAGCTTTGCATGGCCGTGGTCGAACAAGAAGAAAGAAACGATGAAGATTGAAATACTCAGAGATACTTTTGTACATGTAGATGGGTTTGATGGACATGGCCTAGGTGTCAAACACTCACTCGCTAGTTCCAATTGCAAAGTTCGCTCACCTTTGAGCGTTCGTCAAAGCCAATCTGCTTCTCCGAAGTCTCTCACGAGTTTTTCTTCCAAACAATCAAATTCCTACTTGTCAAATCAACTCTCATTTCAGAGTCAGGTCTCCATCCGGGATATTGATTGTGATGTGTCATCTATTGGAAGACGTTTGTCGGATTCTGCGACACGACTCAGTGATGATCGTAAGGGCGACAGTCAGGACAAACTATCCACTGCATCGAGCCACTGGGTAAGAAGTGACGATAACTACACCATTGTTTGATTGGTTGGTTGGTTGCTTGCTTGCTTGGTTGATTGATTGGTTGGTTGGTTGGTTGGTTGGTTGGTTGGTTGGTTGGTTGGTTGGTTGGTTGGTTGGTTGGTTGGTTGGTTGGTTGGTTGGTTGGTTGGTGAGTGGTTGGTTGGTTAGTCGGTCAGTTGGTTGGTTGGTTGGTTGGTTGGTTGGTTGGTTGGTTGGTTGGTTGGTTGGTTGGTTGGTTGGTTGGTTGGTTGGTTGGTTGGTTGGTTGGTTGGTTGGTTGGTTGGTTGGTTGGTTGGTTGGTTGGTTGGTTGGTTGGTTGGTTGGTTGGTAGGTTGGTTAGTCGGTCGGTCGGTTGGTTGGTTGGTCGGTTGGTTGGTTGGTTGGTTAGTTGGTTGTTTGGTTGGTTGGTTGGTAGGTTAGTTGGTTGGTTGGTTGGTGTATTAGGTGGTTGTCGGTCGGTACTTGTTTGTTTGTTTGTATTAACACTTATTTATTTTATTTTCCAGACGATCTCCAGCCTTCAATCCGGGTACCGCACAAGCAGTGACATGCTGTCAAGTCTATCCAACCTCTCAGTAATCAGCTTTGCTTCCTCGTTGGCACCAAAGGACACTGATGATTGCAAGATAGAACATCTACAGCACAAGGCTGATAATGCCAGCGTGTCATCATTCAAGTGGGGCATTCTGCCCACTTCAAGCATCAGTTCGTTTGATGGCAACTCGACGGACAGTAACAGCGATGATGAAGTGTGTGATGACGTCGAGTACAAACCATCTCCTGTCGATAGCAAGCATGTTGTACCCGGTGGAACAATCCCTGATGTGTATGCTCTGATTAAGCGCACCTTAAACCTTGGGATGTTCACCAATAAACCTGGAACAAAAGCAATACCTTCAAACAGCGCCGAATTGTGCAATGTTGCCTGTGACAGTCAATCATCATCCATCGAACCTCAGTCTAATAGAAACCAAGGCGTGAGTACAGATGATGATACCACAGGCCCAGTACCTGAGCACAAGACACCTAGCTTGCATAAATTGCACAGCCAGTGGCTACCAGACGACCACATCAACGTTGAGGTGTTCCTTGGACTGAAGGAAAAGAACTCGAGGGAATCCATCTTGGACAACGAGAACCATCATGCAGACAGCTTGCCTGATGCTAGTGACACCATCGCTAAAGATGAGGAGACCGGTGCAGATAGAGCATCGCCATCTTTAGATGCAGAACTGCAAGTCGTAAAGATGGATGACGTTGCGACAGACTCGGGAATCGCTTCAAACGCGGCATCAACAAACACATCAGAGATGACTCAGTCGTGATGTTCTTGTGCAAATATTGTCTACCGTTTATTCCTCCAATTTTTTGTCATGAAAACTCAAACCGTCCGTCTCTCACCCAAA
This sequence comes from Actinostola sp. cb2023, assembly GCA_033675265.1. Taxonomy (NCBI): domain Eukaryota; kingdom Metazoa; phylum Cnidaria; class Anthozoa; order Actiniaria; family Actinostolidae; genus Actinostola; species Actinostola sp. cb2023. The sequence goes on along the minus strand of JAUJYZ010001124.1, from coordinate 38,563 downwards.
GCTTTTAACCTGTGATTGTAATATTCACAACAAACTCTTCATATAAAACCTGATTCGTCACACTGGTAATATTAACACAAGCAATTGGCGCGATACCCAAGCGTAGTTTCAAATAACTATAAATACCGGCCGGTGCGCTTGGGTATCGAACCAATGTTTGTACCTATTTCTGTGTGAATCAGGTCTCAACCTTTTGAATAGTCTCTCTTGAATAATACTTTCTTAACTTGAAATTGTTACAATAACCACCAACGGTCAAGACAAAAAATATATAATTTGACAATCAAGTTCATTTCAGAGGGAAGGAGGGAAGGAGGGAAGGAGGGAAGGAGGGAAGGAGGGAAGGAGGGAAGGAGGGAAGGAGGGAAGGAGGGAAGGAGGGAAGGAGGGAAGGAAGGAAGGAAGGAGGGAACTGAGGAGGGATACAAATATACACCTTATTTGATGGTTTGACAGATAATACGCGCGGGTATTTTACAAGTTGCGTAGAGTTTTTCTGAAAGAATTAAATAATTTATAATTAATAACAATAGCGCATTCCTTGAATGTCATAAATAATAATGTTTTATGCGCAGTTAAAAAATCTAAATGTGCTTACAATATATAATAATGTCAGCAAAATCTAACTAATAAAATATGATTCGAGAAAGTTAGCGCAATCTCACGCACGCGTCCATCATCTTCTCTCTCACTCACCGCAGCCAGCGGTCTGCCATGAAGAACGAACAAAGTCTATGCTACTGGGATATATACCACAGGGAATTCACGCTACAATCAATCAACCAAAACCAACTGAAGAAAGTTGACGTACTTTTGAAATGCTGTAGAGTTTGTCGAGCTTCGTCGATGTTTTCGTACTCTTTAAGGTAAGCTTAACGTCGTATTTTCTCGTAAGAATGTTTATTAAAGACGAAGCGAACTCTGTGCGAGTCACATTGGATTGATTCACCTAGAATGGCCTTGTACAGGGTTCAATATTGATTGACAACTACTATACATAGCGTTCGCTATTTTGGAACAAATATTGCATGTTTGTAGTCCTAGCTTCCTTTTGACTGCTATTTGTGTGTTTTATAGGTCATATTAGAGACCAGATTTTTCTGCGAGAGCACTTCAAGGCCGGGCTTCAAGGCCTATAGATGAAGCTGAGCCGGATCCGCTGAGCCGCTGGATGCTATCAGATCGCCATACATGTACGTCTATCCGAGTTAGCTAAAGATGGCTACGTTGGTGGCTTGACAAAGTGATGCCTTTCGCAGAATTGGTACGGTTATGAGCCGCGATATTTGTTCAGATTATACCGATGTCAGTGGCTGGGGATTACATGTACAACCGGTGGTTCTTTGCCTTCTCTCTATGGTCGCAGGAGCAAGGGGAACCGTGCACATTAATGTAAGAGAACTCTGTGTAGTTTTTATTTGTTTGATTATTTTTTGCGTGGAAAGGTAGTTGCATGGGATCCATCTCAAATTTGAACTGGACAATATTACAGATGTACGTTACCTATAGGTAGTAGTGACGAGGACGATTTGGAATTCGCAGTGTATTGTTCAAATTATTGTAAGAGCGCTGAGACCCAGTGTGGCGCTCCTAAAGCCATTTATTATTATTATTATTATTATTATTATTATTATTATTATTATTATTATTCCACCCTGCAGTGGGTGGGGGATTCCATGTGAAAGGGGCGGGGATGATCGCTGTTTTGGTGTCTGGTTTGTTTTACAATGGTATAGTTTAGGGGTGAAATATAGCCGACTCAAGCCACGCCAAGATTGGTCTCATTTAGGGGTTTAATTTCAAATTTCCGTCATTATCAGTCCAAGGAACATATGGGTGTGCCTCTCATATACCACAACATAGTTGCTGACTCCTTATCTAGAAAGCGCCATTCTGATCATGAGTGGATGCTAAGTCAGGCCGAGTGTTTTCAGATGTTATGTCACCCAGATTGAGCATTGACTTTTTGCAACTGAAATGGCTTCAATCGTTTACAAAATAGCTTGACACACTTACGAAATTGGGACACTTTTAGCACACGATCTAATGTTTAAATTAGAAAGAGAGAACAGTGGCTGTATGTGAAATGATAAAAAAGGATGAAAAATAGAAAGTAACAAATAAAATGAAATGTGGGTAGAGAGATAGAAAATAAAATAAAGGGTACAGGAAATTAAAATCAAAAGATAAAGAATTAATGAATGAAGAAAGGAAATGAAAACTATGAAAATAAAGTAAAAATATAAATATTTTGCATAGACAGGGGAGGGGAGACTGTGGCAAAGAGGAGAGGGTGGTAGTGTCCGAAATTGTATTTTGTAAATTCCTGTTAACAAACTATATTAATTATATGGGGAAAAAAAGAAAAACAGTTAGAAATATTCCTTTTATTGGGTAATTATCATCTTATTATAGTAAATACGAAGCAACATTGTAGCAACTTTTTCGAGCAACTTTTGAGCAACTTTCTGAGAAATTTTGAGCATCTTTTTAAACAATTTGGAGCAACTTGTGGACAGCCCTAGCGTAATTAAAGCGGAGGGTTAGGTTTAGGGTTAGGGATGGGTCAGGCTATAAAGTGATTAATTTGATGATTCGAGTTTCAGATTTGATATAAAGTTTTAAAAGGTAAGAAGTTTTTAATAATTGGATGGAAAAAATTCTAAGTCCAATCCTAGGAAATAAAAAAATGGGTCGCCATTCGCTTGTTAGTGCTTCTATTCGCTTGTTAGGGGCCGCTATAAGCTCATACCATATATGGAATACGTATTACAACCCCGACTCAAATTAGGAGCAAAAGCGTATTTGTCACGTGACCGAGTTGCATACCTTGTTTCAATACACACATGCACTGCGGGACGCGCACAGGGAGCCCAACATTATACCTTACTCAACACAGGAAGCCCAATATAATTCCCCTCGGGTAGGGGGTGATGAACGCGTTCGACACTACATTTTACCCTTTCCCTACGCCCGGTGAGGTGTATTTTGTCACTCATTCCCAGTTCTTTTACCGTTTCTGGCCCCGCCTTTTTTTTTGGTCACGCCTGTTTTGATGATTTTCAACGGTGGATTTTCGTGTTTGGAGATCATTTCTAAATTCGTGGAAAGAGGTAGGGTTATGTTTTGGGGATATTCAGATGTATATATTGTCTATTCAAGCTGTGATGAGTTTCAATTTTGGATGTAAACCTTTTTTGGAGAAATAAACGCTTGAATTTGTGGCCGTTTGAATTCGTTTTTTCGTGCTTTGATTCCTACCTTGTCACAGTATACATATGAGGGGAAAACAAATACCCAAAATGATTAAAATGAGCTGAAATTCACTCCAGATGTGAAGAATATATAGTAAAACACACTGTGTTTGTTTTAGTGAACTTTATTCAGAATTTTCAGAGAAATTGTGTTTTTAGGTTTTTCAATAAAACTGATAGGCAAAGCTGCCGCCATGACTCATGAGTAGAGCTTGGGCTACCTGTGATGCAACTTGTCTCGCGCCACAACTAGAGCGAACGAGTCGATCACTGAGAAAGCGAGAACTTACAACATAATAAAAACAGACCAAAACACAATTATTTTCGGTATACATTGCAGACGAGGACGAAAGATTACGATATTTTCCCAGAAAAGAGTGGAAATGACGGTTTCGCGATTACGCGTGCAATTTGAAATTTGTTTGTGCGCGAGACAAGTTGCAACAGAAATTGTGCGCGCGGGGTGAAGAATATCATTCGTTAAATCGAGGTTCCACTAGCTAGTGTGTGGTGTAGAAATGAATACTTCCATGCGTTCCTTTATTTCAGTCGAATTAATTCCCATATGCTTATACAAGATAGAAGCCGAGCAAACAGTGTGTTCTGTTCGTCCCAGCTTGGGTCACTCACACATCGTACACGTACTAACAGTTGTTAGCTCAACAGCATAAACTAATGGTGTCATTCAGCCGACAGCAAACCCCACAGCATGCAAGGCAAGCTCGTGTTGATGCCATGTCCATTATCAGGTGACATGCATGTTACCAGTGTATACGCGTCGAGTCATGGCGACCTGCTACACAAAAACAGTATTGCAGTTTATCTTAATTAAGAAATGGTCTTCATTCTGAAGTGAGGAAATTGTTCCACATTCCCTGGATGTGAGATGTTGGGATTCTTCTATACGCTAAATTCCAATTCCGCAATGGACCTGACTGCATGCCAGAACAGTTTCGTAATCGCTTGACGAAACACTAGTAGGGCATCATCCACTTTGTGCTTCTTGAAGGGTGCCTTGGACAGATTGCCATTGATGTACAGCGATACACATGGATGTACAGCGATGTCATTGACCTTGGTCAGCGTGCACTCAAAGAAAACAGACCTCGAACACTACTAATTAATATTATCAATTGCCACAATAAACATTTTTAATGAAGAATAGCTTATACAAAATGCACAAAATCGGCCCAATTGATTATTATAACGTCCATGAGTACCTCTAGTGAGGGTCGGTGGTCATGCTACTCACATAATATACCGCAATAAGCGGTCGGAAAAATTCATGTTGAGTAAATTTTATGCATTTTGCATCGGCTATAGTTCATCAAAAACCTTTATTTTAGGCCATTTTTGCGCATTTTGAATGGGCTATAATCCATCAAACACCTTTATTTTAGGTTATTTTTGCGCATTTTGAATGAGCTATAATCCATCAAAAACCTTTATTTTTGGTCAACTTTGCGCATTTTGAATGGGCTATAATCCATCAAAAACCTTTATTTTAGGTCATTTTTGCGCATTTTGAATGGGCTATAGTCCATCAAAAACCTTTATTTTAGGCCATTTTTGCGCATTTTGTCCATAAAAAACTTTTCTTTAGGTCATGTTTGCGCATTTTGATTTCCAATAGTCCATCAAAAACCTTTATTTTAGGTCATTTTTGCGCATTTTCAATGGCCTATAGTCCATCAAAAACCTTTACTTTAGGCCATTTTTGCGCATTTTGAATGGACTATAGTCCATCAAAAACCTTTACTTTAGGCCATGTTTGCGCATTTTGATTTCCTATAGTCCATCAAAAACCTTTATTTTAGGCCATTTTTGCGCATTTTGATTTCCTATAGCCATCAAAAACCTTTACTTTAAGCCATTTTTGCGCATTTCGTATGGGCTATAGTCCATCAAAAACCTTTATTTTAGGCCATTTTTGCGCATTTTTTATGGGCTACAGTCCATCAAAAACTTTTATTTTAGGCCATTTTTGCGCATTTTGAATGGGCTATAGTCCATCAAAAACCTTTATTTTAGGCCATTTTTTGCGCATTTTGAATGGCCTATAGTCCATCAAAAACCATTACTTTAGGCCATTTTTGCGCATTTTCATTTCCTATAGTCCATCAAAAACCTTTATTTTAGGCCATTTTTGCGCATTTTGAATGGCCTATAATCCATCAAAAACCTTTACTTTAGGCCATGTTTACGCATTTTGAATGGCCTATAGTCCATCACAACCTTTTCTTTAGGTCATTTTTGCGCATTTTCCATGGCCTATAGTCCATCAAAAACCTTTATTTTAAGCCATTTTTGCGCATTTTGTCCATAAAAAACTTTTCTTTAGGTCATGTTTGCGCATTTTGATTTCCAATAGTGCATCAAAAACCTTTATTTTAGGTCATTTTTGCGCATTTTGAATGGCCTATAGTCCATCAAAACTTTTCTTTAGGTCATTTTTGCGCATTTTCCATGGCCTATCGTCCATCAAAAACCTTTATTTTAGGCCATTTTTGCGCATTTTGTCCATAAAAAGCTTTTCTTTAGGTCATGTTTGCGCATTTTGATTTCCAATAGTCCATCAAAAACCTTTATTTTAGGTCATTTTTGCGCATTTTGAATGGCCTATAGTCCATCAAAACTTTTCTTTAGGTCATTTTTGCGCATTTTCCATGGCCTATCGTCCATCAAAAACCTTTATTTTACGCAATTTTTGCGCATTTTCAATGGCCTATATTCCATCAAAAACCTTTACTTTAGGCCATTTTTGCGCATTTTGAATGGACTATATAGTCCATCAAAAACCTTTACTTTAGGCCATGTTTGCGCATTTTGATTTCCTATAGTCCATCAAAAACCTTTATTTTAGGCCATTTTTGCGCATTTTTAATGGCTTTTTAGTCCATCAAAAACCTTTACTTGAGGCCATTTTTGCGCATTTTGAATGGCCTATAGTCCATCAAAAGCCTTTACCTTAGGCCATTTTTGCGCATTTTGATTTCCTATAGTCCAACAAAAACCTTTATTTTAGGACATTTTTGCGCATTTTGAATAGCCTATTGTCCATAAAAACCTTTTCTTTAGGTCATCTTTGCGCATTTTCCATGCGCTATAGTCCATCAAAAACCTTTATTTTAGGCCATTTTTGCGCATTTTGTATGGGCTATAGTCCATCAAAAACCTTTACCTTAGGCCATTTTTGCGCAATTTGAATGGGCTATAGTCCATCGAAAACCTTTACTTGAGGCCATGTTTGAGCATTTTGATTTCCTACAGTCCATCAAACACCTTAACTTTAGGCCATTTTTGCGCATTTTCCATGGCCTATAGTCCATCAAAAACCTTTATTTTAGGCCATTTTTGCGCATTTTGTCCAAAAAAACCTTTTCTTTAGGTCATGATTGTGCATTTTGATTTCCAATAGTCCATCAAAAACCTTTATTTTAGGTCATTTTTGCGCATTTTCAATGGCCTATAGTCCATCAAAAACCTTTACTTTAGGCCATTTTTGCGCATTTTGAATGGACTTAGTCCATCAAAAAAACCTTTACTTTAGGCCATTTTTGCGCATTTTGTATGGGCTATAGTCCATCAAAAACCATTACTTTAAGCCATTTTTGCGCATTTTGTATGGGCTATAGTCCATCAAAAACCTTTATTTTAGGCCATTTTTGCGCATTTTGTATGGGCTATAGTCCATCAAAAACCTTTATTTTAGGCCATTTTTGCGCATTTTGAATGGCCTATTGTCCATAAAAACCTTTTCTTTAGGTCATCTTTGCGCATTTTCCATGGGCTATAGTCCATCAAAAACCTTTATTTTAGGCCATTTTTGCGCATTTTGTATGGGCTATAGTCCATCAAAAACCTTTACCTTAGGCCATTTTTGCGCAATTTGAATGGGCTATAATATAGTCCATCGAAAACCTTTACTTGAGGCCATTTTTGAGCATTTTAATTTCCTACAGTCCATCAAAAACCTTTACTTTAGGCCATTTTTGCGCATTTTCATTTCCTATAGTCCATCAAAACCTTTTCTTTAGGTCATTTTTGTCCATTTTCCATGGCCTATAGTCCATCAAAAACCTTTATTTTAGGCCATTTTTGCGCATTTTGCATGGGCTATAGTCCATCAAAAACCTTTATTTTAGGCCATTTTTGCGCATTTTGTATGGGCTATAGTCCATCAAAAACCTTTATTTTAGGCCATTTTTGCGCATTTTGAATGGCTTTATAGTCCATCAAAAACCTTTACTTGAGGCAATTTTTGCGGATTTTGAATGGCCTATAGTCCATCAAAAGCCTTTACCTTAGGCCATTTTTGCGCATTTTGAATGGGCTATAATCCATCAAACACCTTTATTTTAGGTTATTTTTGCGCATATTGAATGAGCTATAATCCATCAAAAACCTTTATTTTTGGTCAACTTTGCGCATTTTGAATGGGCTATAATCCATCAAAAATATTCATTTTAGGCCATTTTTGCGCATTTTGAATGGGCTATAGTCCATCAAAAATCTTCATTTTAGGCCATTTTTGCGCATTTTGAATGGGCTTAGTCCATCAAAAATCTTCATTTTAGGCCATTTTTGCGCATTTTGAATGGGCTATACTCCATCAAAAATCATCATTTTAGGCCATTTTTGCGCATTTTGAATGGACTTAGTCCATCAAAAATCATCATTTCAGGTCAATCTTGCGCATTTTGAATGGGCTATGCAATATAATAGTCCATCAAAAATCTTAATCATTTTAGGCCATTTTTGCGCATTTTGAATGGACTACAGAGTCCATCAACAATCATCATTTTAGGCCATATTGAAAAATCAGCACTATTCCCAAGGGAATGCGTTGTTCAATTCCCATGGGAATTCGTACAATTCCCAAGGGAATTCGTTCAATTCCCTAGGGAATTCGTTCTATTCCCATGGGAATTCTTTCAATTCGTTCAATTCCCATGGGACTTCGTTCAATTCCCTAGGGCCTAAAAATGGCCTAAAATAAAGGTTTTTGATGGAGTATAGCCCATTCAAAATGCGCAAAAATGGCCTAAGGTAAAGGTTTTTGATGGACTATAGGCCATTCAAAATGCAAAAAAAAATGGCCTAAAATAAAGCTTTTTGATGGACTATAGTCCATTCAAAATGCGCAAAAATGGCCTAAAGTAAAGGTTTTTGATGGACTGTTGGAAATCAAAATGCGCAAAAATGACCTAAAATAAAGGTTTTTGATGGACTATAGGAAATCAAAATGCGCAAACATGGCCTAAAGTAAAGGTTTTTGATGGACTGTTGGAAATCAAAATGCGCAAACATGACCTAAAGAAAAGTTTTTTTTATGGACAAAATGCGCAAAAATGGCCTAAAATAAAGGTTATTGATGGACTATAGGCCATGGAAAATGCGCAAAAATGACCTAAAGAAAAGGTTTTGATATGGACTATAGGAAATCAAAATGCGCAAATATGGCCTAAAGTAAAGGTTTTTGATGGACTGTAGGAAATCAAAATGCTCAAAAATGGCCTCAAGTAAAGGTTTTTGATGGACTATAGGCCATTCAAATTGCGCAAAAATGGCCTAAGGTAAAGGTTTTTGATGGACTATAGCCCATACAAAATGCGCAAAAATGGCCTAAAATAAAGGTTTTTGATGGACTATAGCCCATACAAAATGCGCAAAAATAAAGGTTTTTGATGGACTATAGCCCATGGAAAATGCGCAAAGATGACCTAAGATAAAGGTTTTTGATGGACTATAGCCCATTCAAAATGCGCAAAAATGGCCTAAAATAAAGGTTTTTGTTGGACTATAGGCCATTCAAAATGCGCAAAAATGGCCTAAAATAAAGCTTTTTGATGGACTATAGGAAATCAAAATGCGCAAAAATGGCCTAAGGTAAAGGCTTTTGATGGACAATAGGCCATTCAAAATCCGCAAAAATTGCCTCAAGTAAAGGTTTTTGATGGACTATAGGCCATTCAAAATGCGCAAAAATGGCCTAAAATAAAGGTTTTTGATGGACTGTAGGAAATCAAAATGCGCAAAAATGGCCTAAAATAAAGGTTTTTGATGGACAATAGGCCATTCAAAATGCGCAAAAATGGCCTAAAATAAAGGTTTTTGATGGACTATAGGAAATCAAAATGCGCAAAAATGGCCTAAAATAAAGGTTTTTGATGGACTATAGGAAATCAAAATGCGCAAAAATGGCCTAAAATAAAGGTTTTTGATGGACTATAGCCCATACAAAATGCGCAAAAATGGCCTAAAATAAAGGTTTTTGATGGACTATAGGCCATGGAAAATGGACAAAAATGACCTAAAGAAAAGGTTTTGATGGACTATAGGAAATGAAAATGCGCAAAAATGGCCTAAAGTAAAGGTTTTTGATGGACTGTAGGAAATTAAAATGCTCAAAAATGGCCTCAAGTAAAGGTTTTCGATGGACTATAGCCCATTCAAATTGCGCAAAAATGGCCTAAGATAAAGGTTTTTGATGGACTATAGGCCATTCAAAATGCGCAAAAATGGCCTAAAATAAAGCTTTTTGATGGACTATAGGAAATCAAAATGCGCAAAAATGGCCTAAGGTAAAGGCTTTTGATGGACTATAGGCCATTCAAAATCCGCAAAAATTGCCTCAAGTAAAGGTTTTTGATGGACTATAGGCCATTCAAAATGCGCAAAAATGGCCTAAAATAAAGGTTTTTGATGGACTGTAGGAAATCAAAATGCGCAAAAATGGCCTAAAATAAAGGTTTTTGATGGACAATAGGCCATTCAAAATGCGCAAAAATGGCCTAAAATAAAGGTTTTTGATGGACTATAGGAAATCAAAATGCGCAAAAATGGCCTAAAATAAAGGTTTTTGATGGACAATAGGCCATTCAAAATGCGCAAAAATGGCCTAAAATAAAGGTTTTTGATGGACTATAGCCCATACAAAATGCGCAAAAATGGCCTAAAATAAAGGTTTTTGATGGACTATAGCCCATACAAAATGCGCAAAAATGGCCTAAAATAAAGGTTTTTGATGGACTATAGGCCATGGAAAATGGACAAAAATGACCTAAAGAAAAGGTTTTTATGGACAAAATGCGCAAAAATGGCCTAAAATAAAGGTTTTTGATGGACTATAGCCCATGGAAAATGCGCAAAGATGACCTAAAGAAAAGGTTTTTATGGACAATAGGCCATTCAAAATGCGCAAAAATGGCCTAAAATAAAGGTTTTTGATGGACTATAGCCCATACAAAATGCGCAAAAATGGCCTAAAATAAAGGTTTTTGATGGACTATAGCCCATACAAAATGCGCAAAAATGGCTTAAAGTAATGGTTTTTGATGGACTATAGCCCATACAAAATGCGCAAAAATGGCCTAAAGTAAAGGTTTTTGATGGACTAAGTCCATTCAAAATGCGCAAAAATGGCCTAAAGTAAAGGTTTTTGATGGACTATAGGCCATTGAAAATGCGCAAAAATGACCTAAAATAAAGGTTTTTGATGGACTATTGGAAATCAAAATGCACAAACATGACCTAAAGAAAAGTTTTTTTGGGACAAAATGCGCAAAAATGGCCTAAAATAAAGGTTTTTGATGGACTATAGCCCATGGAAAATGCGCAAAGATGACCTAAAGAAAAGGTTTTTATGGACAATAGGCCATTCAAAATCCGCAAAAATTGCCTCAAGTAAAGGTTTTTGATGGACTATAGGAAATGAAAATTCGCAAAAATGGCCTAACGTTAAGGTGTTTGATGGACTGTAGGAAATCAAAATGCTCAAACATGGCCTCAAGTAAAGGTTTTCGATGGACTATAGCCCATTCAAATTGCGCAAAAATGGCCTAAGGTAAAAGTTTTTGATGGACTATAGCCCATACAAAATGCGCAAAAATGGCCTAAAATAAAGGTTTTTGATGGACTATAGCGCATGGAAAATGCGCAAAGATGACCTAAAGAAAAGGTTTTTATGGACAATAGGCCATTGAAAATGCGCAAAAATGTCCTAAAATAAAGGTTTTTGTTGGACTATAGGAAATCAAAATGCGCAAAAATGGCCTAAGGTAAAGGCTTTTGATGGACTATAGGCCATTCAAAATGCGCAAAAATGGCCTCAAGTAAAGGTTTTTGATGGACTAAAAAGCCATTAAAAATGCGCAAAAATGGCCTAAAATAAAGGTTTTTGATGGACTATAGGAAATCAAAATGCGCAAACATGGCCTAAAGTAAAGGTTTTTGATGGACTATATAGTCCATTCAAAATGCGCAAAAATGGCCTAAAGTAAAGGTTTTTGATGGAATATAGGCCATTCAAAATGCGCAAAAATGACCTAAAATAAAGGTTTTTGATGGACTATTGGAAATCAAAATGCGCAAACATGACCTAAAGAAAAGTTTTTTTATGGACAAAATGCGCAAAAATGGCCTAAAATAAAGGTTTTTGATGGACGATAGGCCATGGAAAATGCGCAAAAATGACCTAAAGAAAAGTTTTGATGGACTATAGGCCATTCAAAATGCGCAAAAATGGCCTAAAATAAAGGTTTTTGATGGACTATAGCCCATACAAAATGCGCAAAAATGGCCTAAAATAAAGGTTTTTGATGGACTATAGGCCATGGAAAATGGACAAAAATGACCTAAAGAAAAGGTTTTGATGGACTATAGGAAATGAAAATGCGCAAAAATGGCCTAAAGTAAAGGTTTCTGATGGACTGTAGGAAATTAAAATGCTCAAAAATGGCCTCAAGTAAAGGTTTTCGATGGACTATAGCCCATTCAAATTGCGCAAAAATGGCCTAAGGTAAAGGTTTTTGATGGACTATAGCCCATACAAAATGCGCAAAAATGGCCTAAAATAAAGGTTTTTGATGGACTATAGCCCATGGAAAATGCGCAAAGATGACCTAAAGAAAAGGTTTTTATGGACAATAGGCCATTCAAAATGCGCAAAAATGGCCTAAAATAAAGGTTTTTGATGGACTATAGCCCATACAAAATGCGCAAAAATGGCCTAAAATAAAGGTTTTTGATGGACTATAGCCCATACAAAATGCGCAAAAATGGCTAAAGTAATGGTTTTTGATGGACTATAGCCCATACAAAATGCGCAAAAATGGCCTAAAGTAAAGGTTTTTGATGGACTAAGTCCATTCAAAATGCGCAAAAATGGCCTAAAGTAAAGGTTTTTGATGGACTATAGGCCATTGAAAATGCGCAAAAATGACCTAAAATAAAGGTTTTTGATGGACTATTGGAAATCAAAATGCACAAACATGACCTAAAGAAAAGTTTTTTTTGGACAAAATGCGCAAAAATGGCCTAAAATAAAGGTTTTTGATGGACTATAGGCCATGGAAAATGCGCAAAAATGACCTAAAGAAAAGGTTTTGATGGACTATAGGAAATGAAAATTCGCAAAAATGGCCTAAAGTTAAGGTGTTTGATGGACTGTAGGAAATCAAAATGCTCAAACATGGCCTCAAGTAAAGGTTTTCGATGGACTATAGCCCATTCAAATTGCGCAAAAATGGCCTAAGATAAAGGTTTTTGATGGACTATAGCCCATACAAAATGCGCAAAAATGGCCTAAAATAAAGGTTTTTGATGGACTATAGCGCATGGAAAATGCGCAAAGATGACCTAAAGAAAAGGTTTTTATGGACAATAGGCCATTCAAAATGCGCAAAAATGTCCTAAAATAAAGGTTTTTGTTGGACTACAGGAAATCAAAATGCGCAAAAATGGCCTAAGGTAAAGGCTTTTGATGGACTATAGGCCATTCAAAATGCGCAAAAATGGCCTCAAGTAAAGGTTTTTGATGGACTAAAAAGCCATTAAAAATGCGCAAAAATGGCCTAAAATAAAGGTTTTTGATGGACTATAGGAAATCAAAATGCGCAAACATGGCCTAAAGTAAAGGTTTTTGATGGACTATATAGTCCATTCAAAATGCGCAAAAATGGCCTAAAGTAAAGGTTTTTGATGGAATATAGGCCATTCAAAATGCGCAAAAATGACCTAAAATAAAGGTTTTTGATGGACTATTGGAAATCAAAATGCGCAAACATGACCTAAAGAAAAGTTTTTTATGGAAAAAATGCGCAAAAATGGCCTAAAATAAAGGTTTTTGATGGACGATAGGCCATGGAAAATGCGCAAAAATGACCTAAAGAAAAGTTTTGATGGACTATAGGCCATTCAAAATGCGCAAAAATGGCCTAAAATAAAGGTTTTTGATGGACTATAGCCCATACAAATGCGCAAAAATGGCCTAAAATAAAGGTTTTTGATGGACTATAGCCCATACAAAATGCGCAAAAATGGCCTAAAATAAAGGTTTTTGATGGACTATAGCCCATACAAAATGCGCAAAAATGGCTTAAAGTAATGGTTTTTGATGGACTATAGCCCATACAAAATGCGCAAAAATGGCCTAAAGTAAAGGTTTTTGATGGACTAAGTCCATTCAAAATGCGCAAAAATGGCCTAAAGTAAAGGTTTTTGATGGACTATAGGCCATTGAAAATGCGCAAAAATGACCTAAAATAAAGGTTTTTTGATGGACTATTGGAAATCAAAATGCACAAACATGACCTAAAGAAAAGTTTTTTTTGGACAAAATGCGCAAAAATGGCCTAAAATAAAGGTTTTTGATGGACTATAGGCCATGGAAAATGCGCAAAAATGACCTAAAGAAAAGGTTTTGATGGACTATAGGAAATGAAAATTCGCAAAAATGGCCTAAAGTTAAGGTGTTTGATGGACTGTAGGAAATCAAAATGCTCAAACATGGCCTCAAGTAAAGGTTTTCGATGGACTATAGCCCATTCAAATTGCGCAAAAATGGCCTAAGATAAAGGTTTTTGATGGACTATAGCCCATACAAAATGCGCAAAAATGGCCTAAAATAAAGGTTTTTGATGGACTATAGCGCATGGAAAATGCGCAAAGATGACCTAAAGAAAAGGTTTTTATGGACAATAGGCCATTCAAAATGCGCAAAAATGTCCTAAAATAAAGGTTTTTGTTGGACTACAGGAAATCAAAATGCGCAAAAATGGCCTAAGGTAAAGGCTTTTGATGGACTATAGGCCATTCAAAATGCGCAAAAATGGCCTCAAGTAAAGGTTTTTGATGGACTAAAAAGCCATTAAAAATGCGCAAAAATGGCCTAAAATAAAGGTTTTTGATGGACTATAGGAAATCAAAATGCGCAAAACATGGCCTAAAGTAAAGGTTTTTGATGGACTATATAGTCCATTCAAAATGCGCAAAAATGGCCTAAAGTAAAGGTTTTTGATGGAATATAGGCCATTCAAATGCGCAAAAATGACCTAAAATAAAGGTTTTTGATGGACTATTGGAAATCAAAATGCGCAAACATGACCTAAAGAAAAGTTTTTTATGGAAAAAATGCGCAAAAATGGCCTAAAATAAAGGTTTTTTGATGGACGATAGGCCATGGAAAATGCGCAAAAATGACCTAAAGAAAAGTTTTGATGGACTATAGGCCATTCAAAATGCGCAAAAATGGCCTAAAATAAAGGTTTTTGATGGACTATAGCCCATACAAAATGCGCAAAAATGGCCTAAAATAAAGGTTTTTGATGGACTATAGGCCATGGAAAATGGACAACAATGACCTAAAGAAAAGGTTTTGATGGACTATAGGAAATGAAAATGCGCAAAAATGGCCTAAAAAGTAAAGGTTTTTGATGGACTGTAGGAAATTAAAATGCTCAAAAATGGCCTCAAGTAAAGGTTTTCGATGGACTATAGCCCATTCAAATTGCGCAAAAATGGCCTAAGGTAAAGGTTTTTGATGGACTATAGCCCATACAAAATGCGCAAAAATGGCCTAAAATAAAGGTTTTTGATGGACTATAGCCCATGGAAAATGCGCAAAGATGACCTAAAGAAAAGGTTTTTATGGACAATAGGCCATTCAAAATGCGCAAAAATGGCCTAAAATAAAGGTTTTTGATGGACTATAGCCCATACAAAATGCGCAAAAATGGCCTAAAATAAAGGTTTTTGATGGACTATAGCCCATACAAAATGCGCAAAAATGGCTTAAAGTAATGGTTTTTGATGGACTAAGTCCATTCAAAATGCGCAAAAATGACCTAAAATAAAGGTTTTTGATGGACTATTGGAAATCAAAATGCACAAACATGACCTAAAGAAAAGTTTTTTTTATAGGACAAAATGCGCAAAAATGGCCTAAAATAAAGGTATTTGATGGACTATAGGCCATGGAAAATGCGCAAAAATGACCTAAAGAAAAGGTTTTGATGGACTATAGGAAATGAAAATTCGCAAAAATGGCCTAAAGTTAAGGTGTTTGATGGACTGTAGGAAATCAAAATGCTCAAACATGGCCTCAAGTAAAGGTTTTCGATGGACTATAGCCCATTCAAATTGCGCAAAAATGGCCTAAGGTAAAGGTTTTTGATGGACTATAGCCCATACAAAATGCGCAAAAATGGCCTAAAATAAAGGTTTTTTGATGGACTATAGCGCATGGAAAATGCACAAAGATGACCTAAAGAAAAGGTTTTTTTATGGACAATAGGCCATTCAAAATGCGCAAAAATGTCCTAAAATAAAGGTTTTTGTTGGACTATAGGAAATCAAAATGCGCAAAAATGGCCTAAGGTAAAGGCTTTTGATGGACTATAGGCCATTCAAAATGCGCAAAAATGGCCTCAACTAAAGGTTTTTGATGGACTAAAAAGCCATTAAAAATGCGCAAAAAATGGCCTAAAATAAAGGTTTTTGATGGACTATAGGAAATCAAAATGCGCAAACATGGCCTAAAGTAAAGGTTTTTGATGGACTATATAGTCCATTCAAAATGCGCAAAAATGGCCTAAAGTAAAGGTTTTTGATGGAATATAGGCCATTCAAAATGCGCAAAAATGACCTAAAATAAAGGTTTTTGATGGACTATTGGAAATCAAAATGCGCAAACATGACCTAAAGAAAAGTTTTTTATGGAAAAAATGCGCAAAAATGGCCTAAAATAAAGGTTTTTGATGGACGATAGGCCATGGAAAATGCGCAAAAATGACCTAAAGAAAAGTTTTGATGGACTATAGGCCATTCAAAATGCGCAAAAATGGCCTAAAATAAAGGTTTTTGATGGACTATAGCCCATACAAAATGCGCAAAAAAATGGCCTAAAATAAAGGTTTTTGATGGACTATAGCCCATGGAAAATGCGCAAAGAATGCGCCTAAAGAAAAGGTTTTTATGGACAATAGGCCATTCAAAATGCGTAAAAAAATGGCCTAAAATAAAGGTTTTTGATGGACTATAGCCCATACAAAATGCGCAAAAAAAAATGGCTTAAAGTAATGGTTTTTGATGGACTATAGCCCATATAAAATGCGCAAAAAATGGCCTAAAGTAAAGGTTTTTGATGGACTATAGGCCATTGAAAATGCGCAAAAATGACCTAAAAAAATGACCTAAAGGTTTTTGATGGACTATTGGAAATCAAAAATGCACAAACATGACCTAAAGAAAGTTTTTTTTGGACAAAATGCGTGCGCAAAAAGCTGGCCTAAAATAAAGGTTTTTGATGGACTATAGCCCATGGAAAATGCGCAAAAAATGACCTAAAGAAAAGGTTTTGATGGACTATAGGAAATGAAAATGCGCAAAAATGGCCTAAAGTTTTTGAAGGTTTTGATGGACTGTAGGAAATTAAAATGCTCAAAAAAGATGGCCTCAAGTAAAGGTTTTCGATGGACTATAGCCCATTCAAATTGCGCAAAAAATGGCCTAAGGTAAAGGTTTTTGATGGACTATAGCCCATACAAAAATGCGCAAAAATGGCCTAAAATAAAGGTTTTTGATGGACTATAGCGCATGGAAAATGCGCAAAGATGACCTAAAGAAAAGGTTTTTTATGGACAATAGGCCATTCAAAATGCGCAAAAATGTCCTAAAATAAAGGTTTTTGTTGGACTATAGGAAATCAAAATGCGCAAAAATGGCCAAAGGTAAAGGCTTTTGATGGACTATAGGCCATTCAAAATGCGCAAAAATGGCCTCAAGTAAAGGTTTTTGATGGACTAAAAAGCCATCAAAAATGCGCAAAAATGGCCTAAAATAAAGGTTTTTGATGGACTATAGGAAATCAAAATGCGCAAACATGGCCTAAAGTAAAGGTTTTTGATGGACTATATAGTCCATTCAAAATGCGCAAAAATGGCCTAAAGTAAAGGTTTTTGATGGAATATAGGCCATTCAAAATGCGCAAAAATGACCTAAAATAAAGGTTTTTGATGGACTATTGGAAATTAAAATGCGCAAACATGACCTAAAGAAAAGTTTTTTATGGACAAAATGCGCAAAAATGGCCTAAAATAAAGGTTTTTGATGGACGATAGGCCATGGAAAATGCGCAAAAATGACCTAAAGAAAAGTTTTGATGGACTATTGGCCATTCAAAATGCGCAAAAATGACCTAAAATAAAGGTTTTTGATGGACTATTGGAAATCAAAATGCGCAAAAATGCATGACCTAAAGAAAAGCTTTTTTTGATGGACAAAATGCGCAAAAATGGCCTAAAATAAAGGTATTTGATGGACGATAGGCCATGGAAAATGCGCAAAAATGACCTAAGAAAAGTTTTGATGGACTATAGGCCATTCAAAATGCGCAAAAATGACCTAAAATAAAGGTTTTTGATGGACTATAGGCCATGGAAAATGGACAAAAATGACCTAAAGAAAAGGTTTTGATGGACTATAGGAAATGAAAATGCGCAAAAATGGCCTAAAGTAAAGGTTTTTGATGGACTGTAGGAAATTAAAATGCTCAAAAATGGCCTCAAGTAAAGGTTTTCGATGGACTATAGCCCATTCAAATTGCGCAAAAATGGCCTAAGGTAAAGGTTTTTGATGGACTATAGCCCATACAAAATGCGCAAAAATGGCCTAAAATAAAGGTTTTTGATGGACTATAGCCCATGGAAAATGCGCAAAGATGACCTAAAGAAAAGGTTTTTATGGACAATAGGCCATTCAAAATGCGCAAAAATGGCCTAAAATAAAGGTTTTTGATGGACTATAGCCCATACAAAATGCGCAAAAATGGCCTAAAATAAAGGTTTTTTGATGGACTATAGCCCATACAAAATGCGCAAAAATGGCTTAAAGTAATGGTTTTTGATGGACTATAGCCCATACAAAATGCGCAAAAATGGCCTAAAGTAAAGGTTTTTGATGGACTAAGTCCATTCAAAATGCGCAAAAATGGCCTAAAGTAAAGGTTTTTGATGGACTATAGCCCATGGAAAATGCGCAAAGATGACCTAAAGAAAAGGTTTTTGGACTATGGACTATAGCCCATTCAAAATGCGCAAAAATGGCCTAAAATAAAGGTTTTTGATGGACTATAGCCCATACAAAATGCGCAAAAATGGCCTAAAATAAAGGTTTTTGATGGACTATAGCCCATGGAAAATGCGCAAAAATGACCTAAAGAAAAGGTTTTTGATGGACAATAGGCCATTCAAAATGCGCAAAATGGCCTAAAGTGATGGACTAAGTCCATAAAAATGCGCAAAAATGGCCTAAAGTAAAGGTTTTTGATGGACTATAGGCCATTGAAAAATGCGCAAAAATGCGCAAAAATGGTTTTTGATGGACTATAGGAAAGCGTAAAAATGGTTTTTGATGGACTATAGGCCATTCAAAATGCGCAAAAATGGCCTAAAATAAAGGTTTTTGATGGACTATAGCCCATGGAAAATGCGCAAAGATGACCTAAAGAAAAGGTTTTTATGGACAATAGGCCATTCAAAATGCGCAAAAAAAATAAAGGCTATAGCCCATAAAATAAAGGTTTTTGATGGACTATAGCCCATACAAAATGCGCAAAAATGGCTTAAAGTAAAGGTTTTTGATGGACTATAGCCCATACAAAATGCGCAAAAATGGCCTAAAGTAAAGGTTTTTTGATGGACTATAGCCCATACAAAATGCGCAAAAATGGCCTAAAGTAAAGGTTTTTGATGGACTATAGCCCATACAAAATGCGCAAAAATGGCCTAAAGTAAAGGTTTTTGATGGACTATTGGCCATTCAAAATGCGCAAAAATGGCCTAAAGTAAAGGTTTTTGATGGACTATAGGCCATTGAAAAAAGGTGCGCAAAAATGACCTAAAATAAAGGTTTTTGATGGACTATTGGAAATCAAAATGCACAAACATGACCTAAAGAAAAGTTTTTTTGGACTATAGTCAAAATGCGCAAAAATGGCCTAAAATAAAGGTTTTTGATGGACTATAGGCCATGGAAAATGCGCAAAAATGACCTAAAAGAAAAGGTTTTGATGGACTATAGGCCATGGAAAATGCGCAAAAATGACCTAAAGAAAAGGTTTTGATGGACTATAGGCAAAAATGAAAATGCGCAAAAAATGGCTTAAAGTAATGGTTTTTGATGGACTATAGCCCATACAAAATGCGCAAAAATGGCCTAAAGTAAAGGTTTTTGATGGACTAAGTCCATTCAAAATGCGCAAAAATGGCCTAAAGTAAAGGTTTTTGATGGACTATAGGCCATTGGAAAATGCGCAAAAATGACCTAAAATAAAGGTTTTGATGGACTATTGGAAATCAAAATGCACAAACATGACCTAAAGAAAAGTTTTTTTTGGACAAAATGCGCAAAAATGGCCTAAAATAAAGGTTTTTGATGGACTATAGGCCATGGAAAATGCGCAAAAATGACCTAAAGAAAAGGTTTTTGATGGACTATAGGAAATGAAAATTCGCAAAAATGGCCTAAAGTTAAGGTGTTTGATGGACTGTAGGAAATCAAAATGCTCAAACATGGCCTCAAGTAAAGGTTTTCGATGGACTATAGCCCATTCAAATTGCGCAAAAATGGCCTAAGGTAAAGGTTTTTGATGGACTATATCCCATACAAAATGCGCAAAAATGGCCTAAAATAAAGGTTTTTGATGGACTATAGCCCATACAAAATGCGCAAAAATGGCTTAAAGTAATGGTTTTTGATGGACTATAGCCCATACAAAATGCGCAAAAATGGCCTAAAGTAAAGGTTTTTGATGGACTAAGTCCATTCAAAATGCGCAAAAATGGCCTAAAGTAAAGGTTTTTGATGGACTATAGGCCATTGAAAATGCGCAAAAATGACCTAAAATAAAGGTTTTTGATGGACTATTGGAAATCAAAATGCACAAACATGACCTAAAGAAAAGTTTTTTTTGGACAAAATGCGCAAAAATGGCCTAAAATAAAGGTTTTTGATGGACTATAGGCCATGGAAAATGCGCAAAAATGACCTAAAGAAAAGGTTTTGATGGACT
This sequence comes from Actinostola sp. cb2023, assembly GCA_033675265.1. NCBI lineage: Eukaryota > Metazoa > Cnidaria > Anthozoa > Actiniaria > Actinostolidae > Actinostola > Actinostola sp. cb2023. Next base: position 17,959 of record JAUJYZ010001124.1, on the reverse strand, counting down.
ATAGGAAATGAAAATTCGCAAAAATGGCCTAAAGTTAAGGTGTTTGATGGACTGTAGGAAATCAAAATGCTCAAACATGGCCTCAAGTAAAGGTTTTCGATGGACTATAGCCCATTCAAATTGCGCAAAAATGGCCTAAGGTAAAGGTTTTTGATGGACTATAGCCCATACAAAATGCGCAAAAATGGCCTAAAATAAAGGTTTTTGATGGACTATAGCGCATGGAAAATGCGCAAAGATGACCTAAAAAAAAGGTTTTTATGGACAATAGGCCATTCAAAATGCGCAAAAATGTCCTAAAATAAAGGTTTTTGTTGGACTATAGGAAATCAAAATGCGCAAAAATGGCCTAAGGTAAAGGCTTTTGATGGACTATAGGCCATTCAAAATGCGCAAAAATGGCCTCAAGTAAAGGTTTTTGATGGACTAAAAAGCCATCAAAAATGCGCAAAAATGGCCTAAAATAAAGGTTTTTGATGGACTATAGGAAATCAAAATGCGCAAACATGGCCTAAAGTAAAGGTTTTTGATGGACTATATAGTCCATTCAAAATGCGCAAAAATGGCCTAAAGTAAAGGTTTTTGATGGAATATAGGCCATTCAAAATGCGCAAAAATGACCTAAAATAAAGGTTTTTGATGGACTATTGGAAATCAAAATGCGCAAACATGACCTAAAGAAAAGTTTTTTATGGACAAAATGCGCAAAAATGGCCTAAAATAAAGGTTTTTGATGGACGATAGGCCATGGAAAATGCGCAAAAATGACCTAAAGAAAAGTTTTGATGGACTATTGGCCATTCAAAATGCGCAAAAATGACCTAAAATAAAGGTTTTTGATGGACTATTGGAAATCAAAATGCGCAAACATGACCTAAAGAAAAGCTTTTTATGGACAAAATGCGCAAAAATGGCCTAAAATAAAGGTTTTTGATGGACGATAGGCCATGGAAAATGCGCAAAAATGACCTAAAGAAAAGTTTTGATGGACTATAGGCCATTCAAAATGCGCAAAAATGACCTAAAATAAAGGTTTTTGATGGACTATTGGAAATCAAAATGCGCAAACATGACCTAAAGAAAAGTTTTTTATGGACAAAATGCGCAAAAATGGCTTAAAATAAAGGTTTTTGATGGACTATAGGCCATGGAAAATGCGCAAAAATGACCTAAAGAAAAGGTTGTGATGGACTATAGGCCATTCAAAATGCGTAAACATGGCCTAAAATAAAGGTTTTTGATGGATTATAGGCCATTCAAAATGCGCAAAAATGGCCTAAAATAAAGGTTTTTGATGGACTATAGGAAATGAAAATGCGCAAAAATGGCCTAAAGTAATGGTTTTTGATGGACTATAGGCCATTCAAAATGCGCAAAAATGGCCTAAAATAAAGGTTTTTGATGGACTATAGCCCATTCAAAATGCGCAAAAATGGCCTAAAATAAAGGTTTTTGATGGACTATAGCCCATAAAAAATGCGCAAAAATGGCCTAAAATAAAGGTTTTTGATGGACTATAGCCCATACGAAATGCGCAAAAATGGCTTAAAGTAAAGGTTTTTGATGGAATATAGGAAATCAAAATGCGCAAAAATGGCCTAAAATAAAGGTTTTTGATGGACTATAGGAAATCAAAATGCGCAAACATGGCCTAAAGTAAAGGTTTTTGATGGACTATAGTCCATTCAAAATGCGCAAAAATGGCCTAAAGTAAAGGTTTTTGATGGACTATAGGCCATTGAAAATGCGCAAAAATGACCTAAAATAAAGGTTTTTGATGGACTATTGGAAATCAAAATGCGCAAACATGACCTAAAGAAAAGTTTTTTATGGACAAAATGCGCAAAAATGGCCTAAAATAAAGGTTTTTGATGGACTATAGGCCATGGAAAATGCGCAAAAATGACCTAAAGAAAAGGTTTTGATGGACTATAGGCGATTCAAAATGCGCAAACATGGCCTAAAATAAAGGTTTTTGATGGATTATAGGCCATTCAAAATGCGCCAAAATGGCCTAAAATAAAGGTTTTTGATGGACTATAGGAAATGAAAATGCGCAAAAATGGCCTAAAGTAAAGGTTTTTGATGGACTGTAGGAAATCAAAATGCTCAAAAATGGCCTCAAGTAAAGGTTTTCGATTGAGTATAGCCCATTCAAATTGCGCAAAAATGGCCTAAGGTAAAGGTTTTTGATGGACTATAGCCCATACAAAATGCGCAAAAATGGCTTAAAATAAAGGTTTTTGATGGATTATAGCCCATTGAAAATGCACAAAGATGACCTAAAGAAAAGGTTTTTAAGGACAATAGGCCATTCAACATGCGCAAAAATGGCCTAAAGTAAAGGTTTTTGATTGTCTATAGGCCATGGAAAACGCGCAAAGATGACCTAAAGAAAAGGTTTTTATGGACTATAGGCCATTCAAAATGCGCAAAAATGGCCTAAAGTAAAGGTTTTTGTTGGACTATAAGCCATTCAAAATGCGCAAAAATGGCCTAAAGTAAAGGCTTTGAATGGACTATAGGCCATTCAAAATGCGCAAAAATTGCCTAAAGTAAATGTTTTGATAGACTATAGCCCATACAAAATGCGCAAAAATGGCGTAAAATAAAGGGTTTGATGGACTATAAGAAATCAAAATGCGCAAAAATTGCCTAAAGTAAATGTTTTGATAGACTATAGCCCATACAAAATGCGCAAAAATGGCGTAAAATAAAGGGTTTGATGGACTATAAGAAATCAAAATGCGCAAAAAAGGCCTAAAGTAAAGGTTTTTGATGGAGTATAGGCCATTCAAAATGCGCAAAAATGGCCTAAAATAAATGTTTTTGTTGGACTATAGGCCATTCAAAATGCGCAAAGATGACCTAAAGAAAAGGTTTTGATGGACTATAGGCCATTCAAAATGCGCCAAAATGGCCTAAAATATAATAAAGGTTTTTGTTGGACTATAGCCCATACAAAATGCGCAAAAATGGCGTAAAGTAAAGGTTTTGATGGACTGTAAGAAATCAAAATGCGCAAAAAAGGCCTCAAGTAAAGGTTTTCGATGGACTATAGCCCATTCAAATTGCGCAAAAATGGCCTAAGGTAAAGGTTTTTGATGGATTATAGCCCATACAAAATGCGCAAAAATGGCCTAAAATAAAGATTTTTGATGGACTATAGCCCATTGAAAATGCGCAAAGATGACCTAAAGAAAAGGTTTTTATGGACAATAGGCCATTCAACATGCGCAAAAATGGCCTAAAGTAAAGGTTTTTGATGGACTATAGGCCATGGAAAACGCGCAAAGATGACCTAAAGAAAAGGTTTTTATGGACTATAGGCCATTCAAAATGCGCAAAAATGGCCTAAAGTAAAGGTTTTTGTTGGACTATAAGCCATTCAAAATGCGCAAAAATGGCCTAAAATAAAGGTTTTTGATGGACTATAGGAAATCAAAATGCGCAAAAATGGCCTAAAGTAATGGTTTTTGATGGACTATAGGCCATTCCAAATGCGCAAAAATGGCCTAAAATAAAGGTTTTTGATGGACTATAGGAAATCAAAATGCGCAAAAATGGCCTAAAATAAAGGATTTTGATGGAGTATAGCCCATTCAAAATGCGCAAAAATGGCCTAAGTTAAAGGTTTTTGATGGACTATAGCCCATACAAAATGCGCAAAAATGGCCTAATGTAAAGGCTTTTGATGGACTATAGGCCATTTTTATGGACAATAGGCCATTCAACATGCGCAAAAATGGCCTAAAGTAAAGGTTTTTGATGGACTATAGGCCATGGAAAACGCGCAAAGATGACCTAAAGAAAAGGTTTTTATGGACTATAGGCCATTCAAAATGCGCAAAAATGGCCTAAAGTAAAGGTTTTTGTTGGACTATAAGCCATTCAAAATGCGCAAAAATGGCCTAAAATAAAGGTTTTTGATGGACTATAGGAAATCAAAATGCGCAAAAATGGCCTAAAGTAATGGTTTTTGATGGACTATAGGCCATTCCAAATGCGCAAAAATGGCCTAAAATAAAGGTTTTTGATGGACTATAGGAAATCAAAATGCGCAAAAATGGCCTAAAATAAAGGATTTTGATGGAGTATAGCCCATTCAAAATGCGCAAAAATGGCCTAAGTTAAAGGTTTTTGATGGACTATAGCCCATACAAAATGCGCAAAAATGGCCTAATGTAAAGGCTTTTGATGGACTATAGGCCATTCAAAATGCGCAAAAATTGCCTAAAGTAAATGTTTTGATGGACTATAGCCCATACAAAATGCGCAAAAATGGCGTAAAGGAAAGGTTTTGATGGACTATAAGAAATCAAAATGCGCAAAAATGGCCTAAAATAAAGGTTTTTGATGGACTATAGCCCATACAAAATGCGCAAAAATGGCCTAAAGTAAAGGCTTTTAATGGACTATAGGCCATTGAAAATGCGCAAAAATTGCCTAAAGTAAATGTTTTGATAGACTATAGCCCATACAAAATGCGCAAAAATGGCGTAAAGTAAAGGGTTTGATGGACTATAAGAAATCAAAATGCGCAAAAAAGGCCTAAAGTAAAGGTTTTTGATGGAGTATAGGCCATTCAAAATGCGCAAAAATGGCCTAAAATAAATGTTTTTGATGGACTATAGGCCATTCAAAATGCGCAAAGATGACCTAAAGAAAAGGTTTTGATGGACTATAGGCCATTCAAAATGCGGAAAAATGGCCTAAAATAAAGGTTTTTGATGGACTATAGGAAATCAAAATGCTCAAAAATGGCCTCAAGTAAAGGTTTTTGATGGACTATAGCCCATTCAAATTGCGCAAAAATGGCCTAAGGTAAAGGTTTTTGATGGACTATAGCCCATTGAAAATGCACAAAAATGGCCTGAAATAAAGGTTTTTGATGGACTATAACCCATGGAAAATGCGCAAAGATGACCTAAAGAAAAGGGTTTTATGGACAATAGGCCATTCAAAATGCGCAAAAATGGCCTAAAGTAAAGGTTTTTGATGGACTATAGGCCATGGAAAATGCGCAAAGATGACCTAAAGAAAAGGTTTTTATGGACAATAGGCCATTCAAAATGCGCAAAAATGGCCTAAAGTAAAGGTTTTTGATGGACTATAGGCCATGGAAAATGCGCAAAGATGACCTAAAGAAAAGGTTTTTATGGACAATAGGCCATTCAAAATGCGCAAAAATGGCCTCAAGTAAAGATTTTTGATGGACTATAGGCCATTCAAAATGCGCAAAAATGGCCTAAACTAAAGGTTTTTGATGGACTATAGGCCATTCAAAATGGGCAAAAATGGCATAAAGTATAGGTTTTGGATGGACTATAGGCCATTCAAAATGCGCAAAAATGGCCTAAACTAAAGGTTTTTGATGGACTATAGGCCATTCAAAATGGGCAAAAATGGCATAAAGTATAGGTTTTGGATGGACTATAGGCCATTCAAAATGGGCAAAAATGGCATAAAGTATAGGTTTTGGATGGACTATAGGCCGTGCAAAATTATCCCAAAAGTACAATTTTGTATGAAATGTTGGTTGGAGAGGAATTCCGTGGATGATGGAGTGGTCCTATTCGTCTCTCAAATAGATAAAGGTATTATTATTATTATTATTATTATTATTATTATTATTATTATTATTATTATTATTATTATTATTATGGTGATGATTATTATTATTATATTATTATTATATTATTATTATTATTATGATGATCCAAGCTATCATTTTAAATTTTGTAAATAAGGATTTTTATCTATTTTTCTATCTCTTATTTGTAATTTGTTTTGAGGAATAAAGTTATTATGTTTATTATTATTATGATGATTATTATTATGACGATGATGAGTATTGTTGTGTTGTTATTGTTGTTATTGTTGTTATTATTATTATTATCATTATTAGGATGATGATGATGATGATTATTATATTATTATTATTATTATTGTTATTATATTATTATGATTATGATTATTATTATTATTATGATGATGATAATTATTGTTGTTGTTATTGTTGTTATTATTATTATTATCATTCAGTTATTATTATTATTATAATATTATAGCTCTACCAAATTCATTTAGTCTGTGATGTTCCCGGTGTGTGGTTGTACTTGGTTTGGGTTTTGATAGGGGTGTCCCGCTGGGGTCCGTAAACTCTGACCCTATCTAAGACAATTCTATGCCCTGTTTTAGACAGAGTTATTGACAACTTAGTACTGACTAGTTAGTAGTAATAATCCGGTATAGGAAGGCGCTTTTTTTAAAATCAAATTTATAAATACCATATCTAACACCCTAAAAACTGAAAATTACGATCCTTGTTAGAATTACAGACCCTGTTCAAGACAATCTAGGGTGAAATGTATACCCTATCTAAGACCAAAACCTCAAAAACCATATCCATCGGCACCGATCCTCCAACACCCCCCTCCCCCCCCCCTCCCGGGGTGATGTGTTAACTACGGTCGAGATCAATGGGGGGACTAATTGGAAACCGATCCTTGATATTAATTCAACGGCTTACTAGTATCTTATTCTTCTTTCTTGCCCTCCATTATATAGATCAGTGTTGAGAAGATAACGTACCACAATCAGCTCTGCAGAGAACGTTCGTTGTCCCAACTCTTTGTGCTGCAAAGAAGACGTTTGAAACTCCAGCGACTTGCCGCGAATCCCGCTGCCTGATTGACGTAAATATCCTTTCGATCAGAAGATCCTAAAGTCACTTTCTGTTCTTCGTATAACTGTGAAGGCGCTGTAAACTGTTAAAACGAGATACTTAACGGGACACTAGCTCACAGTAACCTGTAACGACGCCATGTTGTGATCTCATGCAAAACATTCTCTAAATTCCTCAGTTTTCCAAAAGTGAAAGGTTCTCTCTGATTGGTCGAAATTCAGAATGAAGATGAACACGGGAGATAATTGGCCAGCGGTCCGCCCCCAAAATCATCATTCTCAGCCGCCTTTTACGCATTTTGCCTGGGCTATAGACCCTCAAGGTTTAGTCATTTTTGCCGATTATTGTTAGACATGAATTTTAAAATACAAAAATGGACTTTAAAAAAGTTAGAATCTTTCTGTAAAAAAAAGACAAAGAAAAAAATTAAGAAAAAAAAAATTAAGAAAAAAGAAAAAGAAAAAAAAATTGGTGCAAGTTATATCCCACTAGATTTCTTGTTTTGTGATTTGAAAAATGCGCGACGACAATTCTTATAATTTTACATCTGCAGTTTTTCCGTTCTATAGCTTTTAATTTTGAAATAAAATAATTTAAAACTTTCTCTTGACAACAAAATCCCATAGCAACGCAAAGAAGTTGAAAAAAGAAAAAAAAAAGAAGACAAATCGAAGAATCGAACCCGGGTAATCAGGTTCAAACGCACTGAACTAACGGCACGAGCCACGGGACCACAGTAATTTGCACAACAATAGATAGTCCATTCCGAGATACACTAGGTTATTTTGTCCTCCAAATCAATAAGCGTGCACGATAGCCTAGTGGTGCGGGGCAGTTATTTAGTGGGACTAGGATCCGACTGTTCCCTCCCTCTTTGATCACTAAGCTGATTGGTGTAATGCCCGGATAGCGCGGATGGGGCCGAAATCTTCATCCTATACGTAACATACGGTGACTCAGCATAATGTCTGGGAGTATGGGCCTTTTTGAAAAAAATACCGGCATTCAATGTATTTGAAACTTGGGGGCGCGAGTTCGAATCCCAGCCCGGGCACATTTTTTTTCTTTCAGTCTTCTTTCTCTCAATCTCTCTATCTGTTCCCTATTTCTTTTGTTTTACAATTGCATATATTGCACATAAATATTGTTTTGGAATACCTTTTTATTTCTAACTCCTTACAAATGTCTACATCAATAAACATACACGTTTTGCCGGTTATCTATTCTGATATTGCTATATAAATACCTGCACATGATATCGGCACTGCGTTTAAGAAAATTACAAATGTGATACTACATTCAATAACTCGAACTCCCGTAATTAAAACACATAATGTTTCGTCTACATTCAATAACTCGAACTCCCGTATTAATGTTTCGTCTACATTCAATAACTCGAACTCCCGTAATTAAAACACTACATTATTCTGTAATGTTTCGTCTACATTCAATAACTCGAACTCCCGTAATTAAAACACTACATTATTCTGTAATGTTTCGTCTACATTCAATAACTCGAACTCCCGTAATTAAAACACTACATTATTCTGTAATGTTTCGTCTACATTCAATAACTCGAACTCCCGTAATTAAAACACTACATTATTCTGTAATGTTTCGTCTACATTCAATAACTCGAACTCCCGTAATTAAAACACTACATTATTCTGTAATGTTTCGTCTACATTCAATAACTCGAACTCCCGTAATTAAAACACTACATTATTCTTAATGTTTCGTCTACATTCAATAACTCGAACTCCCGTAATTAAAACACTACATTATTCTGTAATGTTTCGTCTACATTCAATAACTCGAACTCCCGTAATTAAAACACTACATTATTCTGTAATGTTTCGTCTACATTCAATAACTCTCGAACTCCCATAATTAAAACACTACATTATTCTGTAATGTTTCGTCTACATTCAATAACTCGAACTCCCGTAATTAAAACACTACATTATTCTGTAATGTTTCGTCTACATTCAATAACTCGAACTCCCGTAATTAAAACACTACATTATTCTGTAATGTTTCGTCTACATTCAATAACTCGAACTCCCAATAATTAAAAACACTACATTATTCTGTAATGTTTCGTCTACATTCAATAACTCGAACTCCCGTAATTAAAACACTACATTATTCTGTAATGTTTCGTCTACATTCAATAACTCGAACTCCCGTTAAAACACTACATTATTCACTGTTATTCTGTAATGTTTCGTCTACATTCAATAACTCGAACTCCCGTAATTAAAACACTACATTATTCTGTAATGTTTCGTCTACATTCAATAACTCGAACTCCCGTAATTAAAACACTACATTATTCTGTAATGTTTCGTCTACATTCAATAACTCGAACTCCCGTAATTAAAACACTACATTATTCTGTAATGTTTCGTCTACATTCAATAACTCGAACTCCCGTAATTAAAACACTACATTATTCTGTAATGTTTCGTCTACATTCAATAACTCGAACTCCCGTAATTAAAACACTACATTATTCTGTAATGTTTCGTCTACATTCAATAACTCGAACTCCCGTAATTAAAACACATTATACATTATTCTGTAATGTTTCGTCGTCTACACTTCAATAAAACTACATTATTCTGTAATGTTTCGTCTACATTCAATAACTCGAACTCCCGTAATTAAAACACTACATTATTCTGTAATGTTTCGTCTACATTCAATAACTCGAACTCCCGTAATTAAAACACTACATTATTCTGTAATGTTTCGTCTACATTCAATAACTCGAACTCCCGTAATTAAAACACTACATTATTCTGTAATGTTTCGTCTACATTCAATAACTCGAACTCCCGTAATTAAAACACTACATTATTCTGTAATGTTTCGTCTACATTCAATAACTCGAACTCCCGTAATTAAAACACTACATTATTCTGTACGTCTACATTCATAACTCGAACTCCCGTAATGTAATGTTTCGTCTACATTCAATAACTCGAACTCCCAATAATTAAAAAAACACTACATTATTCTGTAATGTTTCGTCTACATTCAATAACTCGAACTCCCGTAATTAAAACACTACATTATTCTGTAATGTTTCGTCTACATTCAATAACTCGAACTCCCGTAATTAAAACACTACATTATTCTGTAATGTTTCGTCTACATTCAATAACTCGAACTCCCGTAATTAAAACACTACATTATTCTGTAATGTTTCGTCTACATTCAATAACTCGAACTCCCGTAATTAAAACACTACATTATTCTGTAATGTTTCGTCTACATTCAATAACTCGAACTCCCGTAATTAAAACACTACATTATTCTGTAATGTTTCGTCTACATTCAATAACTCGAACTCCCTCGTAATTAAAACACTACATTATTCTGTAATGTTTCGTCTACTACATTCAATAACTCGAACTCCCGTAATTAAAACACTACATTATTCTGTAATGTTTCGTCTACATTCAATGTAACTCCCGTTTAAAACACTACATTATTCTGTAATGTTTCGTCTACATTCAATAACTCGAACTCCCGTAATTAAAACACTACATTATTCTGTAATGTTTCGTCTACATTCAATAACTCGAACTCCCGTAATTAAAACACTACATTATTCTGTAATGTTTCGTCTACATTCAATAAACTCGAACTCCCGTAATTAAAACACTACATTATTCTGTAATGTTTCGTCTACATTCAATAACTCGAACTCCCGTAATTAAAACTACACTACATTATTCTGTAATGTTTTTCGTCTACATTCAATAACTCGAACTCCCGTAATTAAAACAATACATTATTCTGTAATGTTTCGTCTACATTCAATAACTCGAACTCCCGTAATTAAAACACTACATTATTCTGTAATGTTTCGTCTACATTCAATAACTCGAACTCCCGTAATTAAAACACTACATTATTCTGTAATGTTTCGTCTACATTCAATAACTCGAACTCCCGTAATTAAAACACTACATTATTCTGTAATGTTTCGTCTACATTCAATAACTCGAACTCCCGTAATTAAAACACTACATTATTCTGTAATGTTTCGTCTACATTCAATAACTCGAACTCCCGTAATTAAAACACTACATTATTCTGTAATGTTTCGTCTACATTCAATAACTCGAACTCCCGTAATTAAAACACTAATTATTCTGTAATGTTTCGTCTACATTCAATAACTCGAACTCCCGTAATTAAAACACTACATTATTCTGTAATGTTTCGTCTACATTCAATAACTCGAACTCCCGTAATTAAAACACTACATTATTCTGTAATGTTTCGTCTACATTCAATAACTCGAACTCCCGTAATTAAAACTACATTATTCTGTAATGTTTACATTCAATAACTCCCAATAACTCGTAATTAAAACACTACATTATTCTGTAATGTTTCGTCTACATTCAATAACTCGAACTCCCGTAATTAAAACACTACATTATTCTGTACTCGAACTCCCACACTACATTATTCTGTAATGTTTCGTAATACATTCAATAACTCGAACTACTACATTATTCTGTAATGTTTCGTCTACATTCAATAACTCGAACTCCCGTAAATTAAAACTCTACATTATTCTGTAATGTTTCGTCTACATTCTACATTATTCTGTAATGTTTCGTCTACATTCAATAACTCGAACTCCCATAATTAAAACACTACATTATTCTGTAATGTTTCGTCTACATTCAATAACTCGAACTCCCGTAATTAAAACACTACATTATTCTGTAATGTTTCGTCTACATTCAATAACTCGAACTCCCGTAATTAAAACACTACATTATTCTGTAATGTTTCGTCTACATTCAATAACTCGAACTCCCGTAATTAAAACACTACATTATTCTGTATTTTCGTCTATTCTGTAATGTTTCGTCTACATTCAATAACTCGAACTCCCGTAATTAAAACACTACATTATTCTGTAATGTTTCGTCTACATTCAATAACTCGAACTCCCGTAATTAAAACACTACATTATTCTGTAATGTTTCGTCTACATTCAATAACTCGAACTCCCGTAATTAAAACACTACATTATTCTGTAATGTTTCGTCTACATTCAATAACTCGAACTCCCGTAATTAAAACACTACATTATTCTGTAATGTTTCGTTACATTCAATAACGTCTACATTACATTCAATAACTCGAACTCCCGTAATTAAAACACTACATTATTCTGTATGTTTCGTCTACATTCAATAACTCGACTCAATAACCGAACTAATTAAAACGACTACAGATTATTCTGTAATGTTTCGTCTATAATTAAAAAACACTACATTATTCTGTAATGTTTCGTCTACATTCAATAACTCGAACTCCCATAATTAAAACACTACATTATTATTCTGTAATGTTTCTGTCGTCTACATTCAATAACTCGAACTCCCGTAATTAAAACACTACATTATTCTGTAATGTTTCGTCTACATTCAATAACTCGAACTCCCGTAATTAAAACACTACATTATTCTGTAATGTTTCGTCTACATTCAATAACTCGAACTCCCGTAATTAAAACACTACATTATTCTGTAATGTTTCGTCTACATTCAATAACTCGAACTCCCGTAATTAAAACACTAAAACATTATTCTGTAATGTTTCGTCTACATTCAAACTCGAACTCGAACTCCCATAATTAAAACACACTACATTATTCTGTAATGTTTCGTCTACATTCAATAACTCGAACTCCCGTAATTAAAACACTACATTATTCTGTAATGTTTCGTCTACATTCAATAACTCGAACTCCCGTAATTAAAACACTACATTATTCTGTAATGTTTCGTCTACATTCAAACTAACTCGAACTCCCGTAATTAAAACACTACATTATTCTGTAATGTTTCGTCTACATTCAATAACTCGAACTCCCGTAATTAAAACACTACATTATTCTGTAATGTTTCGTCTACATTCAATAACTCGAACTCCCGTAATTAAAACACTACATTATTCTGTAATGTTTCGTCTACATTCAATAACTCGAACTCCCGTAATTAAAACACTACATTATTCTGTAATGTTTCGTCTACATTCAATAACTCGAACTCCCGTAATTAAAACACTACATTATTCTGTAATGTTTCGTCTACATTCAATAACTCGAACTCCCGTAATTAAAACACTACATTATTCTGTAATGTTTCGTCTACATTCAATAACTCGAACTCCCGTAATTAAAACACTACATTATTCTGTAATGTTTCGTCTACATTCAATAACTCGAACTCCCGTAATTAAAACACTACATTATTCTGTAATGTTTCGTCTACATTCAATAACTCGAACTCCCGTAATTAAAACACTACCCGTCTACATTAATAACTCGAACTCCCGTAATTAAAACACTACATTATTCTGTAATGTTTCGTCTACATTCAATAACTCGAACTCCCGTAATTAAAACACTACATTATTCTGTAATGTTTCGTCTACATTCAATAACTCGAACTCCCGTAATTAAAACACTACATTATTCTGTAATGTTTCGTCTACATTCAATAAACTCCCATAATTAAAACACTACATTATTCTGTAATGTTTCGTCTACATTCAATAACTCGAACTCCCGTAATTAAAACACTACATTATTCATTATTCTGTAATGTTTTTCGTCTACATTCAATAACTCGAACTCCCGTAATTAAAACACTACATTATTCTGTAATGTTTCGTCTTTCAATAACTCGAACTCCCATAATTAAAACACTACATTATTCTGTAATGTTTCGTCGAATTAAAACACTACTCCTACGTAATACATTAAAAACACTACATTATTCTGTAATGTTTCGTCTACATTCAATAACTCGAACTCCCGTAATTAAAACACTACATTATTCTGTAATGTTTCGTCTACATTCAATAACTCGAACTCCCCCGTAATTAAAACACTACATTATTCTGTAATGTTTCGTCTACATTCAATAACTCGAACTCCCGTAATTAAAACACTACATTATTCTGTAATGTTTTTCGTCTACATTCAATAACTCGAACTCCCATAATTAAAACACTACATTATTCTGTAATGTTTCGTCTACATTCAATAACTCGAACTCCCGTAATTAAAACACTACATTATTCTGTAATGTTTCGTCTACATTCAATAACTCGAACTCCCGTAATTAAAACACTACATTATTCTGTAATGTTTCGTCTACATTCAATAACTCGAACTCCCGTAATTAAAACACTACATTATTCTGTAATGTTTCGTCTACATTCAATAACTCGAACTCCCGTAATTAAAACACTACATTATTCTGTAATGTTTCGTCTACATTCAATAACTCGAACTCCCGTAATTAAAATTAAAACACGACATTATTCTGTAATGTTTAGTCTACATTCAATAACTCGAACTCCCGTATTATTCTGTAATGTTTCGTCTACATTCAATAACTCGAACTCCCGTAATTAAAACACTACATTATTCTGTAATGTTTCGTCTACATTCAATAACTCGAACTCCCGTAATTAAAACACTACATTATTCTGTAATGTTTCGTCTACATTCAATAACTCGAACTCCCGTAATTAAAACACGACATTATTCTGTAATGTTTCGTCTACATTCAATATAACTCGAAAAAAAACACTACATTATTCTGTAATGTTTCGTCTACATTCAATAACTCGAACTCCCGTAATTAAAACACTACTACATTATTCTCGAACTCCCGTAATTAAAACACTACATTATTCTGTCTGTTTCGTCTACATTCAATAACTCGAACTCCCGTAATTAAAACACTACATTATTCTGTAATGTTTCGTCTACATTCAATAACTCGAACTCCCGTAATTAAAACACTACATTATTCTGTAATGTTTCGTCTACATTCAATAACTCGAACTCCCGTAATTAAAACACTACATTATTCTGTAATGTTTCGTCTACATTCAATAACTCGAACTCCCGTAATTAAAACACTACATTATTCTGTAATGTTTCGTCTACATTCAATAACTCGAACTCCCGTAATTAAAACACTACATTATTCTGTAATGTTTCGTCTACATTCAATAACTCGAACTCCCATAATTAAAAACACTACATTATTCTGTAATGTTTCGTCTACATTCAATAACTCGAACTCCCGTAATTAAAACACTACATTATTCTGTAATGTTTCGTCTACATTCAATAACTCGAACTCCCGTAATTAAAACACTACATTATTCTGTAATGTTTCGTCTACATTCAATAACTCGAACTCCCGTAATTAAAACACTACATTATTCTGTAATGTTTCGTCTACATTCAATAACTCGAACTCCCGTAATTAAAACACTACATTATTCTGTAATGTTTCGTCTACATTCAATAACTCGAACTCCCGTAATTAAAACACTACATTATTCTGTAATGTTTCGTCTACATTCAATAACTCGAACTCCCGTAATTAAAACACTACATTATTCTGTAATGTTTCGTCTACATTCAATAACTCGAACTCCCGTAATTCCCGTAAAAACACTACATTATTCTGTAATGTTTCGTCTACATTCAATACTCGAACTCCCGTAATTAAAACACTACATTATTCTGTAATGTTTCGTCTACATTCAATAACTCGAACTCCCGTAATTAAAACACTACATTATTCTGTAATGTTTCGTCTACATTCAATAACTCGAACTCCCGTAATTAAAAACACTACATTATTCTGTAATGTTTCGTCTACATTCAATAACTCGAACTCCCGTAATTAAAACACTACATTATTCTGTAATGTTTCGTCTACATTCAATAACTCGAACTCCCGTAATTAAAACACTACATTATTCTGTAATGTTTCGTCTACATTCAATAACTCGAACTCCCGTAATTAAAACACTACATTATTCTGTAATGTTTCGTCTACATTCAATAACTCGAACTCGAACTCCCATTAAACACACTACATAATATTTATTCTGTAATGTTTCGTCAATAACTTCAATAACTCGAACTCCCGTAATTAAAACACTACATTATTCTGTAATGTTTCGTCTACATTCAATTCACTCGAACTCCCGTAATTAAAACACTACATTATTCTGTAATGTTTCGTCTACATTCAATAACTCGAACTCCCGTAATTAAAACACTACATTATTCTGTAATGTTTCGTCTACATTCAATAACTCCCGAATTAAAACACTACATTATTCTGTAATGTTTCGTCTACATTCAAACTCGAACTCCCGTATTAAAACACTACATTATTCTGTAATGTTTCGTCTACATTCAATAACTCGAACTCCCCGTAATTAAAACACTACATTATTCTGTAATGTTTCGTCTACATTCAATAACTCGAACTCCCGTAATTAAAACACTACATTATTCTGTAATGTTTCGTCTACATTCAATAACTCGAACTCCCGTAATTAAAACACTACATTATTCTGTAATGTTTCGTCTACATTCAATAACTCGAACTCCCGTAATTAAAACACTACATTATTCATGTATTCAATAACTCGAACTCCCGTAATTAAAACGTACTACATTCGTCTACATTCAATAACTCGAACTCCCGTAATTAAAACACTACATTATTCTGTAATGTTTCGTCTACATTCAATAACTCGAACTCCCGTAATTAAAACACTACATTATTCTGTAATGTTTCGTCTACATTCAATAACTCGAACTCCCGTAATTAAAACACTACATTATTCTGTAATTTCGTCTACATTCAATAACTCGAACTCCCGTAATTAAAACACTACATTATTCTGTACACCACTGCACGCGATCACAACACAGACAGCTTATCGACCAAGCAGAAACTATGCTTCTCTGTGGGCCACGTTCAAAACGATCTACAAGCGTTTGCAGCGCTAAGTTATCTGTTGTTATTTCTTACTAAGGTGGTCGGCCTACAGAACCAAAGCACTGGTACAATCTTCCTTGTCGCACAGGTTACCGATGGGGTTCTCAGCCCGCTGCTAGGGTACCTCTGCGATCGCTACGAGTTCCCAGGACTTTCCAGGTTTGGGAAGAGAAAATCGTGGCACATATTTGGCGTAATGATACTCTTGTGTTTCTCGCCGTTTCTTTTCGTACCGTGTCTGCCATGTTTATGGGATGTTGCCGGGTACCCGTCGTGAGTCGGTAGCCGTAGTGTACTATTCTATCGTCGTTATCGCTATTCATTTTGGATTTGCTGCCGTGCAAATCAGTCATTTGGCTCTTCTTCCTGACATCGCCAGGAAACCAAGCCATCACGTGAAGTTAAACTCCATGAGGTAAATACATTACGTTACGCCACGCTGTGCGTTACGTTACGCGCGTTACGTTACGCGAACAACGAACAATTGACACATGTAAAACGCATTGAAACAATATGTGAAATGCGCTATATAAGACTCTGCATCACATGCCATTACGTATGCAACGCGAAAGTCACTAGAATACTTCTCCATGCGAAGGCAGCAACGCTTGCTCTATATAAGACTCTGCATCACAGTCCATTACGTATGCAACGCGAAAGTCACTAGAATACTTCTCCTGCGAAGGCAGCAACGCCTGCTCTATATAAGACTCTGCATCACAGTCCATTACGTATGCAACGCGAAAGTCACTAGAATACTTCTCCTTGCGAAGGCAGCAACGCTTGCTCTATATAAGACTCTGCATCACATGCCATTACGTATGCAACGCGAAAGTCACTAGAATACTTCTCCTTGCGAAGGCAGCAACGCTTGCTCTATATAAGACTCTGCATCACATGCCATTACGTATGCAACGCGAAAGTCACTAGAATACTTCTCCTTGCGAAGGCAGCAACGCTTGCTCTATATAAGACTCTGCATCACATGCCATTACGTATATATGCAACGCGAAAGTCACTAGAATACTTCTCCTTGCGAAGGCAGCAACGCTTGCTCTATCCTTCTCGTCTGAGGAGTTTTTAAGAGGCCAGGATATATAAAAGGACATCCGGCTTGCACGGTAACCACGAAACGGATGATTATCAGAATATCATGCAAACACTTCGTAACATAAATTTGAACATAATTTTGACGGAATCCCCAAGATCGCAAGTAAACAAGATATATCTCCCATAATGGAGATAATGACCCTATAATACTTGAGACGATTTCCTCCATGATTGACATTGTGATACCACAAATGTCGTGAGCATGAGCATGAGCGAAGTTCGTGAAAATCCCCCGAAATAAACGAAACAATGCGAAACAACGAAAATCGAAAACAACGGAATACGTGATCTATGT
>JAUJYZ010000587.1:0-165141 GCA_033675265.1 Actinostola sp. cb2023 | reverse complement strand
ACTGGTAATCACTACTATACAGTATCTGTAATAACTATGTACGACCCATATCAATAGCCAGGCATAGAGGTAGATTCACAGATAAGCTGGTACTGGTAATCACTACTTATACAGTATCTGTAATATCTGTGTACGACCCATATCAATAGCCAGGCATAGAGGTAGATACACAGATAAGCTGATACTGGTAATCACTACTATACAGTATCTGTAATAACTATGTACTGACCCATATCAATAGCCAGGCATAGAGGTAGATTCACAGATAAGCTGATACTGGTAATCACTACTATACAGTATCTGTAATATCTGTGTACGACCCATATCAATAGCCAGGCATAGAGGTAGATACACAGATAAGCTGATACTGGTAATCACTACTATACAGTATCTGTAATAACTATGTACGACCCATATCAATAGCCAGGCATAGAGGTAGATTCACAGATAAGCTGATACTGGTAATCACTACTATACAGTATCTGTAATATCTGGTACAAACCCATATCAATAGCCAGCATAGAGGTAGATACACAGATAAGCTGATACTGGGTAATCACTACTATAGCAGTATCTGTAATAACTATGTACGACCCCATATCAATAGCCAGGCATAGAGTAGATACACAGAGAGCTGATACTGGTAATCACTACTATAACAGTATCTGTAATAACTATGTTACGACCCATATCAATAGCCAGGCATAGAGGTAGATTCCACAGATAAGCTGGTACTGGTAATCACTTACTATACAGTATCTGTAATATCTGTGTACGAACCCATATCAATAGCAGGCATAGAGGTAGATTCACAGATAAGCTGATACTGGTAATCACTACTATACAGTATCTGTAATAACTATGAACGACCCATATCAATAGCCAGGCATAGAAGGTAGATACACAGATAAGCTGATACTGGTAATCACTACTATACAGTATCTGTAATAAACTATGTACGACCCATATCAATAGCGAGGCATAGAGGGTAGATACACTACTTCTACCGCAAATCCTTTTTCTTTATATAGGAGCGCTAGGTTCTCCTGTCTTTACCAATCAAGACAGTCCTTCGTACATCATTGTTTACAAGAACCAAGATGCTACGTTGAAATGTGAAGCAGTAGGTGACACACCCATCACTATCACCTGGATGCACAAAGGTCAGGTTCTTCAGAGTAAAACCAGTCAAAACAGACCTCACCCTCATCAACGTGACACACGCTCAGCAAGGATTCTACAATTGTAAGTGCCACTAATACACGAGCAACAAACACCAGGATACTTTATCTACACGTCAAAGGTATGTCTTTCGCTTAGACTTGTGTGATGGACAATACTCGTGTTTAGATTTCACTGATTTGATTTCCAGATTACTTTGGCGTGTGCAGCAAAAATATCATCTCTATTTTGGCCGATTCTCGCCTTACGTCCACTTCCACTTCATTACGTCAACGATGACAGCAGCCTCAATGAGTCCTCCTGGTACATCTTCAAAGACAAACAGGGTTTTAATCGTATACCAACCACCTGCGTACCCCAAAACCGTTGTGGAGCTATAGCCCCAGGATACATGCAAGGAGCTTTACCGACCGTCAATGAGGGCATTGTGAAAAGAAAAGTGTGCGTCCATAGCAACGGAGACTGTTGCCAGAACATTGTGTATATTTATGTACGTAACTTGCTACAGGTTTTATGTCTACAACTTCAAGAAGTTGGATTTGTCTTGGAAAGCAAGATACTGTGTTGAACACTACATCAACGGTAAGTCACTTAGATCCACATAATTCTAAAACTATGTACCGTATGTGGGCCTTTTCCCAGGAGAGGAACAAGGATGAGTGAAAAGGGAGGTAGAAAATGACCCCCGTTAACATCCTCCATGCAACATCCTACATGGAATATTCTCCATGCAACATCCTCCATGCAACATCGTCCATGCAACATCCTCCATGCAACATCCTCCTTGCAACATCCTCCATGCAACATCCTCCATGCAACATCCTCCATGCAAAATCCTCCATGCAACATCCTCCATGCAACATCCTCCATGCAACATCCTTCATGCAACATCCTCCATGCAACATCCTCCATGCAACATCCTCCGTGCAACATCCTCCTTGCAACATCCTCCTTGCAACATCCTCCATGCAACATCCTCCATGCAACATCCTCCATGCAACATCCTCCATGCAACATCCTCTTTGCAACATCCTCCATGCAAAATCCTCCATGCAACATCCTCCATGCAACATCCTCCTTGCAACATCCTCCATGCAACATCCTCCATGCAACATCCTCCATGCAACATCCTCCTTGCAACATCCCGTCCATGCAACATCCTCCATGCAACATCCTCCATGCAACATCCTTCATGCAAACATCCTCCATGCAACATCCTCCGTGCAACATCCTCCATGCAACATCCTCCATGCACCATCCTCCATGCAACATCCTCCATGCAACATCCTCCGTGCAACATCCTCCATGCAACATCCTCCTTGCAACATCCTCCATGCAACATCCTCCATGCAACATCCTCCATGCAACATCCTCCATGCAACATCCTCCATGCAACATCCTCCTTGCAACATCCTCCATGCAACATCCTCCATGCAACATCCTCCATGCAACATCCTCCTTGCAACATCCTCCATGCAACATCCTCCATGCAACATCCTCCGTGCAACATCCTCCATGCAACATCCTCCATGCAACATCCTCCATGCAACATCCTCCATGCAACATCCTCCATGCAACATCCTCCATGCAACATCCTCCATGCAACATCCTCCATGCAACATCCTCCATGCAACATCCTCCATGCAACATCCTCCATGCAACATCCTCCATGCAACATCCTCCATGCAACATCCCTCCGTGCAACATCCTCCATGCAACATCCTCCATGCAACATCCTCCATGCAACATCCTCCATGCAACATCCTCCATGCAACATCCTCCATGCAACATCCTCCATGCAACATCCTCCATGCAACATCCTCCATGCAACATCCTCCATGCAACAACATCCTCCTTGCAATCATCCATGCAACATCCCCATGCAACATCCTCCATGCAACATCCTCCATGCAACATCCTCCATGCAACATCCTCCTTGCAACATCCTCCATGCAACATCCTCCATGCAACATCCTCCATGCAACATCCTCCATGCAACATCCTCCATGCAACATCCTCCATGCAACATCCTTCCGTGCAACATCCTCCATGCAACATCCTCCATGCAACATCCTCCATGCAACATCCTCCATGCAACATCCTCCATGCAACATCCTCCATGCAACATCCTCCATGCAACATCCTCCATGCAACATCCTCCATGCAACATCCTCCTGCAACATCCTCCATCATGCAACATCCTCCATGCAACATCCTCCATGCAACATCCTCCATGCAACATCCTCCATGCAACATCCTCCATGCAACATCCTCCATGCAACATCCTCCATGCAACATCCTCCATGCAACATCCTCCATGCAACATCCTCCATGCAACATCCTCCATGCAACATCCTCCATGCAACATCCTCCATGCAACATCCTCCATGCAACATCCTCCATGCAACATCCTCCATGCAACATCCTCCATGCAACATCCTCCATGCAACATCCTCCATGCAACATCCTCCATGCAACATCCTCCATGCACATCATCCATGCAACATCCTCCTTGCAACATCCTCCATGCAACATCCTCCATGCAACATCCTCCATGCAACATCCTCCATGCAACATCCTCCATGCAACATCCTCCATGCAACATCCTCCATGCAACATCCTCCATGCAACATCCTCCATGCAACATCATCCTTGCAACTCCTCCATGCAACATCATCCATGCAACATCCTCCTGCAACATCCTCCATGCAACATCCTCCATGCAACATCCTCCATGCAACATCCTCCATGCAACATCATCCATGCAACATCCTCCATGCAACATCCTTCATGCAACATCCTCCATGCAACATCCTTCATGCAACATCCTCCATGCAACATCCTCCATGCAACATCCTCCGTGCAACATCCTCCATGCAACATCCTCCTTGCAACATCCTTCATGCAACATCCTCCATGCAACATCCTTCATGCAACATCCTCCATGCAACATCCTCCATGCAACATCCTCCATGCAACATCCTCCATGCAACATCCTCCGTGCAACATCCTTCATGCAACATCCTCCATGCAACATCCTTCATGCAACATCCTCCATGCAACATCCTCCATGCAACATCCTCCATGCAACATCCTCCATGCAACATCCTCCATGCAACATCCTCCGTGCAACATCGTCCATCCTCCTCTGCAACATCCTCCTTGCAACATCCTCCATGCAACATCCTCCATGCAACATCCTCCATGCAACATCCTCCATGCAACATCCTCCATGCAACATCCTCCATGCAACATCCTCCATGCAACATCCTCCATGCAACATCCTCCTTGCAACATCCTCCATGCACATCCTCCATGCAACATCCTCCATGCAACATCCTCCATGCAACATCCTCCATGCAACATCCTCCATGCAACATCCCTCCATGCAACATCCTCCATGCAACATCCTCCCATGCAACATCCTCCATGCAACATCCTCCATGCAACATCATCCTCCATGCAACATCCTCCATGCAACATCCTCCATGCAACATCCTCCATGCAACATCCTCCGTGCAACATCCTCCATGCAACATCCTCCATGCAACATCCTCCGTGCAACATCCTCCATGCAACATCCTCCATGCAACATCCTCCGTGCAACATCCTCCATGCAACATCCTCCATGCAACATCCTCCATGCAACATCCTCCATGCAACATCCTCTCATGCAACATCCTCCATGCAACATCCTCCTTGCAAATCCTCCATGCAACATCCTCCATGCAACATCCTCCGTGCAACATCCTCCATGCAACATCCTCCATGCAACATCCTCCATGCAACATCCTCCATGCAACATCCTCCATGCAACATCTCCATGCCATCCTCCATGCAACATCCTCCATGCAACATCCTCCATGCAACATCCTCCATGCAACATCCTTCATGCAACATCCTCCATGCAACATCCTCCATGCAACATCCTCCATGCAACATCCTCCATGCAACATCCTCCATGCAACATCCTCCATGCAACATCCTCCATGCAACATCCTCCATGCAACATCCTCCATGCAACATCCTCCATGCAACATCCTCCATGCAACATCCTCCATGCAACATCCTCCATGCAACATCCTCCATGCAACATCCTCCATGCAACATCCTCCATGCAACATCCTCCATGCAACATCCTCCGTGCAACATCCTCCATGCAACATCCTCCTTGCAACATCCTCCATGCAACATCCTCCATGCAACATCCTCCATGCAACATCCTCCATGCAACATCCTCCATGCAACATCCTCCATGCAACATCCTCCATGCAACATCCTCCTTGCAACATCCTCCATGCAACATCCTCCATGCAACATCCTCCATGCAACATCCTCCATGCAACATCCTCCATGCAACATCCTCCATGCAACATCCTCCATGCAACATCCTCCATGCAACATCCTCCATGCAACATCCTCCATGCAACATCCTTCATGCAACATCCTCCATGCAACATCCTCCATGCAACATCCTCCATGCAACATCCTCCATGCAACATCCTCCATGCAACATCCTCCATGCAACATCCTCCCATGCAACATCCTCCATGCAACATCCTCCATGCAACATCCTCCTTGCAACATCCTCCATGCAACATCCTCCATACATGCAACATCCTCCATGCAACATCCTCCATGCAACATCCTCCATGCAACATCCTCCATGCAACATCCTCCATGCAACATCCTCCATGCAACAACTCCTCCATGCAACATCCTCCATGCAACATCCTCCATGCAACATCCTCCATGCAACATCCTCCGTGCAACATCCTCCATGCAACATCCTCCATGCAACATCCTCCATGCAACATCCTCCATGCAACATCCTCCATGCAACATCCTCCATGCAACATCCTCCATGCAACATCATCCATGCAACATCCTCCATGCAACATCCTCCATGCAACATCCTTCATGCAACATCCTCCATGCAACATTCTCCATGCAACATCCGTCCATGCAACATCCTTCATGCAACATCCTCCATGCAACATCCTCCATGCAACATCCTCCATGCAACATCCTCCATGCAACATCCTCCATGCAACATCCTTCATGCAACATCCTCCATGCAACATCCTCCATGCAACATCCTCCATGCAACATCCTCCATGCAACATCCTCCATGCAACATCCTCCATGCAACATCCTCCATGCAACATCCTCCTTGCAACATCCTCCATGCAACATCCTCCATGCAACATCCTCCATGCAACATCCTCCATGCAACATCCTCCATGCAACATCCTCCATGCAACATCCTCCATGCAACATCCTCCATGCAACATCCTCCATGCAACATCCTCCATGCAACATCCTCCATGCAACATCCTCCATGCAACATCCTCCATGCAACATCCTCCGTGCAACATCCTCCATGCAACATCCTCCTTGCAACATCCTTCATGCAACATCCTCCATGCAACATCCTTCATGCAACATCCTCCATGCAACATCCTCCATGCAACATCCTCCATGCAACATCCTCCATGCAACATCCTCCATGCAACATCCTCCATGCAACATCCTCCATGCAACATCCTCCATGCAACATCCTCCATGCAACATCCTCCATGCAACATCCTCCATGCAACATCCTCCATGCAACATCCTCCATGCAACATCCTCCATGCAACATCCTCCATGCAACATCCTCCATGCAACATCCCTCCATGCAACATCCTCCATGCAACATCCTCCATGCAACATCCTCCATGCAACATCCTCCATGCAACATCCTCCATGCAACATCCTCCATGCAACATCCTCCATGCAACATCTCCATGCAACATCTCCATGCAACATCCTCCATGCAACATCCTCCATGCAACATCCTCCATGCAACATCCTCCATGCAACATCCTCCATGCAACATCCTCCATGCAACATCCTCCATGCAACATCCTCCATGCAACATCCTCCATGCAACATCCTCCATGCAACATCCTCCATGCAACATCCTCCATGCAACATCCTCCATGCAACATCCTCCATGCAACATCCTCCATGCAACATCCTCCATGCAACATCCTCCATGCAACATCCTCCATGCAACATCCTCCATGCAACATCCTCCATGCAACATCCTCAACATCCTCCAATGCAACATCCTCCTTGCAACATCCTCCATGCAACATCCTCCATGCAACATCCTTCATGCAACATCCTCCCTTGCAACATCCTCCATGCAACATCCTCCATGCAACATCCTCCATGCAACATCCTCCATGCAACATCCTCCATGCAACATCCTCCATGCAACATCCTCCTTGCAACATCCTCATGCATGCAACATCCTCCATGCAACATCCTCCATGCAACATCCTCCATGCAACATCCTCCATGCAACATCCTCCATGCAACATCCTCCATGCAACATCCTCCATGCAACATCCTCCATGCAACATCCTCCATGCAACATCCTCCATGCAACATCCTCCATGCAACATGCAACATCCTCCATGCAACATCCTCCATGCAACATCCTCCATGCAACATCCTCCATGCAACATCCTCCATGCAACATCCTCCATGCAACATCCTCCATGCAACATCCTCCATGCAACATCCTCCATGCAACATCCTCCATGCAACATCCTCCATGCAACATCCTCCATGCAACATCCTCCATGCAACATCCTCCTTGCAACATCCTCCATGCAACATCCTCCATGCAACATCCTCCATGCAACATCCTCCATGCAACATCCTCCATGCAACATCCTCCATGCAACATCCTCCATGCAACATCCTCCATGCAACATCCCTCCATGCAACATCCTCCATGCAACATCCTCCTATGCAACAACTTCCAATATGCAACATCCTCCATGCAACATCCTCCATGCAACATCCTCCATGCAACATCTCCATGCAACATCCTCCATGCAACATCCTCCATGCAACATCCTCCATGCAACATCCTCCATGCAACATCCTCCATGCAACATCCTCCATGCAACATCCTCCATGCAACATCCTCCATGCAACATCCTCATGCAACATCCTCCATGCAACATCCTCCATGCAACATCCTCCATGCAACATCCTCCATGCAACATCCTCCATGCAACATCCTCCATGCAACATCCTCCATGCAACATCCTCCATGCAACATCCTCCATGCAACATCCTCCATGCAACATCCTCCATGCAACATCCTCCATGCAACATCCTCCATGCAACATCCTCCATGCAACATCCTCCATGCAACATCCTCCATGCAACATCCTCCATGCAACATCCTCCATGCAACATCCCTCCATGCAACATCCTCCATGCAACATCCTCCATGCAACATCCTCCATGCAACATCCTCCATGCAACATCCTCCATGCAACTCCTCCAATGCAACATCCTCCATGCAACATCCTCCATGCAACATCCTCCATGCAACATCCTCCATGCAACATCCTCCATGCAACATCCTCCATGCAACATCCTCCATGCAACATCCTCCATGCAACATCCTCCATGCAACATCCTCCATGCAACATCCTCCATGCAACATCCTCCATGCAACATCCTCCATGCAAACATCCTCCATGCAACATCCTTCATGCAAACATCCTCCATGCAACATCCTCCATGCAACATCCTCCATGCAACATCCCTCCATGCAACATCCTCCATGCAACATCCTCCTTGCAACATCCTCCATGCAACATCCTCCATGCAACATCCTCCATGCAACATCCTCCATGCAACATCCTCCATGCAACATCCTCCATGCAACATCCTCCATGCAACATCCTCCATGCAACATCCTCCATGCAACATCCTCCATGCAACATCCTCCATGCAACATCCTCCATGCAACATCCTCCATGCAACATCCATGCAACATCCTCCATGCAACATCCTCCATGCAACATCCTCCATGCAACATCCCATGCCATGCAACATCCTCCATGCAACATCCTCCATGCAACATCCTCCATGCAACATCCTCCATGCAACATCCTCCATGCAACATCCTCCATGCAACATCCTCCATGCAACATCCTCCATGCAACATCCTCCATGCAACATCCTCCATGCAACATCCTCCATGCAACTCCTCCATGCAACATCCTCCATGCAACATCCTCCATGCAACATCCTCCATGCAACATCCTCCATGCAATCATCCTCCATGCAACATCCTCCATGCAACATCCTCCATGCAACATCCTCCATGCAACATCCTCCATGCAACATCCTCCATGCAACATCCTCCATGCAACATCCTCCATGCAACATCCTCCATGCAACATCCTCCATGCAACATCCTCATGCAACATCCTCCATGCAACATCCTCCATGCAACATCCTCCATGCAACATCCTCCATGCAACATCCTCCATGCAACATCCTCCATGCAACATCCTCCATGCAACATCCTCCATGCAACATCCTCCATGCAACATCCTCCATGCAACATCCTCCATGCAACATCCTCCATGCAACATCCTCCATGCAACATCCTCCATGCAACATCCTCCATGCAACATCCTCCATGCAACATCCTCCATGCATACAACCTCCATGCAACATCCTCATGCAACATCCTCCATGCAACATCCTCCATGCAACATCCTCCATGCAACATCCTCCATGCAACATCCTCCATGCAACATCCTCCATGCAACATCCTCCATGCAACATCCTCCATGCAACATCCTCCATGCAACATCCTCCATGCAACATCCTCCATGCAACATCCTCCATGCAACATCCTCCATGCAACATCCTCCATGCAACATCCTCCATGCAACATCCTCCATGCAACATCCTCCATGCAACATCCTCCATGCAACATCCTCCATGCAACATCCTCCATGCAACATCCTCCATGCAACATCCTCCATGCAACATCCTCCATGCAACATCCTCCATGCAACATCCTCCATGCAACATCCTCCATGCAACATCCTCCATGCAACATCCTCCATGCAACATCCTCCATGCAATCATGCATCCTCCATGCAACATCCTCCATGCAACATCCTCCATGCAACATCCTCCATGCAACATCCTCCATGCAACATCCTCCATGCAACATCCTCCATGCAACATCCTCAATGCAACATCCTCCATGCAACATCCTCCATGCAACATCCTCCATGCAACATCCTCCATGCAACATCCTCCATGCAACATCCTCCATGCAACATCCTCCATGCAACATCCTCCATGCAACATCCTCCATGCAACATCCTCCATGCAACATCCTCCATGCAACATCCTCCATGCAACATCCTCCATGCAACATCCTCCATGCAACATCCTCCATGCAATCCTCCATGCAACATCCTCCATGCAACATCCTCCATGCAACATCCTCATCAACATCTCCATGCAACATCCTCCATGCAACATCCTCCATGCAACATCCTCCATGCAACATCCTCCATGCAAACATCCTCCATGCAACATCCTCCATGCAACATCCTCCATGCAACATCCTCCATGCAACATCCCTCCATGCAACATCCTCCATGCAACATCCTCCAACATGCAACATCCTCCATGCAACATCCTCCATGCAACATCCTCCATGCAACATCCTCCATGCAACATCCTCCATGCAACATCCTCCGTGCAACATCCTCCATGCAACATCCTCCATGCAACATCCTCCATGCAACATCCTCCATGCAACATCCTCCATGCAACATCCTCCATGCAACATCCTCCATGCAACATCCTCCATGCAACATCCTCCATGCAACATCCTCCATGCAACATCCTCCATGCAACATCCTCCATGCAACATCCTCCATGCAACATCCTCCATGCAACATCCTCCATGCAACATCCTCCATGCAACATCCTCCATGCAACATCCTCCATGCAACATCCTCCATGCAACATCCTCCATGCAAACATCCTCCATGCAACATCCTCCATGCAACATCCTCCATGCAACATCCTCCATGCAACATCCTCCATGCAACATCCTCCATGCAACATCCTCCATGCAACATCCTCCATGCAACATCCTCCATGCAACATCCTCCATGCAACATCCTCCATGCAACATCCTCCGTGCAACATCCTCCATGCAACATCCTCCATGCAACATCCTCCATGCAACATCCTCCATGCAACATCCTCCATGCAACATCCTCCATGCAACATCCTCCATGCAACATCCTCCATGCAACATCCTCCATGCAACATCCTCCATGCAACATCCTCCATGCAACATCCTCCATGCAACATCCTCCATGCAACATCCTCCATGCAACATCCTCCATGCAACATCCTCCATGCAACATCCTCCATGCAACATCCTCCATGCAACATCCTCCATGCAACATCCTCCATGCAACATCCTCCATGCAACATCCTCCATGCAACATCCTCCATGCAACATCCTCCATGCAACATCCTTCATGCAACATCCTCCATGCAACATCCTCCATGCAACATCCTCCATGCAACATCCTCCATGCAACATCCTCCATGCAACATCCTCCATGCAACATCCTCCATGCAACATCCTCCATGCAACATCCTCCATGCAACATCCTCCATGCAACATCCTCCATGCAACATCCTCCATGCAACATCCTCCATGCAACATCCTCCATGCAACATCCTCCATGCAACATCCTCCATGCAACATCCTCCATGCAACATCCTCCATGCAACATCCTCCATGCAACATCCTCCATGCAACATCCTCCATGCAACATCCTCCATGCAACATCCTCATGCAACATCCTCCATGCAACATCCT
The DNA here is from genome assembly GCA_033675265.1 of Actinostola sp. cb2023. Taxonomy (NCBI): domain Eukaryota; kingdom Metazoa; phylum Cnidaria; class Anthozoa; order Actiniaria; family Actinostolidae; genus Actinostola; species Actinostola sp. cb2023. Next base: position 153,227 of record JAUJYZ010000587.1, on the reverse strand, counting down.
CCATGCAACATCCTCCATGCAACATCCTCCATGCAACATCCTCCATGCAACATCCTCCATGCAACATCCTCCATGCAACATCCTCCTCCATGCAACATCCTCCATGCAACATCCTCCATGCAACATCCTCCATGCACATCCTCCATGCAACATCCTCCATGCAACATCCTCCATGCAACATCCTCCATGCAACATCCTCCATGCAACATCCTCCATGCAACATCCTCCATGCAACATCCTCCATGCAACATCCTCCATGCAACATCCTCCATGCAACATCCTCCATGCAACATCCTCCATGCAACATCCTCCATGCAACATCCTCCATGCAACATCTTCATGCAACATCCTCCATGCAACATCCTCCATGCAACATCCTCCATGCAACATCCTCCATGCAAACATCCTCCATGCAACATCCTCCATGCAACATCCTCCTTGCAACATCCTCCATGCAACATCCTCCATGCAACATCCTCCATGCAACATCCTCCATGCAACATCCTCCATGCAACATCCTCCATGCAACATCCTCCATGCAACATCCTCCATGCAACATCCTCCATGCAACATCCTCCATGCAACATCCTCCGTGCAACATCCTCCATGCAACATCCTCCATGCAACATCCTCCATGCAACATCCTCCATGCAACATCCTCCATGCAACATCCTCCATGCAACATCCTCCATGCAACATCCTCCATGCAACATCCTCCATGCAACATCCTCCATGCAACATCCTCCATGCAACATCCTCCATGCAACATCCTCCATGCAACATCCTCCATGCAACATCCTCCATGCAACATCCTCCAAATGCAACATCCTCCATGCAACATCCTCCATGCAACATCCTCCATGCAATATCCTCCATGCAAACATCCTCCATGCAACATTCCTTCATGCAACATCCTCCATGCAACATCCTCCATGCAACATCCTCCATGCAACATCCTCCATGCAACATCCTCCATGCAAACATCAACTCCCATGCAACATCCTCCTTGCAACATCCTCCATGCAACATCCTCCATGCAACATCCTCCATGCAACATCCTCCATGCAACATCCTCCATGCAACATCCTCCATGCAACATCCTCCATGCAACATCCTCCATGCAACATCCTCCATGCAACATCCTCCATGCAACATCCTTCGTGCAACATCCTCCATGCAACATCCTCCATGCAACATCCTCCATGCAACATCCTCCATGCAACATCCTCCATGCAACATCCTCCATCCTCCATGCAACATCCTCCCATGCAACCATCCTCCATGCAACATCCTCCATGCAACATCCTCCTCCATGCAACATCCTCCATGCAACATCCTCCATGCAACATCCTCCATGCAACATCCTCCATGCAACATCCTCCATGCAACATCCTCCTCCTCCATGCAACATCCTCCATGCAACATCCTCCATGCAACATCCTCCATGCAACATCCTCCATGCAACATCCTCCATGCAACATCCTCCATGCAACATCCTCCATGCAAACATCCTCCATGCAACATCCTCCATGCAACATCCTCCATGCAACATCCTCCATGCAACATCCTCCATGCAACATCCTCCATGCAACATCCTCCATGCAACATCCTCCATGCAACATCCTCCATGCAACATCCCTCCATGCAACATCCTCCATGCAACATCCTCCATGCAACATCCTCCATGCAACATCCTCCATGCAACATCCTCCATGCAACATCCTCCATGCAACATCCTCCATGCAACATCCTCCATGCAACATCCTCCATGCAACATCCTCCATGCAACATCCTCCATGCAACATCCTCCATGCAACATCCTCCATGCAACATCCTCCATGCAACATCCTCCATGCAACATCCTCCATGCAACATCCTCCATGCAACATCCTCCATGCAACATCCTCCATGCAACATCCCTCCATGCAACATCCTCCATGCAACATCCTCCATGCAACATCCTCCATGCAACATCCTCCATGCAACATCCTCCATGCAACATCCTCCATGCAACATCCTCCATGCAACATCCTCCATGCAACATCCTCCATGCAACATCCTGCAACATCCTCCATGACAACATCCTCCATGCAACATCCTCCATGCAACATCCTCCATGCACATCCTCCATGCAACATCCTCCATGCAACATCCCATGCACATCCTCATGCAACTCCTCCATGCAACATCCTCCATGCAACATCCTCCATGCAACATCCTCCATGCAACATCCTCCATGCAACATCCTCCATGCAACATCCTCCATGCAACATCATCATCCATGCAACATCCTCCATGCAACATCCTCCATGCAACATCCTCCATGCAACATCCTCCATGCAACATCCTCCATGCAACATCCTCCATGCAACATCCTCCATGCAACATCCTCCATGCAACATCCTCCATGCAACATCCTCCATGCAACATCCTCCATGCAACATCCTCCATGCAACATCCTCCATGCAACATCCTCCATGCAACATCCTCCATGCAACATCCTCCATGCAACATCCTCCATGCAACATCCTCCATGCAACATCATCCATGCAACATCCTCCATGCAACATCCTCCATGCAACATCCTCCATGCAACATCCTCCATGCAACATCCTCCATGCAACATCCTCCATGCAACATCCTCCATGCAACATCCTCCATGCAACATCCTCCATGCAACATCCTCCATGCAACATCCTCCATGCAACATCCTCCATGCAACATCCTCCATGCAACATCCTCCATGCAACATCCTCCATGCAACATCCTCCATGCAACATCCTCCATGCAACATCCTCCATGCAACATCCTCCATGCAACATCCTCCATGCAACATCCTCCATGCAACATCCTCCATGCAACATCCTCCATTGCAACATCCTCCATGCAACATCCTCCATGCAACATCCTCCATGCAACATCCTCCATGCAACATCCTCCATGCAACATCCTCCATGCAACATCCTCCATGCAACATCCTCCATGCAAACATCCTCCATGCAACATCCTCCATGCAACATCCTCCATGCAACATCCTCCATGCAACATCCTCCATGCAACATCCTCCATGCAACATCCTCCATGCAACATCCTCCATGCAACATCCTCCATGCAACATCCTCCATGCAAACATCCTCCATGCAACATCCTCCATGCAACATCCTCCATGCAACATCCTCCATGCAACATCCTCCATGCAACATCCTCCATGCAACATCCTCCATGCAACATCCTCCATGCAACATCCTCCATGCAACATCCTCCATGCAACATCCTCCATGCAACATCCTCCATGCAACATCCTCCATGCAACATCCTCCATGCAACATCCTCCATGCAACATCCTCCATGCAACATCCTCCATGCAACATCCTCCATGCAACATCCTCCATGCAACATCCTCCATGCAACATCCTCCATGCAACATCCTCCATGCAACATCCTCCATGCAACATCCTCCATGCAACATCCTCCATGCAACATCCTCCATGCAACATCCTCCATGCAACATCCTCCATGCAACATCCTCCATGCAACATCCTCCATGCAACATCCTCCATGCAACATCCTCCATGCAACATCCTCCATGCAACATCCTCCATGCAACATCCTCCATGCAACATCCTCCATGCAACATCCTCCATGCAACATCCTCCATGCAACATCCTCCATGCAACATCCTCCATGCAACATCCTCCATGCAACATCCTCCATGCATGCAACATCCTCCATGCAACATCCTCCATGCAACATCCTCCATGCAACATCCTCCATGCAACATCCTCCATGCAACATCCTCCATGCAACATCCTCCTCCCTCATGCAACATCCATGCAACATCCCATGCAACATCCTCCATGCAACATCCTCCATGCAACATCCTCCATGCAACATCCTCCATGCAACATCCTCCATGCAACATCCTCCATGCAACATCCTCCATGCAACATCCTCCATGCAACATCCTCCATGCACATGCAACATCATCCTCCATGCAACATCCTCCATGCAACATCCTCCATGCAACATCCTCCATGCAACATCCTCCATGCAACATCCTCCATGCAACATCCTCCATGCAACATCCTCCATGCAACATCCTCCATGCAACATCCTCCATGCAACATCCTCCTGCAACATCCTCCATGCAACATCCTCCATGCAAATCAACATCCTCCATGCAACATCATCCATGCAACATCCTCCATGCAACATCCTCCATGCAACATCCTCCATGCAACATCCTCCATGCAACATCCTTCATGCAACATCCTCCATGCAACATCCTCCATGCAACATCCTCCATGCAACATCCTCCATGCAACATCCTCCATGCAACATCCTCCATGCAACATCCTCCATGCAACATCCTCCATGCAACATCCTCCATGCAACATCCTCCATGCAACATCCTCCATGCAACATCCTCCATGCAACATCCTCCATGCAACATCCTCCATGCAACATCCTCCATGCAACATCCTCCATGCAACATCCTCCATGCAACATCCTCCATGCAACATCCTCCATGCAACATCCTCCATGCAACATCCTCCATGCAACATCCTTCATGCAACATCCTCCATGCAACATCCTCCATGCAACATCCTCCATGCAACATCCTCCATGCAACATCCTCCATGCAACATCCCATCATGCAACATCCTCCATGCAACATCCTCCATGCAACATCCTCCATGCAACATCCTCCATGCAACATCCTCCATGCAACATCCTCCATGCAACATCCTCCATGCAACATCCTCCATGCAACATCCTCCATGCAACATCCTCCATGCAACATCCTCCATGCCTTGCAACCATCACTCCATGCAACATCCTCCATGCAACATCCTCCATGCAACATCCTCCATGCAACATCCTCCATGCAACATCCTCCATGCAACATCCTCCATGCAACATCCTCCATGCAACATCCTCCATGCAACATCCTCCATGCAACATCCCATGCAATCTCACATGCAACATCCTCCATGCAACATCCTCCATGCAACATCCTCCTGCAACATCCTCCATGCAACATCCTCCATGCATGCTCCATCAACAACTCCATGCAACATCCTCCATTCTACAATCCTTTCATGCAAATTATCCTCCATGCAACATCCTCCATGCAACATCCTCCTTGCAACATCCTTCATGCAACATCCTCCATGCAACATCCTCCATGCAACATCCTCCATGCAACATCCTCCATGCAACATCCTCCATGCAACATCCTTTTGCATGCAACATCCTCCATGCAACATCCTCCATGCAACATCCTCCATGCAACATCCTCCATGCAACATCCTCCATGCAACATCCTCCTCTGCAACATCCTCCATGCAACATCCTCCATGCAACATCCTCCATGCAACATCCTCCATGCAACATCCTCCATGCAACATCCCTCCATGCAACATCCTCCATGCAACCATCCTCCATGCAACATCCTCCATGCAACATCCTCCGTGCAACATCCTCCATGCAACATCCTCCATGCAACATCCTCCATGCAACATCCTCCATGCAACATCCTCCATGCAACATCCTCCATGCAACATCCTCCATGCAACATCCTCCAATGCAACATCCTCCATGCAACATCCTCCATGCAACATCCCCATGCAACATCCTCCATGCAACATCCTCCATGCAACATCCTCCATGCAACATCCAACATCATCCTCCATGCAACATCCTCCATGCAACATCCTCCATGCAACATCCTCCATGCAACATCCTCCATGCAACATCCTCCAACATCCTCCATGCAACATCCTCCATGCAACATCCTCCATGCAACATCCTCCATGCAACATCCTCCATGCAACATCCTCCATGCAACATCCTCCATGCAACATCCTCCATGCAACATCCTCCATGCAACATCCTCCATGCAACATCCTCCATGCAACATCCTCCATGCAACATCCTCCATGCAACATCCTCCATGCAACATCCTCCATGCAACATCCTCCTGCATGCAATCCATCCAAACTTCCTCCATGCAACATCCTCCATGCAACATCCTCCATGCAACATCCTCCATGCAACATCCTCCATGCAACATCCTCCATGCAACATCCTCCATGCAACATCCTCCATGCAACATCCTCCATGCAACATCCTCCATGCAACATCCTCCATGCAACATCCTCCATGCAACATCCTCCATGCAACATCCTCCATGCAACATCCTCCATGCAACATCATCCCTCCATGCAACATCCTCCTTGCAACATCCTCCATGCAACATCCTCCATGCAACATCCTCCATGCAACATCCTCCACTGCAACATCCTCCATGCAACATCCTCCATGCAACATCCTCCATGCAACATCCTCCATGCAACATCCTCCATGCAACATCCTCCATGCAACATCCTCCATGCAACATCCTCCATGCAACATCCTCCATGCAACATCCTCCATGCAAACATCCTCCATGCAACATCCTCCATGCAACATCCTCCATGCAACATCCCTCCATGCAACATCCTCCATGCAACATCCTCCATGCAACATCCTCCATGCAACATCCTCCATGCAACATCCTCCATGCAACATCCTCCATGCAACATCCTCCATGCAACATCCTCCATGCAACATCCAGAATGCAACATCCTCCATGCAACATCCTCCATGCAACATCCTCCATGCAACATCCTCCATGCAACATCCTCCATGCAACATCCTCCATGCAACATCCTCCATGCAACATCCTCCATGCAACATCCTCCATGCAACATCCTCCATGCAACATCCTCCATGCAACATCCATCCATGCAACATCCTCCATGCAACATCCTCCATGCAACATCCTCCATGCAACATCCTCCATGCAACATCCTCCATGCAACATCTTCCATGCAACATCCTCCATGCAACATCCTCCATGGCAACATCCTCCATGCAACATCCCCATGCAACAATCCTCCATGCAACATCCTCCATGCAACATCCTCCATGCAACATCCTCCATGCAACATCCTTCATGCAACATCCTCCATGCAACATCCTCCATGCAACATCCTCCATGCAACATCCTCCTTGCAACATCCTCCATGCACATCCTCCATGCAACATCCTCCATGCAACATCCTCCATGCAACATCCTCCATGCAACATCCTCCATGCAACATCCTCCATGCAACATCCTCCATGCAACATCCTCCATGCAACATCCTCCATGCAACATCATCCATGCAACATCCTCCATGCAACATCCTCTCATGCAACATCCTCCATGCAACATCCTCCATGCAACATCCTCCATGCAACATCCTCCATGCAACATCCTCCATGCAACATCCTTCATGCAACATCCTCCATGCAACATCCTCCATGCACATCCTCCATGCAACATCCTTCATGCAACATCATCCCATGCAACATCCCTCCATGCAACATCTCTCCATGCAACATCCTGCATGCAACATCCTCCATGCAACATCCTCCATGCAACATCCTCCATGCAACATCCTCCATGCAACATCCTCCATGCAACATCCTCCATGCAACATCCTCCATGCAACATCCTCCATGCAACATCATGCATGCACATCCTCACATGCAACTCCTCCATGCAACATCCTCCATGCAACATCCTGCATGCAACATCCTCCATGCAACATCCTTCATGCAACAACACCCATTGCACATGCTCCAATGCAACATCCTTCATGCAACGATTCCTGCATGCAACATCTTTCCCACGTCTTTTTCACACCCCCTTTGAGTATACCTTGGGTTTCCCATAACTGTGACCTCATGGATATATTTCTACGAACAGAAAACCCCAGCACAGTGTTCCATCTTCATTACACCGCAGGCTCTAAATCATCACGTGGCCCATCGACTGTAGAATTATGTGAGTACTTCATGTGTATGCATACTTTACGCTTGTTGGGTGACACATGCACATCCTTCAACTACAATCAAGTCTTGGTCACGTGTGAGCTAACAACCAACAGCAGAAGAATTCCCAACCAACTTCAAGTCGACCCGGATACTCATGTACTCAAGTTTGTCCGTTTGATGGAGAACTTTGAAAGCCTAATCGTGGAACGTTAAATACATTGAATTGGCACTTTATTGTAGTTGGAGAGATAAGTTTAAAATTTGAGATAATTGAGATACTAAAAATGATACAGATGCACAACTTCATTTAATTGTAATTATTATATATTAATATCACAAATCTATCTAGAACACGAGGGTTTTTTAAAATATTGAGTTATGGAGGCTTACTCTTAAATGCAACAAATATATGTCAGCAACTAATTATCAGAGAAACGCGCATATCCATGGACATAAGTGTCGCTTTACTCTTAAATGCACAAATAATATGTCAGCATCTAATATCAGAGAACGCGCCATTTCCCTAGACACAGTGTCGCTTTATACTCTTAAATGCACAAATAATATGTCAGCATCTAATATCAGAGACAACTGCAATTCCATAGACATAGTGTCCTTACTCTACATGCAAATAATATGTCAGCATCTAATATCAGAGAACGCGCATTCCAGAGACATAGTGTCGCTTTACTCTTAAATGCACAATAATATGTCAGCACATCTTAATACAGATAACTCGCAGTCCCATAGACAGAGTGTCGCTTTAACTCTTAAATGCACAAATATATGTCGCAGCTAATGTCAGAGAACGCGCATTCCATAGCCACAGTGTCGCTTTACTCTTAACTGCCAATATATGTCAGCATCTAATATCATAGAACGCGCATTCCATAGGACATAGTGTCGCTTTACTCTTAAATGCCAAGAATTATGTCAGCTCTAATATCAGAGAACGCGCTTCCATAGACATAGTGTCCTTTAAATCTTAAATTCACCAATAATATGTCATCGTCTATATCAAGACGCACATGCCATAGACATAGTGTCGCTTTACTCTTCATGCACAAATGATAATTCCGCATCTAATATCAGAGAACGCGCATTCCCATAGACATAGTGTCGCTTACTCTAATGCACAAAATAATTGTCGCATTTTTCTATATCAGAGAACGCACATTCCATAGACATCGTTGTCGCTTTACTCTGTCAATGCCAAATGAATATTTCAGCATCTAATATCAAGACGACGCATTCCCATAGACATAGTTGTCCGCTTTAACGCTTTAAATGATGCACAAATCATATGTCAGCATCAATATCAGAGAACGCGCATCCATAGACATAGTGTTCTCTTTAACCTAAATCCACAAATATATGTCAGCACTAATAACAGAAACGCACATTCATAGACCTAGTGTCTCTTTACTCTTCAATGCCAAATGATATGTCGCATCTAATTATCAGAGAACGCGCATTCCATAGACTAGTGTAAGCTTTACTCTTAATGCACAAATAATTGTCGCATCTAATCTCAGAGAACGCGCATTCCATTAGACATAGTGTCGCTTTACTCTTACATGCCACAAATGTTGTCCAGCATCTATATCAAGAACGCCGCATTGCCATATACATAGTGTCGCTTACTCTTTAATGCCAAATAATATGTCAGCATCTAATAATCGAGAACGGCTTCCATTGACATAGTGTCGCTTTACTCTTCAATGCACAAATAATATGGTCAGCATCTAATATCAGAGAAACATTCATTGACATAGTGGTCCTTTACTACATGCACATATGTCGCTCTAAGATCAGAGAACGCACTCCTTAAATCCTTTACAACAATAATATGTCCGCATCTAATATCAGAGTACGCGCATTCCATAGACCTAGTGTCGCTTTACTCTTAATGCACGAATAAATGTCAGCAAATAATATGTAGTGTCGCAGCATCTAATATCAGAGAACGCGCATTCCATAGACATAGTGTCGCTTTACTCTGAAATGCACAAATAATATGTCAGCTCTAATATCAGAGAACGCACATTCCAACCTAGTGTCGCATTCCATGCACAAATAATTGTCCGCCACATAGTGAGAAAGCGCTTTACTCTTACATGCACAAATAATATGTCAGCATCTAATATCAGAGAACGCGCATTCCATAGACATAGTGTCGCTTTACTCTTAATGCACAAATAATATGTCAGCATCTAATATCAGAGCACGCGCATTCCATAGACATAGTGGTCGCTTTACTCTTAAATTCACAAATAATATGTCAGCATCTAATATCAGAGAACGCGCATTCCATAGACATAGTGTCGCTTTACTCTTAAATGCACAAATAATATGTCAGCATCTAATATCAGAGAACGCACCTTCCATAGACATAGTGTCGCTTTACTCTTAAATGCACAAATAATATGTCAGCATCTAATATCAGAGAACGCGCATTCCATAGACATAGTGTCGCTTTACTCTTACATGCACAAATAATATGTCAGTCTAATATCAGAGAACGCGCATCTAGACATAGTGTCGCTTTACTCAATGCAGAAATAATATGTCAGCATCCAATATCAGAGAACGCGCATTCCATAGACATAGTGTCGCTTTACTCTTACAATGCACAAATAATATGTCAGCATCTAATATCAGAGAACGCGCATTCCATAGACATAGTGTCGCTTTACTCTTAAATGCACAAATAATATGTCAGCATCTAATATCAGAGTACGCGCATTCCCATAGACACAAATAGTGTCGCTTTACTCTTACATGCACAAATAATATGTCAGCATCTAATATCAGAGAACGCGCATTCCATAGACATAGTGTCGCTTTACTCTTAAATGCACAAATAATATGTCAGCATCTAATATCAGAGAACGCGCATTCCATAGACAATAGTGTCGCTTTACTCTTAATGCACAAATAATATGTCAGCATCCTAATATCAGAGAACGCACATTCCATAGACATATAGTTATCTATATCGTCGCTTTACTCTTAAATGCACAAATAATATGTCAGCATCTAATATCAGAGAGACGCGCATTCCATAGACAACATAGTGTCGCTTTACTCTTAATGCACAAATAATATGTCAGCATCTAATATCAGAGAACGCGCATTCCCATAGACATAGTGTCGCTTTACTCTTAAATGCTTTATTACTCTTACAAATAATATGTCAGCATCTAATATCAGAGAACGCACATTCCATAGACATAGTGTTCGCTTTACTCTTAAATGCACAAATAATATGTCAGCATCTAATATCAGAGAACGCACATTCCATAGACATAGTGTCGCTTTACTCTTAAATGCACAAATAATATGTCAGCATCTAATATCAGAGAACGCGCATTCCATAGACATAGTGTCGCTTTACTCTTAAATGCACAAATAATATGTCAGCATCTAATATCAGAGAACGCGCATTCCATAGACATAGTGTCGCTTTACTCTTAAATGCACAAATAATATGTCAGCATCTAATATCAGAGAACGCGCATTCCATAGACATAGTGTCGCTTTACTCTTAAATGCACAAATAATATGTCAGCATCTAATATCAGAGAACGCGCATTCCATAGCACATAGTGTCGCTTTACTCTTAAATGCACAAATAATATGTCAGCATCTAATATCAGAGAACGCACATTCCATAGACATAGTGTCGCTTTACTCTTAAATGCACAAATAATATGTCAGCATCTAATATCAGAGAACGCGCATTCCATAGACATAGTGTCGCTTTACTCTTAATGCACAAATAATATGTCAGCATCTAATATCAGAGAACGCACATTCCATAGACATAGTGTCGCTTTACTCTTAAATGCACAAATAATATGTCAGCATCTAATATCAGAGAACGCACATTCCATAGACATAGTGTCGCTTTACTCTTAAATGCACAAATAATATGTCAGCATCTAATATCAGAGAACGCGCATTCCATAGACATAGTGTCGCTTTACTCTTACATGCACAAATAATATGTCAGCATCTAATATCAGAGAACGCGCATTCCATAGACATAGTGTCGCTTTACTCTTAAATGCACAAATAATATGTCAGCATCTAATATCAGAGAACGCGCATTCCATAGACATAGTGTCGCTTTACTCTTAAATGCACAAATAATATGTCAGCATCTATCAGAGAACGCAGAGAACGCGCATTCCATAGACATAGTGTCGCTTTACTCTTAAATGCACAAATAATATGTCAGCATCTAATATCAGAGAACGCGCATTCCATAGACATAGTGTCGCTTTACTCTTAAATGCACAAATAATATGTCAGCATCTAATATCAGAGAGAGTACGCGCATTCCATAGACATAGTGTCGCTTTACTCTTAAATGCACAAATAATATGTCAGCATCTAATATCAGAGAACGCGCATTCCATAGACATAGTGTCGCTTTACTCTTAAATGCACAAATAATATGTCAGCATCTAATATCAGAGAACGCGCATTCCATAGACATAGTGTCGCTTTACTCTTAAATGCACAAATAATATGTCAGCATCTAATATCAGAGAACGCGCATTCCATAGACATAGTGTCGCTTTACTCTTACATGCACAAATAATATGTCAGCATCTAATATCAGAGAACGCGCATTCCATAGACATAGTGTCGCTTTACTCTTAAATGCACAAATAATATGTCAGCATCTAATATCAGAGAACGCGCATTCCATAGACATAGTGTCGCTTTACTCTTAAAATGCACAAATAATATGTCAGCATCTAATATCAGAGAACGCGCATTCCATAGACATAGTGTCGCTTTACTCTTAAATGCACAAATAATATGTCAGCATCTAATATCAGAGAACGCGCATTCCATAGACATAGTGTCGCTTTACTCTTAAATGCACAAATAATATGTCAGCATCTAATATCAGAGAACGCGCATTCCATAGACATAGTGTCGCTTTACTCTTAAATGCACAAATAATATGTCAGCATCTAATATCAGAGAACGCGCATTCCATAGACATAGTGTCGCTTTACTCTTAAATGCACAAATAATATGTCAGCATCTAATATCAGAGAACGCGCGCATTCCATAGACATAGTGTCGCTTTACTCTTAAATGCACAAATAATATGTCAGCATCTAATATCAGAGAACGCGCATTCCATAGACATAGTGTCGCTTTACTCTTAAATGCACAAATAATATGTCAGCATCTAATATCAGAGAACGCGCATTCCATAGACATAGTGTCGCTTTACTCTTAAATGCACAAATAATATGTCAGCATCTAATATCAGAGAACGCGCATTCCATAGACATAGTGTCGCTTTACTCTTAAATGCACAAATAATATGTCAGCATCTAATATCAGAGAACGCGCATTCCATAGACATAGTGTCGCTTTACTCTTAAATGCACAAATAATATGTCAGCATCTAATATCAGAGAACGCGCATTCCATAGACATAGTGTCGCTTTACTCTTAAATGCACAAATAATATGTCAGCATCTAATATCAGAGAACGCGCATTCCATAGACATAGTGTCGCTTTACTCTTAAATGCACAAATAATATGTCAGCATCTAATATCAGAGAACGCGCATTCCATAGACATAGTGTCGCTTTACTCTTAAATGCACAAATAATATGTCAGCATCTAATATCAGAGAACGCGCATTCCATTGACATAGTGTCGCTTTACTCTTAAATTTATCACAAATAATATGTCAGCATCTAATATCAGAGAACGCGCATTCCATAGACATAGTGTCGCTTTACTCTTAAATGCACAAATAATATGTCAGCATCTAATATCAGAGAACGCGCATTCCATAGACATAGTGTCGCTTTACTCTTAAATGCACAAATAATATGTCAGCATCTAATATCAGAGAACGCGCATTCCATAGACATAGTGTCGCTTTACTCTTAAATGCACAAATAATATGTCAGCATCTAATATCAGAGAACGCGCATTCCATAGACATAGTGTCGCTTTACTCTTAAATGCACAAATAATATGTCAGCATCTAATATCAGAGAACGCGCATTCCATAGACATAGTGTCGCTTTACTCTTAAATGCACAAATAATATGTCAGCATCTAATATCAGAGAACGCGCATTCCATAGACATAGTGTCGCTTTACTCTTAAATGCACAAATAATATGTCAGCATCTAATATCAGAGAACGCGCATTCCATAGACATAGTGTCGCTTTACTCTTAAATGCACAAATAATATGTCAGCATCTAATATCAGAGAACGCGCATTCCATAGACATAGTGTCGCTTTACTCTTAAATGCACAAATAATATGTCAGCATCTAATATCAGAGAACGCGCATTCCATAGACATAGTGTCGCTTTACTCTTAAATTCACAAATAATATGTCAGCATCTAATATCAGAGAACGCGCATTCCATAGACATAGTGTCGCTTTACTCTTAAATGCACAAATAATATGTCAGCATCTAATATCAGAGAACGCGCATTCCATAGACATAGTGTCGCTTTACTCTTAAATGCACAAATAATATGTCAGCATCTAATATCAGAGAACGCGCATTCCATAGACATAGTGTCGCTTTACTCATTAATGCACAAATAATATGTCAGCATCTAATATCAGAGAACGCGCATTCCATAGACATAGTGTCGCTTTACTCTTAAATGCACAAATAATATGTCAGCATCTAATATCAGAGAACGCGCATTCCATAGACATAGTGTCGCTTTACTCTTAAATGCACAAATAATATGTCAGCATCTAATATCAGAGAACGCGCATTCCATAGACATAGTGTCGCTTTACTCTTAAATGCACAATAATATGTCAGCATCTAATATCAGAGAACGCGCATTCCATAGACATAGTGTCGCTTTACTCTTAAATGCACAAATAATATGTCAGCATCTAATATCAGAGAACGCGCATTCCATAGACATAGTGTCGCTTTACTCTTAAATGCACAAATAATATGTCAGCATCTAATATCAGAGAACGCGCATTCCATAGACATAGTGTCGCTTTACTCTTAAATGCACAAATAATATGTCAGCATCTAATATCAGAGAACGCGCATTCCATAGACATAGTGTCGCTTTACTCTTAAATGCACAAATAATATGTCAGCATCTAATATCAGAGAACGCGCATTCCATAGACATAGTGTCGCTTTACTCATAAATGCACAAATAATATGTCAGCATCTAATATCAGAGAACGCGCATTCCATAGACATAGTGTCGCTTTACTCTTAAATGCACAAATAATATGTCAGCATCTAATATCAGAGAAACGCGCATTCCATAGACATAGTGTCGCTTTACTCTTAAATGCACAAATAATATGTCAGCATCTAATATCAGAGAACGCGCATTCCATAGACATAGTGTCGCTTTACTCTTAAATGCACAAATAATATGTCAGCATCTAATATCAGAGAACGCGCATTCCATAGACATAGTGTCGCTTTACTCTTAAATGCACAAATAATATGTCAGCATCTAATATCAGAGAACGCGCATTCCATAGACATAGTGTCGCTTTACTCTTAAATGCACAAATAATATGTCAGCATCTAATATCAGAGAACGCGCATTCCATAGACATAGTGTCGCTTTACTCTTAAATGCACAAATAATATGTCAGCATCTAATATCAGAGAACGCGCATTCCATAGACATAGTGTCGCTTTACTCTTAAATGCACAAATAATATGTCAGCATCTAATATCAGAGAACGCGCATTCCATAGACATAGTGTCGCTTTACTCTTAAATGCACAAATAATATGTCAGCATCTAATATCAGAGAACGCGCATTCCATAGACATAGTGTCGCTTTACTCTTAAATGCACAAATAATATGTCAGCATCTAATATCAGAGAACGCGCATTCCATAGACATAGTGTCGCTTTACTCTTAAATGCACAAATAATATGTCAGCATCTAATATCAGAGAACGCGCATTCCATAGACATAGTGTCGCTTTACTCTTAAATGCACAAATAATATGTCAGCATCTAATATCAGAGAACGCGCATTCCATAGACATAGTGTCGCTTTACTCTTAAATGCACAAATAATATGTCAGCATCTAATATCAGAGAACGCGCATTCCATAGACATAGTGTCGCTTTACTCTTAAATGCACAAATAATATGTCAGCATCTAATATCAGAGAACGCGCATTCCATAGACATAGTGTCGCTTTACTCTTAAATGCACAAATAATATGTCAGCATCTAATATCAGAGAACGCGCATTCCATAGACATAGTGTCGCTTTACTCTTAAATGCACAAATAATATGTCAGCATCTAATATCAGAGAACGCGCATTCCATAGACATAGTGTCGCTTTACTCTTAAATGCACAAATAATATGTCAGCATCTAATATCAGAGAACGCGCATTCCATAGACATAGTGTCGCTTTACTCTTAAATGCACAAATAATATGTCAGCATCTAATATCAGAGAACGCGCATTCCATAGACATAGTGTCGCTTTACTCTTAAATGCACAAATAATATGTCAGCATCTAATATCAGAGAACGCGCATTCCATAGACATAGTGTCGCTTTACTCTTAAATGCACAAATAATATGTCAGCATCTAATATCAGAGAACGCGCATTCCATAGACATAGTGTCGCTTTACTCTTAAATGCACAAATAATATGTCAGCATCTAATATCAGAGAACGCGCATTCCATAGACATAGTGTCGCGCTTTACTCTTAAATGCACAAATAATATGTCAGCATCTAATATCAGAGAACGCGCATTCCATAGACATAGTGTCGCTTTACTCTTAAATGCACAAATAATATGTCAGCATCTAATATCAGAGAACGCGCATTCCATAGACATAGTGTCGCTTTACTCTTAAATGCACAAATAATATGTCAGCATCTAATATCAGAGAACGCGCATTCCATAGACATAGTGTCGCTTTACTCTTAAATGCACAAATAATATGTCAGCATCTAATATCAGAGAACGCGCATTCCATAGACATAGTGTCGCTTTACTCTTAAATGCACAAATAATATGTCAGCATCTAATATCAGAGAACGCGCATTCCATAGACATAGTGTCGCTTTACTCTTAAATGCACAAATAATATGTCAGCATCTAATATCAGAGAACGCGCATTCCATAGACATAGTGTCGCTTTACTCTTAAATGCACAAATAATATGTCAGCATCTAATATCAGAGAACGCGCATTCCATAGACATAGTGTCGCTTTACTCTTAAATGCACAAATAATATGTCAGCATCTAATATCAGAGAACGCGCATTCCATAGACATAGTGTCGCTTTACTCTTAAATGCACAAATAATATGTCAGCATCTAATATCAGAGAACGCGCATTCCATAGACATAGTGTCGCTTTACTCTTAAATGCACAAATAATATGTCAGCATCTAATATCAGAGAACGCGCATTCCATAGACATAGTGTCGCTTTACTCTTAAATGCACAAATAATATGTCAGCATCTAATATCAGAGAACGCGCATTCCATAGACATAGTGTCGCTTTACTCTTAAATGCACAAATAATATGTCAGCATCTAATATCAGAGAACGCGCATTCCATAGACATAGTGTCGCTTTACTCTTAAATGCACAAATAATATGTCAGCATCTAATATCAGAGAACGCGCATTCCATAGACATAGTGTCGCTTTACTCTTAAATGCACAAATAATATGTCAGCATCTAATATCAGAGAACGCGCATTCCATAGACATAGTGTCGCTTTACTCTTAAATGCACAAATAATATGTCAGCATCTAATATCAGAGAACGCGCATTCCATAGACATAGTGTCGCTTTACTCTTAAATGCACAAATAATATGTCAGCATCTAATATCAGAGAACGCGCATTCCATAGACATAGTGTCGCTTTACTCTTAAATGCACAAATAATATGTCAGCATCTAATATCAGAGAACGCGCATTCCATAGACATAGTGTCGCTTTACTCTTAAATGCACAAATAATATGTCAGCATCTAATATCAGAGAACGCGCATTCCATAGACATAGTGTCGCTTTACTCTTAAATGCACAAATAATATGTCAGCATCTAATATCAGAGAACGCGCATTCCATAGACATAGTGTCGCTTTACTCTTAAATGCACAAATAATATGTCAGCATCTAATATCAGAGAACGCGCATTCCATAGACATAGTGTCGCTTTACTCTTAAATGCACAAATAATATGTCAGCATCTAATATCAGAGAACGCGCATTCCATAGACATAGTGTCGCTTTACTCTTAAATGCACAAATAATATGTCAGCATCTAATATCAGAGAACGCGCATTCCATAGACATAGTGTCGCTTTACTCTTAAATGCACAAATAATATGTCAGCATCTAATATCAGAGAACGCGCATTCCATAGACATAGTGTCGCTTTACTCTTAAATGCACAAATAATATGTCAGCATCTAATATCAGAGAACGCGCATTCCATAGACATAGTGTCGCTTTACTCTTAAATGCACAAATAATATGTCAGCATCTAATATCAGAGAACGCGCATTCCATAGACATAGTGTCGCTTTACTCTTAAATGCACAAATAATATGTCAGCATCTAATATCAGAGAACGCGCATTCCATAGACATAGTGTCGCTTTACTCTTAAATGCACAAATAATATGTCAGCATCTAATATCAGAGAACGCGCATTCCATAGACATAGTGTCGCTTTACTCTTAAATGCACAAATAATATGTCAGCATCTAATATCAGAGAACGCGCATTCCATAGACATAGTGTCGCTTTACTCTTAAATGCACAAATAATATGTCAGCATCTAATATCAGAGAACGCGCATTCCATAGACATAGTGTCGCTTTACTCTTAAATGCACAAATAATATGTCAGCATCTAATATCAGAGAACGCGCATTCCATAGACATAGTGTCGCTTTACTCTTAAATGCACAAATAATATGTCAGCATCTAATATCAGAGAACGCGCATTCCATAGACATAGTGTCGCTTTACTCTTAAATGCACAAATAATATGTCAGCATCTAATATCAGAGAAACGCGCATTCCATAGACATAGTGTCGCTTTACTCTTAATGCACAAATAATATGTCAGCATCTAATATCAGAGAACGCGCATTCCATAGACATAGTGTCGCTTTACTCTTAAATGCACAAATAATATGTCAGCATCTAATATCAGAGAACGCGCATTCCATAGACATAGTGTCGCTTTACTCTTAAATGCACAAATAATATGTCAGCATCTAATATCAGAGAACGCGCATTCCATAGACATAGTGTCGCTTTACTCTTAAATGCACAAATAATATGTCAGCATCTAATATCAGAGAACGCGCATTCCATAGACATAGTGTCGCTTTACTCTTCAATGCACAAATAATATGTCAGCATCTAATATCAGAGAACGCGCATTCCATAGACATAGTGTCGCTTTACTCTTAAATGCACAAATAATATGTCAGCATCTAATATCAGAGAACGCGCATTCCATAGACATAGTGTCGCTTTACTCTTAAATGCACAAATAATATGTCAGCATCTAATATCAGAGAACGCGCATTCCATAGACATAGTGTCGCTTTACTCTTAAATGCACAAATAATATGTCAGCATCTAATATCAGAGAACGCGCATTCCATAGACATAGTGTCGCTTTACTCTTAAATGCACAAATAATATGTCAGCATCTAATATCAGAGAACGCGCATTCCATAGACATAGTGTCGCTTTACTCTTAAATGCACAAATAATATGTCAGCATCTAATATCAGAGAACGCGCATTCCATTGACATAGTGTCGCTTTACTCTTAAATGCACAAATAATATGTCAGCATCTAATATCAGAGAACGCGCATTCCATAGACATAGTGTCGCTTTACTCTTAAATGCACAAATAATATGTCAGCATCTAATATCAGAGAACACGCATTCCATAGACATAGTGTCGCTTTACTCTTAATGCACAAATAATATGTCAGCATCTAATATCAGAGAACACGCATTCCATAGACATAGTGTCGCTTTACTCTTAAATGCACAAATAATATGTCAGCATCTAATATCAGAGAACGCGCATTCCATAGACATAGTGTCGCTTTACTCTTAAATGCACAAATAATATGTCAGCATCTAATATCAGAGAACACGCATTCCATAGACATAGTGTCGCTTTACTCTTAATGCACAAATAATATGTCAGCATCTAATATCAGAGAACGCGCATTCCATAGACATAGTGTCGCTTTACTCTTAAATGCACAAATAATATGTCAGCATCTAATATCAGAGAACGCGCATTCCATAGACATAGTGTCGCTTTACTCTTCAATGCACAAATAATATGTCAGCATCTAATATCAGAGAACGCGCATTCCATAGACATAGTGTCGCTTTACTCTTACATGCACAAATGATATGTCAGCATCTAATATCAGAGAAACGCGCATTCCATAGACATAGTGTCGCTTTACTCTTAAATGCACAAATAATATGTCAGCATCTAATATCAGAGAACGCGCATTCCATAGACATAGTGTCGCTTTACTCTTAAATGCACAAATAATATGTCAGCATCTAATATCAGAGAACGCGCATTCCATAGACATAGTGTCGCTTTACTCTTAAATGCACAAATAATATGTCAGCATCTAATATCAGAGAACGCGCATTCCATAGACATAGTGTCGCTTTACTCTTCAATGCACAAATAATATGTCAGCATCTAATATCAGAGAACGCGCATTCCATAGACATAGTGTCGCTTTACTCTTCAATGCACAAATAATATGTCAGCATCTAATATCAGAGAACACGCATTCCATTGACATAGTGTCGCTTTACTCTTCAATGCACAAATAATATGTCAGCATCTAATATCAGAGAACGCGCATTCCATAGACATAGTGTCGCTTTACTCTTAAATGCACAAATAATATGTCAGCATCTAATATCAGAGAACGCGCATTCCATTGACATAGTGTCGCTTTACTCTTCAATGCACAAATAATATGTCAGCATCTAATATCAGAGAACGCGCAGTGCATTATGTGTCGCTTTAGAGCTCAAATAATATGTCAGCATCTAATATAGAAGCGCCATTTAGACATAGGCGCGTAGCGCCGAGTGGCCCTTCTATCAATGCGAGGCGCTCTAAATTCCATAAAGCACGAGTGTTTTATTCTCTAACCGTTTTAGAATATAGTCATACTCACGAGAGTATTCTTTGGCTGCATGTCTGTTGCTTTCCCAAAGGAATACTGATTTCAAATGCACATACGCTTATGCAAAGCTGTTCAGTTTGTGTGTGACTTCAGTGGAGTGAAGATGAATATCCGAAGCTTGAGGTTTTAAAATACGAAGCTTGCAACGCTAGAAATTACCGGTATTGTTGTGGAAATGAAGAGCAGAAATCTCAAAGTTTCTTCAAACCAGTTAGAACGGACGGAATTGAAAAACGAGAGAAATAATGGACACCAAAGAAAACTCAAGCACGATGCTTTTAAAATACTATTGAAAGATTGGGCTAACTATATCGCAATAATCATACGGAGAACTTGGATGACTGATGAATATCCGTACTAACATCTACACTTCTTGTAGAACATGGAGAAACTCGTTTGTGATTTCATTTTGAAGAGTAAGTGACTCGCTACGTTTCTTTAGTGTTTAGTGTAGTTATGATCTGTATTTCTGTATCCGCAGTATTCATGTATAGATCTAGCTGCTCAACGAATCCAAATAACTGTGATTTATTCGATTATGATATAATAATTAATATTTGAATAGTATTTGAAGATTAAACTAAGATTGTATTATAATATTTCTTGTATATAGTTTAGTACACGTTATTCATGTAGAGTGCAAATATTATATCCGTGAAATAAGCGCTAACATTTAGTACTAATTAACATTTTACTACTAAGTAGACAGCAATGATAAAGCATTTGGTGCTATTTATTAGTACTATTTAGTTAGTTAGCTATTTCACGGATATAATATTTGCGCTCTAGTATTGTCTAAGTTAGTCATTAGTATTCCCTATATAGAGAATACTAATAAGGCTTTGAAACAAAAGAAAACAAAGCTTTATTAGTATTCTCTATATAGAGAATACTAATGAATCCATTGTTAAAGCTCCTTTATGAGATATAGAGCGCACAAATGCTGGGCGCTGATTGGTCGAGTGAGTATGACTATATTCTAATATCAGATAACACGCATTCCATAGACATAGTGTCGCTTTACTCTTCAATGCACAAATAATATGTCAGCATCTAATATCAGAGAACGCGCATTCCATAGACTTGGTGTCGCTTTACTCTTCAATGCACAAATAATATGTCAGCATCTAATATCAGAGAACGCGCTTTCCATAGACTTGGTGTCGCTGTAGAAAAAACTCTGAAACCATAATTATATTTCAGAACTTTTCTTAATAATAACACTTTATTGAAGACACTTAGTACAAAATATCTTACAAAATTAAATTCTGAGTTTAGCTCTATCTTAAGAATGTCCCCCCAAAAAAATGTTACAAAATTTAAGATTGGATTGCTCGATTTATGAAATGTTTCTTATCAGAGAACGAAAACCGGAACTTAACGTACAATCAGACTCCATAAGAGCAAAGTTATTCATTTAACTATGCGTAGAACAATGGTTATTGTTTTTCAACTTAAACTTATTCTTTAATTATGCGCATTTTCTATCTTCATTTAAACCTGAAGATGTTGTCAAGATGACAACGAAACGTCGTTCGTTAATATCCTTAACTTTCATTGTAAAAAAACATTAATTATGCACACATTACAAATTGATAAATGATAATCTTGCAGTAAAAATTCTAAAAAAATTGGTAGAATTGTTTTTGCTTTCGAAAGACGATTTTTTTGTTGTTTGTTTGACATTTGGAAGCCCTTTCCCTTACAAGGGAAGGAATTAAGGCCAATCAAATCGTTAACTTTATGAAGGCCAAGTAACAAAATCAAACAACTTGACCAGCGCTATTGACGAGTTGCGAGTTGTACGCCGTAGCAGCACGTTTTGTTATTTCCCTTTTTTATTTAAACAAATATTCAAACAGGAGATTTCCAGTTCAGCATAGCTGGCTTTAGATGGACTCCTGATAAATGTTTGTATTACCACGCACCCAAGAACACAAATCACAACGCAAATTTTTCATTGTCGCAAGTTGTTGCAGCATGTTGCATAACGTAGACTGGACGTTTACTTTCTGAAACAATTTTTTGCTTTGATGAACTTATTAAACAACAACAAAATCGCAAGGAAAAGCTCCCCAATGACATTGATATATAACGCAAGCGTAAACAACATGGCGGACGATAGTCCAGTCTCGGATTCAATTTATATCCGCTCCGACAAGCTGAAGTCGCGGAGGAAAGAGAGTCCAGTATAACTTGCACGCGCATGACAGCTTAATTAGCATGCAGCCAATCAGGTCGGAGCTCAATATGAGAACTGTTATTACAAAATGGGTCTTAGTCAACAAGACCGTTTTGAGAACACAGACTTCATATATATATTAATAAAAACAAATTATTTTACATTATAATAATTGAGTATAAAATTGCTCTTACAAAAACAAACAGTCAAAAAAGAAATGAAAACAAAATCGGTACAGCGCAGCGAGGAATCGAACTTGGACTTTGCATGGCCTTGTGCTTATAACGCGCTGTGTTTCAGTGCGAGCCACGGGACCATAGTAATTTGCACAACAATAGACAGTCCATTCACAAGATACACTAGGTTATTTTGTCCTCCAAATCAATAAGCGTGCACGATAGCCTAGTGGTGCGGGGCAGTTATTTAGTGGGACTAGGATCCGACTGTTCCCTCCCTCTTTGATCACTAAGCTGCTTGGTGTAAGCCCGGATAGCGCGGATGGATCCGAAATCTTCATCCTATACGTAACATACGGTGACTCAGCATAATATCTGGGAGTATGGGCCTTTTTTGGACAAATTACCGGCATTCATCTCTTTTGAACCTGGGGGTCTTGGGTTCGAGTCACAGTCGTGACACGTTTTTTTTTTCATTCTTTCTTCTTCTTTTTTTGTTCTTGTTTGTTTGTGTTCTTTTTTGGAATTGTTTACATAATTATTCTTTTTGAAAAAAAATTGTATAAAAGCATATTGATAAGACCTCATCTCCTTCACTGACTCCCAGGTCCAGTTAAATAATTTAATTTTAAATGATTTTATAAGTTTTTCTTTTGAGTAATAACATTTCAACGATATTCAACAGACACAAGAATAAAGAATAAAACAAGAATAAAACGAAACGAACAAAAATAAATGATTATACATATATTATATTATATTTTTCTATCGTTGCGCAAAGCCAGTCTAGTTTCTTTGTATGTTTCTGTCTTGTTTCAAAGATGACTATGTTGTAATGTTGTTTCAACTCTCTGTTCATGTATCGCCATAGTCTCTCACTACATTTGTCTTGCAAACATGAGGATATATCGTTAATGCTTTCAGTGTGTTTCTTGATAAGTTGGTGGTTTACCGTGAATCGCTGTGATAAAAACATAATAAATCCAAATCGTTCTGCAATTGCAAAGCCTCTTCGAATTCTGATGGTAGGTCGTAGCGTAGGGACTGCGGTAACGGATGCAGTCTTCTTTACATCAATGGTTAAAGTAGAGATGACATCGTTGTTTTTGCCAACAGTTCTTGTAGATGAGCAATTTTCTTGACAATTGAAATCATTTTTTTACCACATTCTTGTAAATAAGATTTCGATATTCTTTGTGTGTGTGCTTCATTATTTGAGGATAAACAAGGTT
Source organism: Actinostola sp. cb2023 (assembly GCA_033675265.1). Lineage (NCBI taxonomy): Eukaryota > Metazoa > Cnidaria > Anthozoa > Actiniaria > Actinostolidae > Actinostola > Actinostola sp. cb2023. Next base: position 128,505 of record JAUJYZ010000587.1, on the reverse strand, counting down.
TCATCTACACGAATTTGAAGTTTAATTTGACTCCGAGCTTTCAGGTCAATTGACCCATCAAAGGAGCCCATAAGTATAGGAGCATCCATGCTACGTATTGATTCTACGTCACCGCGGCGTTTGAACAAGTTTGGCTATTTTTAGAACACGATTTTCTCGACATTGACCAATCACTGTGCACTTCCGGTATTATTTGCAGCAACTCGTTTTATTTGCAGCAACTCGTTTTATTTGTAGCAACTCGTTTTATTTGCAGCAACTCGTTTTATTTGCAGCAACTCGTTTTATTTGCAGTAACTCGTTTTATTTGTTGCAACTCGTTTTATTTGTAGAATGAATGAATGAATGAACTTTATTTAAAGAAGGTTAATTGGTTGTAGCAACTCGTTTTATTTGCATCAACTCGTTTTATTTGCAGCAACTCGTTTTATTTGCTGCAACCTGTTTTATTTGCTGCAACTCGTTTTATTTGCTGCAACTCGTTTTATTTGCTGCAACTCGTTTTATTTGTAGCAACTCGTTTTATTTGCATCAACTCGTTTTATTTGCAGCAACTCGTTTTATTTGCTGCAACCTGTTTTATTTGTTGCAACTCGTTTTATTTGCTGCAATTCGTTTTATTTGCAGCAATTCGTTTTATTTGCAGCATTATCATCATCCACTATTTTCCTGTCAAGATATGTCAAGAGGCATATCCTTTCAATCTGCTTTCCTTAAAAGCAGTATAGTAAGAGTAGAAGTCAGGAACAAGATTGAAAACAGAACAAGAAAAATAATATCCAAACGTCGAGCGAAGTCTTTCCAACATTCCGCCCAAGAGTCTTTGTCGTTTTCGTCAGATCGAGTGTCGTCAACATTTATTTCAGGTTCAATCGTTGGGAAAGATTTAAAGATTTCTTTTGAGTCAGCAAACAGATCGACCACCGCAAGGACAGCGTTTGAGAGCCGCTTCGGTTTGACGGCAGCTTTGTGTTGCCTCCTGAAACGCAAGAGGAATCTTGGCGGCTTGCTTCGTGAGAAGTGACAACGCAGTGTAACCGCTGTTGCTGCCAATACCAAGGCTATCTCGCCCATCACTACCATGTAATACAGCCCCAATCTTGGGACGAAGTCTGAAGTCTCTGGAAGAATGTTTGATACGATCAACAAGTACACGCTCATCGCCAAGAGAGCAGTTACGCTCATACCAACCCTTTCACCACAATCAGGGGGCAGATAAAAGGTCGTCAGCGCCACAAATGAGATGATGACGCAAGGTACGATGAGGTACAGCACGTGGTAGCCTGGCTTTCTGTCCAGAACAAAGGTATACGTGACGTCAGAGAAGGGGTATTTGCAGCAACTGTATGTCATCAGTCGATTTTTGATCGACACGCTTCGTACATTCCAGTCACCATTCGAGAGATATTTATCTGGAGGTTGTAAAACATGTAGTAAGATCATCTGGGAGTTTATTCACGTTTCAGAGAAGAAGTCAAAAGCTGTCAAAAGCTGGGGAAAAGAAAGCTTCCGGTGCTTCGCACCTTGGCTCTAAAACAACCCTGGCAAACTAACGAGTACTATACTACTTCACCTCTCACACTATGCCCTACTATTATATATATACATAAGAAAACGTCACTTCCGGTTCTGTATGACAACGGTATCATTAGCACTTTCGTTGCGCGCATTGGTCATGCTATACTACTTGTCACTATGCCCTACTATTATTTATATACATAAGAAAACGTCACTTCCGTTTCTGGATGACAACGGTATCATTAGCACTTCCGTTGCGCGCATTGGTCATGCTATAATACTTGTCACTATAGTCTTGGTGGGATAATTTTTGCTTCATACCTGCTTGGTCGTACTTGGCATCCATCTGTTGCATGGACATTAACCTATTGTCGTACGTCCAGGAACCAAATGTCACATCACACGTTTGTGAATCGAAAGGAAAGTTCGTTATGTCCATGTTACATAAACTCTTGAAAGTAGCAGGAGAACTCCAAGTACACTTTCCAGAGCTTTCCACCAAGACGTAGGTCTTGAACTTCTCCGTGAATCCTGCTTGGGAAACCGCTTCGTCTCCACTGGAAACCGAGAGAGAATTAAGCCGCATCTACACAAACAAGTTTTCCTTGACAAGGAAAAATTGACAATTTTTTGTCATCTACACGAGCAAGTTTTCCTTGTCAAGGAAAACTTGTCAAGGCAAATTTGCTCGTGTAGATTTGGCTTTAGACCGGTATACAAATTTTAAAGTAAAGGTTTATCTATCTAATTGAATAGGAGCAAAGCTGAAGAACAGGAGCAACAACAACTGAAAGTTAACGGCAACAAAATTTCATGCAAAACAAGGAGAAGCAGGATCAGGAGTCAAGATAATTATTGAGATATGTTTAACGACATGAGGGAATTCACGTTCCTAAAGCAGAATGAATGGCAGCTGTCAAAATGTGTTGTGGGAGTAAACCTAGTACCACAAGGAAACACGTTAGCCAATCAACATTAATGTAGTTAATCATCCATAATAATCATGCCAACGGCTCAAATTCTGGCGTCGATAAGTACAATAGAATTCTTCCCGATGACTTGACATTAGGTGAAATTATACATGGTTACTCACTTGTTGTACAGTACTGTGTTTGGTACCCACACTGCGTCTGCTGGCACATGTAGGGTGTGAATTCCTTTGTGTTCGGTTTGGTTCCAAGCCAAGTATGGATTGAGCCATTTCTGTTGAAACGGACGAAACAAAGCAAATTAATTAGATAGTGAGAAGAATCAGAGAAGCCCTGGAAAAACGATGTTTTGCACCATCGCTCAACCGTGTTAATAGTTATGAACTTTCTGTCATTGATTATAGTAGTATATGGGACAGTACAGACCGCCCATTTCAGCCGCAATCCTCCATTTTAAAATAGATTCGTTACATGCATTTGAAATAAAGTCGGGGACAAATCGATCCGAAATGGACGGTCTGTACTGTCCCATATACCTATTATGATACTGTAACTAGATACCATTCGCATTCCGTTACGCGTAAGTAGCTGTTCTCAGTTTCGAGAGGGAGCCATAAGCTCAGGAACCCTGTTATTCCCATAACTAATGAAGTACATTTATTTTTACCTGAATAATCCAGACATTAATGACCAGTAATTCCTGTTTTGTGTTCTGTTTACAAAAAATAAATAAAATCGAAGGATGCAAAATTTGGCAAAATCTTCGTGTAGCTGCACAAATTGTCCTGGCTATTGTTTTTTTTCATGTAAAAACAATACATAGAACGACAATAGAACAATAGCCAGGACTTTTGTGCAGCTACACTAAGACCTGACCACAAATTTGATCGATTTTATGAATGACATTTGTACAATTAAAATAGAATATCCAAGCAATGAAACTGCCAATGATTCGAGCCGCTCTTTCACATAATCAAACACTACGTCGGAAAATGTGTAGCTCAACTACTTATTCGGGACAGAGACAATAATCTATATTGTACTCAGTTGATGTAATGTTTTCATTAAATATTTATTATTTTTTATTGTTTATTGTGTCGTTATAATTTGCTTTATGTTTTATGAATATATTACATCAACTATATAGTATCTCCCATTTGTGTTCTCTCCCATGCCATCATATGGTCCATATTTGGTAGGTTATTGTATTGCCTGGTCTCGAATCTCCACATATACACAACGAATGGGAACGCCACTGATTGTTTGAAGCCTCCTTCCTCCTTCCTCCTTCCTCCTTCCTCCTCCTTCCTCCTTCCTCCTTCCTCCTTCCTCCTTCCTCCTTCCTCCTCCTTCCTCCTTCCTCCTTCCTCCTTCCTCCTTCCTCCTTCCTCCTTCCTCCTCCTCCTCCTTCCTCCTTCCTCCTTCTCCTTCCTCCTTCCTCCTTCCTCCTTCCTCCTTCCTCCTTCCTCCTTCCTCCTTCCTCCTTCCTCCTCCTCCTTCTTCCTTCTTCCTCCTTCCTTCTTCCTCCTTCCACACTCCTCACTCTTTTCCTTGTTCCAATCTCCCTCCAGATCCCCCACACTTCTCCTGCCTTTAGTGTGTTACTAAGGTTACATGTTTTACCAGTTCTATTAATTTATTGAGCCTCATTCCAAACGATACGTTGATTGGCTTAGTGTGGTCAATTACAGGACGCACGCTGCTGTCGTAGTTTGCTGGGTTAAACAGCTTATCGCGAAGAACTTTCTCAGCTGATCCCTTCATTGCATCCACGTGACCTGCCATAAAAGGAATGTGTGATGAAAAAATGTCGCTTTCGTTTACCGGTACACAAAACACATGGAGTTCGAATATGAGCTGCGGGGTTTTCCATGCACGGGTCGTCATGTTGTTGTCGATTTCGGATTGGTTGTTCATATTGTACCCACCCCTAGATGTGTATAATTTGTCTATCCATTTCTTACTCTCGATAGTCCCCACGAGTGAAATTTTTGTCCAATCAGGGCCGAGCGCCAAAGCCCGCTGGGATTTCGTGTGGTGTTACGTTTACTTCCGTGGACAGCAAACGGGAACTCCGGATGAAAATGGCTGTATGTTATGGATTCTTCGAAGGATTCCAGAATGAATCTGATGCTTTTTCTTGTCGTGGCTCACTTTCGAGGAATCCATATTTATCATTCTTTCACCTGAGGTTGTTTGAATTGATGGGGAATACATTTTTAGGAGAGAAATCGAGGAGGATCGATCGTGACCTGTAGTGATTTGAGAGTCGATGTTTCCGTCCTTCTCATTATAAATGGAGGGGAGAGTTAGAGCAGCCAAAACACGTCAAAATCGTCCGAAACGAGGCAAAATGAAGACAAGGCGGTATGTATATGTGAAATACACTTTATTTAGAAGCTATCATTCATTTACTGTATTTTACTATAATTTACGTAAAGACCCAGACAGATATACAGCCTGGGTTTCCTGTGATGCAACATTTGGGTCGGCTCATAAGGTTATAAATTATTCATGAATTTGACAAGTTTAATTACTAAATTCATTGCAGAACCTCAAGATATCTTCAAACCGAATTTTGTGTCTCGTTTTGTACTCTTAGGAAATGCATTTTCCTCTATTTTCATACGAAACATCGATAAAGCGATAAAGCGTAGATCACTTTATATATTATTCTATATTCACCTGTAGGTAATTATAGCGAATTATGACGTCGTTTTTTACCAGATAGCGCGTTTATATTTATTATATAGACAACCACTGGATTTAAGAAAAATAAAACGATTGACGTGTTTGCAAACACGAGGGAGAGTTTGGTAGAAGTCGAGAGCTGATTTGTAAAACCGAGTCGCAGGTGAGGTTTTACGCAGAGCTCGAGACTTCTCCCAAACCCCAGAGTGTTTGCATCAGACTTTGCAAATTCGGAAAAAACGTTTTATATTTCTTTTATAAAATAAATACCTGTGACGTCATTACCGTGTTTGCATGGCCTGATGTAAACACGGGTTTGCATGGCCTGATGCAAACACGGGTAACAGCCAATCAGATCACAGAGATTTCTGACAGATGTATTTTTGTTTTATCAATGAGCAATCGCGCGCTCTGATTGGCTACTCTACTACTAGGCTATCAACTCGATATACCGTAAGTAGATAAATCTGTCGAAATAGCCGAATAATTTTATTAATTTTGGAGCAAAAATGTCCTTTCTTCTAGCTTTTTCTTGATAGATTCTCCGATAAAAGTAGATCCGAATAAAATACTAACTGAGTACATATAAAACTAAAATAATTGGTGGCAATGAAAACAGCTTTATGCATAGTATATATATAGGTTTTAATTAGCATTCTAAGCGCTCTGATCATTGCTTTGGATATAGTGGCGCTATATAAAATGTATTAGTAATTTGAACTCCACGCCACTGTAGTTGCCTCGGTAGCTCAGTGGGTAGAGCACCTGTCATGAAATCGGGGTGTCGTGGGTTCGAATCCCGCTCGAGGCGTCTGATTTTTTCCGAACATTTGTTCTGTATATTCTCCATTAGTCTCCATTTCTATACATATATCATAGTTCTTTATTATTATTATTATTATTATTATTATTATTACATTATAAAAGACTCGGAAAAAATACCGACCCCAGACGGGAATTGAACCCGTGATCAATGGTTATAATGGACGAAAAACATGAACTTTGTTGATTATTTAATTTTAATAAGAAATTGTTCACTGTGTAATTGTCTTTTTATTATATGGTCAAATAAGTACGTAGTTCCTCAACTTAATTGTATGCAAACTACTGGTACTAAATAAAAGCCAAATATGTCTATGTCTATGTCTAGTTCAAGGTAAGAGAAAATAACCAATGAAATAGGAAAAAAAATATGTAACGTTTGGCAGTGTTGAAAAATATGAATGTCTTAGTTCCCAGTAAAACACTGTTACCCTATATAATAAATACCGATAATATGCATTTGGATTTGAAATGGCTAAATGATTACAGGTATTATATTTATATGGACTAGCGGTGAAACCATAGTACAGTCTACATCGGTGTACACATATCAACACCTGTATTTTATGTCATATAAATAAGTGCAAATAAATGAAACTTGAACTTGAACTTATACGTGCATTGAAAGCTATTTTAATTTACTGCGACGATGGTGTTTTAAAAGCCGCATTTAAAAGGTTTCCTTGACAAGGAAAAATTGACAATTTTTTGTTATCTACACGAGCAAGTTTTCCTTGTCAAGGAAAGAAATTGGCGATGTTTTTGTCGTCTACACGAGCAAGTTTTCCTTGTCAAGGAAAAATTGACAATTTTTTGTCATCTACACGAACAAGTTTTCCTTGACAAGGAAAAATTGGCGATGTTTTTGTCGTCTACACGAGCAAGTTTTCCTTGTCAAGGAAAAATTGGCGATGTTTTTGTAGACTCAGCTTTAAAGTTACATTCTACACACTTTATTCACGAATTATTCAAGCTTACCTTTGAGTATTACCAATATAGCAACGTCGAAAACTGCGACCATTTTGTGATTCTTCAGTGTAGTTTTTGCTGAACTTGACTCTTTTTAAACGTTGAAAATCAAAATCTGCTGAAGCTAAGCACAATAAATACGTCATAAATATGGGCGACCCAATCGCCATGGTAACCTAACAATAACAATAATAATAATACTTGATAAAGAAACTATGATGTCAAGAATAGACAGAACAAATGTTCGGAAAAAATCAGACGCCTCGTGCGTGATTCGAACCCACGACACCCCGACTTCATGACATACAGGGAGCTTAAAAATGGCAAAAATTGTAACCCGTTACAACCGGTTCATCGTCAACCCGCTACAACGACTTGAGAAACCCTAAAATCTCTAGTATTATACTAGGCGATGAACCCGCTAGAACGGGTTGGTCAACCCGCTACAGCCGAACCCGCTACAACCGGTTCATCGTCAACCCGCTACATCGGCTTGAGAAACCCTAAAATCTCTAGTATTATACTAGGCGATGAACCCGCTAGAACGGGTTGGTCAACCCGCTACAACCGAACCCGCTACAACCGGTTCATCGTCAACCCGCTACATCGGCTTGAGAAACCCTAAAATCTCTAGTATTATACTAGGCGATGAACCCGCTAGAACGGGTTGGTCAACCCGCTACAACCGAACCCGCTACAACCGGTTCATCGTCAACCCGCTACATCGGCTTGAGAAACCCTAAAATCTCTAGTATTATACTAGGCGATGAACCCGCTAGAACGGGTTGGTCAACCCGCTACAGCCGAACCCGCTACAACCGGTTCATCGTCAACCCGCTACATCGGCTTGAGAAACCCTAAAATCTCTAGTATTATACTAAGCGATGAACCCGCTAGAACGGGTTGGTCAACCCGCTACAACCGAACCCGCTACAACCGGTTCATCGTCAACCCGCTACAACGACTTGAGAAACCCTAAAATCTCTAGTATTATACTAGGCGATGAACCCGCTAGAACGGGTTAGTCAACCCGCTACAGCCGAACCCGCTACAACCGGTTCATCGTCAACCCGCTACATCGGCTTGAGAAACCCTAAAATCTCTAGTATTATACTAGGCGATGAACCCGCTAGAACGGGTTGGTCAACCCGCTACAGCCGAACCCGCTACAACCGGTTCATCGTCAACCCGCTACAACGACTTGAGAAACCCTAAAATCTCTAGTATTATACTAGGCGATGAACCCGCTAGAACGGGTTGGTCAACCCGCTACAGCCGAACCCGCTACAACCGGTTCATCGTCAACCCGCTACAGCGCCTTGAGAAACCCTAAAATCTCTAGTATTATACTAGGCGATGAACACGCTAGAACGGGTTGGTCAACCCGCTACAACCGAACCCGCTACAACCGGTTCATCGTCAACCCGCTACATCGGCTTGAGAAACCCTAAAATCTCTAGTATTATACTAGGCGATGAACCCGCTAGAACGGGTTGTAGCGGGTTCGATTGTAGCGGCTTGAAGTGCACTCAAGCTGAACTGTTTCTTTTGTCTTTTTGAATGAATTCGTATTTGGCCATTTGGAAAACGTTTTTGAAATTAGGTGTATTGACATTTTTGTAGTTATATGAGTTTCCTCAACCCAAATTTATTGATAAACCAAGCTTTCGGGCTAATAGCCCATCATCAGGGTTTTTTTTTGTTTTGTTTTGTTTTGTTTTGTTTTGTTTGTTTGTAACAGCTGATTGTAACTGAAGATTGACTTATCAATAAATTTGGGTTGAGGAAACTCATATAACTACAAAAAAACTTTGATTTTGTTTCATGGATTTAGTGCTTGCGCTCTATAGCTGATTCTGCTTTTCTCCTTTTCTATTATTATAACTTAAGCCTTGACAATGACAATTGTTACAATACAATACAATGTTTGTCATCTACACGATCAAGAAAACTTGTCAAGGAAAACTTGCTAGTGTAGATTCGGCTTTATACATATCACCATTGTGATTGTAATTATGACATTTTACAGTAAACGAAGGCATTCATATTGACATTCACTTTATAAGTTATCACAGCGAACCAGTATTAACCGGCTTTTCTGAGTTACATAGCGCGTACTCGTCTTGTTCTCTCTCGACTGAATAGAACAATAAATAAAATACTGACTTTCTCTTACCAAATTTCCATGGCTCAGTTTCAATCAGACATATCATGCACTCAATAGATACGCCAAACTCATTACTCGCACCACAGCGGGCAAGTACTACTGTTTCTGGAGATCATAATTCATGTCATCGACATTTATATTAGCGCTTCAGATCCAACAGAAACAAATGGGAATGGTATTGTTTATTAGCAGTGTTGTTATCGTATCGTTTCAGATAGTTGTTTTAATGATTTATTTTTTACTTCAATAATTTAGGCTTTTTTCTGGTATGTAATTTGCCGGGTTTAGTATAATTACCGTACAGGTGATTATAGAGATATTAGCCAACGAGGCACGTACGTACGATAGACGAGTAGTCTAATTGTTTTAGTAAAAACCAACTAGCATACAGGAAAATACTTTTCCAGCGAGGTCAATTGCAAAGGTAAAATGACTTTATTGATATTTATTATTGTTATAGAGGTATCTCATTCTACACAATGCATGATTTTGATGTTTATTAACTCTATTAGAGATATTTTAAAATATATGTGACGTCATAATGACGTGTTCGCTTTTTTATTAGTTTTTAAAATATTATTTGAACTACTTACACTCAAAAAATCAAAATTCTAAAATCAACAAGTTTTCCGGATGTCATAGTTCTTCCATTACGCTGAGGGACCGTCGACATATTCACCTTTCCCCGCTTAACGTCCACTGGACGTTTAGGTCAGACCCCCCCCCCCCCCCCCCCCCCCCCTCCTTAACGTCCACCTGGAATTTCCTGTTTTTCGTATTGAAAATGCGTGGGAATGGTTTTGCATTCGGCAACATTACTCAAAACAATCGGTAGCAAACAACAGTCCAAGGTTCTTTATACCGCTGGAAAATCCTCAAAACTGCCCCCATTCCATTTTCATTCTCCTTAATAACAAGCATTCTCGTACCCAAGCCACCACAAAAAGAGGTGGTCATCCAAGATTTTCGATAGTTTTTATGTACTATATACAATATGAGCGGCCGATCTGTATGGGATTTACAAACTCGAGCCGTAGGCGAGAGTTGTAAATCCCATACAGATCGGACGCGAATATTGTATATTACTTATCGAATCCAACGATGTATAAGTGGATGTTTTACTATAATTCAAGTTAAAGTTGAATGCAAATGAGGACGAATCTCTTGCCGATTTACAGATGTCTGCTACGCTTATGATTTCTATTGTATTTCCCTCATTAATTATTGATGAATTCGATATCAGAATCTATTTATATAACACCGAAGTTTGTTAGAACGGACCACCAGTTTGTTCGTTTTATCTTTGCTTTCTTTTTGATTTCAACATGAAGTAAAAAAAATGTTTTTTTTTACAAAAATGCCCCACACTAACGCCCAATTTTTTTCCTGCCTTACCCCCTCCCCCCCTAAACGTCCAGTGGACGTTATGCGGGGAAAGGTGAATATGTCGACGGCCCCTAAGTATGGCGCTAAAATGTTTTCAAACAAAAAAGTTTTACCAAGAGGTTTATTTTACCGATGGTTTTGTATGAATTATTTCCCGCCAATTTTTCCCGGGAATAAATATCGAGTTAAAAATATTCATAACTCTGGTTATCTTCGTCCAATTTCAAAACGGTTTTCGATTTTAGGTTAGTTATCACGAGAAGAACAAAGTAATGTCAATTTTGCGATTTTCCAAAAATTTCAAATGACCGATTTTAGGGCCATTCACGCCCGCCTAGTATTATCAGTATTATGTTATGTGTATAAACAAGGGAAGCTAAGGTCGTAGTTAAGGTGAGATCAGAAATGATTCTGTCAAACCTCATTCACAGCTAAAATTTCATTTCACAGCGAAAGCTACGAACACTCTAGTTTCTTGATAAAACTTGATGCTGTAAAAGTGTAAATTACAATCAGGCACACGGATGAAAACCTTGATCAGTTTAAGACAATAAAACAGTTATTATAATTATTTGGTCGTTTGTTTATTGCAGAATAACATTGAATGAAGTTGAATGAATTTACAGTGAAGTTGTTCTTTGCCGTGAAAATCCGGCCAATCTTGTAGAATCTTGTGCTTAATTTGCCGTCTTTTGAGCTATTTCCCACCCTGCATAGGACTTGACGTCGACTGACATATTGCAGTCACATTTGCCCTTGTATATACAGAAGATTGAGGGTTAAAACATCGTTGAATTTTCACGAAATTATATTTACTGAATCCGGATTCACTTTCAATCCGGCGAACCGTACGATAAACTTTGGATTTGTTTTCATTCGCTTTTCTGCCAAAATAAGAGATGACATGCTTGTCATGACATAAAAGAGGAAGCTTGTAAATAGTTCTCTATAATCGCTATCATGTCAGTTAACTTGTTTCAACTGTCATGTTAACTTTTTTTCTAATCTTTTTGTAAAGCAAAAAGAGTTTTCAAAAACTTCAAATCGTAGCTACGTCAACGCGCGAGGTTGTGAGAATTTGAACCAAATCAGAATGCTTTCCTTGTTATTTTATTCGTTTTTCTTGCGAATTGTAGAATCGTGATACAAAACTAATTGCGATTTTGAGACGGCGATACCACAAAATATTGACGGCTAGTTGGGAGAAAATATATTCCGTATTGAGCGGAGTCGCGAAAAATTATCGACAAATTATAAAATACCTCAAATACCTGTCGTATCGACGTTAAAATTCCCCAAAAGAACTAAGTACACCACATGTATGTTATACAAGCTAATAATATACATGCAAAAATTACTTGATGCTGATTGGCTGAGAGCAGTGCAGTTCAAGTGTAACACCAGTGCAAAAATCTGTAATTCCAGTGCAAAAATCTGTAATTCCAGTGCAAATTACAAAATTTTAAGGATCCTGATTGGCTAAAATACGATGGAAAATGATATTAGCCAATCACATTGCAGTAAATCACATCACATTGCAGTGGTTTCCATGGCAACAGAAAATTCACAGAAAATCAAGAAAATCAAGATGGCGGACCTTTGTCGATAAAGGGTTCAAAAACGATGCCAAACTCACTGAAAATCCATTTTATACAGTACAAAAGGCAGAAAGAATGCGAAAGAAGGACTCGCTGCCTGTTATTCTGGAGTTAGCAAGCACCAAAAACAACATGTTTACCATTTTATAGACTCGACATGAAAGTTGACGGGGGAGCCTTGACTAGAAAGGAAAACTACGTGATAAATGAAGAACTTTGTTGGCTCTTGTAAGCAAAAGGTACTTCAAACTTCTACAAATTAATGAGTATTCAACTTTGGTTTGAGTGGTCAGGAAAGTAATATAATCAAGAATATCCAGTGATTTACAGTAAGTTGAGTGCGTGAATGAATTCAGTCATTTAAAACTCAAGATCAAACTTTTGCACGAGCTTTCGGGAATAGAAAATCAGAGTTTTGTACTCGTTTCAACTTTCTAAAAACGATGAACAGCCTTTGTACTTATTACTGTTTGTTGCTATAATCAGTATATTGTTGTGTTTGTAGTGTCGATCAATTTATTAATAATTAATGTCAAATAAACGAGTACTTCGCTACGTGCATGATGTGTCTTTTGCTGTCTAATTTTCGCTAAATTTTTGCATCTATATTATTAATAAGTAATCATACGATTTCTCGTTCAATTTGAATTAATTTACACTCGTGTGTTTTTCAAAGAGCTCAAATTGCACTCGCCCTACCAAATTTTGGTACTCTTTGAAAAACACACTCGTGCAAATTAATTTCAAATTGGAGGAATATTTTCAATATTCCTGTTCTCATCTTCACTTTCAATAAATTATTTAATATTTTCACGTTATATAACGTCTTCTTTTTTGTATTTTCATTATCTTGTTCCTCGCTAAACTGCCTAAATACTTTGACAAACCTGTCGCTCGCCATTTTGACTTCGGTTGCAACGCGCGTCAAGTGAGCGGGAACATCGGAAGTGACATCATCGATATCCTCACTAGTGAGAATATGGAAAATACGCCACTCGGGTCCCGGATGTAGTTTCGTATGAATTTTATGAGTGAGATATTTTCCGATCCAGTAAAACACTCGTGTCTATATAATAAATACAGGATATCTTCGCTGACATTTCTTTCTGGTCTACCATCACATCGAGCAACAACATGGCTGCCATGACGTCATGTGCAAACCTGTAATCCCAATGAGGGTTTATCATGTAATTTCAAAACTCATAGGACAAAAAAATGATTATCATAGCTGGAAAGAGCTCGTTGAAATTAGTAAAATTGTGAAGTTTGGAAAAGATCGCTTCACAAATTGCGAAGATATGAATTTTCAAAAATCGAAATTTTATATGAAAACCTTTGGAAATTTACGCTTAGAGGCAACTCTTGCCTCCAACAAAGGTTTTCATACAAAATTTCGATTTTTGAAAATTCATATCTTCGCAATTTGTGAAGCGATCTCTTCCAAACTTCACATTTTTACTCATTTCAACGAGCTCTTTCCAGTTATGATAATCATTTTTTTGTCCTATGTTTCCTATAAGTTTTGAAATTATGTGATAAACGCTTTAATAATAATAATAATAATAATAATAATTACTTATATAGCGCCTATACAGGACTGTTCTAAGCGCTGACAAAGAAAATAAAATAATATAATATAATATAAAGGTAAATAGGAATATTGCAGCTTGTAGGTCGATTTAAATAGAAAGGTCTTTAGTTGGGACTTGAAGCTGTCAAGAGAAGTACATCTGCGTAGACTTTTTTTTTTTTTTTTTTTAGTTTATTTAAACACGGTAAAATCATCAGTAACATCAGGTGGAAGATTGTTCCAAAGTTGTGGGGCAGCCACAGAAAAGGCTCTGCGTCCATAGGATTTGAGGTTGAAATTGACGTGGTTTAAGAGAAGATCAGATGAGGAACGTAGGGTTCGCTTTGGAGAATATCTGGTGATCAGATCGCTGATGTAACTTCGGACAAGTTTGTTCATAGCCTTGTATGTTAAAAGCAACATCTTAAACTTGATGCGTTCTTCGACCGGAAGCCAGTGCAACTGAATGAGAATGGGCGTGATGTGATCATACTTATGGGAGCAGGTGATAACTCGTGCACCGGCGTTCTGTACGGACTGAAGCTTGTCAACGATATACTGATTTAGGAGCACCATAACGAAGAGAGTCGCAGTAATCGACATTAGAACTCACAAAGGCATGCACAAGAGTTTTAACTGTGTCCAGAGATAAGAACTTTCTGATGCGAGAAATGTTTCGTAAATGGTAAAAAGCAGCTTTACAGACAGAGTTAACATGTGGGACCATAGTCATTGTCTCATCAAAAATTACACCAAAGTTTCTTGCCTGCTTGGACGGATAAATTGTATCAGACCCAAAACGGAGAGCTGGAAAAGATTTCTGTGGGCTGTGTCGTGAATAAAGGAAAAGCAGTTCAATTTTGTCTTTATTTAGTTTAAGTTTATTCAGAGTCATCCATCTGTCAATGTCATAGACAAATAAACAGCGTTCAATTTTTGCCATGGCCATGGTGTTGTCCCTATCAGAATCATCGATCATTGCATGGGAAGGAAACATATAACTGGGTATCATCCGCATAAAAGTGATAAAGCATGTTGTGGAGCTGAAGAATATTAGCCAGTGGTGATGTGTACAGCAAGTATAAGATGGGGCCAAGGACGGACCCTTGAGGAACCCCACATTCCAACGAGTGAGTTTGAGACCAAGAACCATTGATCGAGACAAATTGAGAACGATCCTTTAAATAGGATTGGAGCCATTTAAGGGCCGTCCCACGGATACCAAATTTGGAGTACAATCTATCGAGTAAAATGTGGTAATCCACTGTATCAAAAGCGGACGATAGGTCAAGCAGTAGAAGAACAAAATGCAACACAATGACGATCATCAATTGCCCGAAGGACATCATTTTGAACGCGGGTGAGAGCAGTTTCACAGCTATGGGATTTCTTGTAAGCAGATTGTAAAGGTTCGTGTAGCATGGTTCGTTCAGTTCCAGATAGTGATTAAGCTGCAATGCCACCACTTTCTCGATGATCTTAGAAACCATTTTGAGGTTGGAGATAGGCCTGAAGTTAGCAATGACTTCGTGATCTAATGACGGTTTCTTTAAAAGTGGTAAGATAACAGCTGTTTTTAGGCAGAAAACCAGTTTCCAGTGACAAGTTGACCATTTTACAGATAACAGGTAAAACGAACTGTTTCACAAGCAGTTTAGCAGGCAGTGGATCAATGCAACACGATTTTGATGCGATGCGACCAGCAATCTCAGAGAGCTCATTGATGGTGACAGAAGAGAAGGCATCCAGACTGCAATTCAGTGAAGACTGCAATTCAGTGAAGGAGTGTCAAATGCATTGAATACATCAGATGGCTTATCGGTGTTAAGTTGGCTTCGGAGTGTAGCAATTTTGTCTTTAAAAAAGACAGCAAAGTTATTAGCAAGGTCGGTGGAAGACGAACAGGAAGGGAAGTGTTTCTCAGGGTGTCTGTGTAAAAGGCGATCAATAGAACGGAATAGCATATAGTTATCAGAGCCAGCATCATGGATGAGATTTGTGTAGTAGTTCATTTTAGCGTTGAAGATAAGGTTTTTGACCAATAAGCATTGGTCAACATAAGCCTGACGATCCACAGTTAGACCAGAGTGACCGCGCCAACGCCTTTCAAACTTTCGACGAGTCGTTTTCTGTGTTCTGATATCGTCACTATACCAGGGAGCCTTTGGACGTTCGACGATAGTCTTGGTACGTAGAGGTGCATGAGCATCCATCATTACATTAACTCGACAAACTTGTGAAATTTGGAATGCAAATGACTTGGACTACGCATTTTCATTGGTTAATCGTTTTCCTAATTCATATATTAACCATCGCTAATCGTTTACACCACCATCTTACTCCGACGAAGGGCTAAGGCTCGAAACGTCAGTAAAGATTTTAAAAAGTACTCCTTTTCACTGTATTACAGATTAAACCTTTGAATTTATCATTATACACCGACACAGCCCATACTAGTGTACTCGCTAGTAAAGATAAGTACTCTTTTTCACTGTATTACAGATTAAACCTTTGAATTTATCATTATATTATACACCGACACAGCCCATACTAGTGTACTCGCTAGTAAAGATAAGTACTCTTTTTCACTGTATTACAGATTAAACCTTTGAATTTATCATTATACTGACACCGACACAGCCCTTACTAGTGTACTCGCTAGTAAAGATAAGTACTCTTTTTCACTGTATTGCACATTAAACCTTTGAATTTATCATTATACACCGACACAGCCCATACTAGTGTACTCGCTAGTAAAGATAAGTACTCTTTTTCACTGTATTACAGATTAAACCTTTGAATTTATCATATTATACACCGACACAGCCCATACTATAGTGTACTCGCTAGTAAAGATAAGTACTCTTTTTCACTGTATTACAGATTAAACCTTTGAATTTATCATTATACTGACACCGACACAGCCCTTACTAGTGTACTCGCTAGTAAAGATAAGTACTCTTTTTCACTGTATTGCACATTAAACCTTTGAATTTATCATTATACACCGACACAGCCCATACTAGTGTACTCGCTAGTAAAGATAAGTACTCTTTTTCACTGTATTACAGATTAAACCTTTGAATTTATCATATTATACACCGACACAGCCCATACTAGTGTACTCGCTAGTAAAGATAAGTACTCTTTTTCACTGTATTACAGATTAAACTCCGACACAGCCCTTACTAGTGTACTCGCTAGTAAAGAATAAGTACTCTTTTTCACTGTATTGCAGATTAAACCTTTGAATTTATCATTATACATGCACCGACACAGCCCATACTAGTGTACTCGCTAGTAAAGATAAGGACTCTTTTTCACTGTATTACAGATTAAACCTTTGAATTTATCATTATACACCGACACAGCCCTTACTAGTGTACTCGCTAGTAAAGATAAGTACTCTTTTTCACTGTATTGCACATTAAACCTTTGAATTTATCATTCAGATACACCGACACAGCCCATACTAGTGTACTCGCTGGTTAAGATAAGTACTCTTTTTCACTGTATTGCAGATTAAACCTTTGAATTTATCATTATACACCGACACAGCCCATACTATAGTGTACTCGCTAGTAAAGATAAGTACTCTTTTTCACTGTATTACAGATTAAACCTTTGAATTTATAATTATACGTACACCGACACAGCCCATACTAGTGTACTCGCTAGTAAAGATAAGTACTCTTTTTCACTGTATTACAGATTAAACCTTTGAATTTATCATTATACACCGACACAGCCCTTACTAGTGTACTCGCTAGTAAAGATAAGTACTCTTTTTCACTGTATTACAGATTAAACCTTTGAATTTATCATTATACACCGACACAGCCCATACTAGTCTACTCGCTAGTTTCCATTGAATTTATCAAGTCATTATACACCGACGCGCAGCCCATACTAGTGTACTCGCTAGTAAAGATAAGTACTCTTTTTTATGGTGTTATAGATTTCCTTTAACCATTGAATTTATCATTATACACCGACGCGCAGCCCATACTAGTGTACTCGCTAGTAAAGATAAGTACTCTTTTTCACTGTATTACAGATTAAACCTTTGAATTTATCATTATACACCGACACAGCCCATACTAGTGTACTCGGTAGTTTCTCGCTAAAATCTCTCGGGACTATGAATAGGTTAATACTTTGGTACCATGCACCGCCTATAAAAGGCACTCAAAACCATAAACCTTGATAAGTTGAAGGATGATTATAAAGAAAGTTGATCCAGATTTGTTGATTTTTTAAGATGATTTTCAGGCATGGGGCAATTAGCAAATGTTCGAGTGAATTTCAATATGAAAATTTGCTACCATATTCGGCTCTGATTTGGTACTACCTGACATTGAAAAATTCAAGGAAATAGAAAGACATAAGATAAGATAAGATAAGATAAGATAAGATAAGATAAGATAAGATAAGATAAGTAAGAGAATAGAAAAGGAAAAAAAAACTGTACCCCTGCTGGAATTCGAACTCACGGCCCCAAATTTAAAATTAAACGAATGCCGGGAATTTGAATAAAACAACGGCCAGACAAATCGGCAGAATCATCGCATGTTACATATGTAAAGAGTGCAATTTAGAAAGGCGTGAAATAGTGCAATGTATTGCCCATTACAAAAAAGAGCAGGGGACTGGGAACGAGTTTATTAGAATTAATGTAATTACGAAATTAAGTTTATGACATGAAACAACATGTTGAAATTATCATATGTGCAAAGTTTGATGTGATTTGAGTGAATCCTGTCGGAATTATAAACTTTTGAAATTTTGAAATTTTACAGTGAATGTATGGTTTGACTGGACAACGTCAAAAATTTACAGTTTGTATGGGAAAATAGACATCTTTGATGCCCTCTAGCATCGTCAATATTAAGCCAAAGTTCACCAAACTTTCCAGATTAGCTAAGTTTGATCTGCTCTGTCAGAAAATGATGCCCACACTTTTACTAGTTTCTTATTGAATTATTTTTACGTACTTGGTCCCAGTCCCCTGCTCTTTTTTGTAATGGCCAATTAAACAGTACTAAATGGTGCTATTTCTATTGTTTTCTATTGTTTCATTAGTGCTATTTAGTACTAATTAGTTATTTAGTTTTCAAGCTTTTCTAAATTGCACTCTAATAGAGAATTATTATATTAGCTCATCCAGTATTTCGTTTAGTATTTCATTCCCTAAAGACACAGAGAGTCAAACGAACGCTCTTGCCCGCGTTAGTCAGGATATACACCTGTTATGAGACAAGAGTCGGTAGCTTTTGAAAAAGAAGTGTTCTAACAGCTATGTGATAATACAGCTTACCGTATTTAATCATTTTGTGATTACTAGTATCATCGATACTCTAATCAATGTTCCTCATAAACAACTTTCTCATTGCTTATGGCATACCCAATGAGTTGTTTGCCTTTACGAGTGACTAAGGGCGCGTTCACACTGAGACCGCTTTAGCTGGATCGATCTCAGATCGATCTCAGATCGATCTAGAACCCCAGTGTGAACGCGCCCTAAAACTCCTCCCATCCTGAATATTGGACGAACTACGTCTTCACACCTTTTATCAACTTTACCCTTGAAAAACCCCTTTTCCCGTACATATTTCTTAATGTATTTTCACATAGCTGTATTAGAAACAACTTTTTCCCTACCTTTATCTTAGTTTGTAAATGAACATAATTCGATAACTTGTACCTTTCTTTGTGGACATATTTTAGTGTTTACCCCTTATAATCAGTTAACCACACCGTATAGCAACCAATAGTAGTTCAAGTTAGTTTCACGTGCACACTTGATTGACGAGTTAAATTAATAATTATTATTATGCAAGCAGCTGCTATTAAAGCCCTTGCACGGTGAGAACCAAAAACAAAAACCTTGTAAACTAGCAAATGTAAAAGACCAGTAAAAAGAAACCAAACAACAGAAGTTGAAGTTCGTTTATCAAACGTCCTTGTACGCGTAAGTAACTTCCCCCAACTCTTACGCTTACACACCTATTCCAAAAATCGGTGTCCCCGCCGAAAGCAACAAGATAGAAGCTGGCGACCGCAAAGGACATTGGAACTTTCTCCTTATTCATTTGACATTTTAACAACATGCATTTTCAAATGGCCGAATAGTTCCAAATGATTGCTATTCAACGCTCGTAGGGATAACTTCTCAAGTACCACGGATGAATTAATTAATTAGGAGATTCCCAAAGTCCTTTTCGGTCATCAGCTTCTTGCTTGTTGCTTTCGGACCGGACAACGATATTTGGAATAGGTGTATAATGGTGCATGTTTGCAACTCGTACGGAGCTGGGTCAGAATTCGGTTGTCTTTTCGACTAGATTTCATTACCTTTTAGACTCGGTATTTCCTTGAAAGCCTGTAGAAAGTTGCCGCAGTCTTGATAAGAAGATTCAAATTCTCTGTTATCAGGCCAAATCGTAGTCAGTGTGTCTGGGCTTTTTGACATGTGTCGAGAGATACAGAAAAATACTTTTATATTTATTCAAATTAAGGTGGCTGGAAGTAGTTTTTAACTGACCACACTTCTACTTTTCAATTGGCAAATTCATAGACTTATCCTAGACCGATCAAAACGAATTTTGCACCAGTTATCGGGCAAAGATGAAAATTTAGAATTAATCAATTTCAGCTCGATCGAAAATTCCTTGGAAACGATAAACAAAGATCGTTGAAATCAGTTTTTCTAAAATATCGGTGGTTTCTTGGTGTTGCAGAACACCAGATGACGTTAGACAATGAACACAAAGGACGAGAAGAATGAACTTGAACCAAAACAATACCCTGCATACAAAGAAACCTAACCAAGAATACAATGCAGACTGCAACACCAAGAAACACCCAACATATCTCAAGATTTCGATGAGCTCTAGACAAGCGACTATATGCATGATAAACTACATACTTTTCTATTTATTCAAATTAAGTAGAGTGGTTTTCATAAACCCGTGAGAGTGGTAGACTATTACACACTAAACTAATAGTATTATTTGTTTCACTGGTTTATGAAAACCACTCTACTTTTGGATCAGATATCGCGCGACAGCGACAGCCGGCTTTTGTATTATTTTGTGTCTAATTGTCCAAACCGTAAAGTTCCGAATTGTCGTTACTTTCGGATATAGCAACCAGGCGGTCGCTACTTTCGGGTGGTCACTATTTTCGGGGTGCTAAAATCGTTAACTTTTAGGAGCCATACCGTGTACCTTAAACGACATCGTGTACGGTATTTTAACACTGAAACAACAAATATTCACAAACAGGATCTAGAACGTACTTTATTATGACTATTGCTTTTGATACATTTGCTTATCAGTGTAGCAGTAAATGTTCTGGCTCTTTACGTGCTGTTTACTAGTGCTGTTCTTCATCTAATCTAATCATCGCTCTAGAGGAGGATCGCTACTTTCAGAGGGTCGTTACTTTCGGGATTTGTTAGCAAGCATCAATTTTTACTGTTACTTTTAGGGGGTCGCTACTTTCGGGAGGATCGCTACTTTCAGGGGGTCGCTGCTTTCAGGGGATCGCTACTTTCGGTATTTGTTAACAAGCATGAATTTTTACTCTTACTTTCAGGGGGCCGTTACTTTCAGGGGGTCGCTACTTTCGGAAGGATCGCTACTTTCAGGGGGTCGCTACATTCGGGAGGATATCGCTACTTTCAGGGGGTCGCTGCTTTCAGGGTATCGCTACTTTCGGGATTTGTTAACAAGCATCAATTTTTACTGTTACTTTCGGGGTATCGCTACTTTCAGGGGGTCGCTACTTTCGGAGGGATCGCTACTTTCGGGGAATCGCTACTCAGTTCGGGATTTGTTAACAAGTATCAGTCAATTTTTACTGTTACTTTCGGGGGGTCGCTACTTTCGGGAGAATCGCTACTTTCAGGGGGTCGCTACTTTCGGGGGGTCGCTACTTTCGGAACTTTACGGTATATTATTTCGATACAGCTAGATAACTTGTGATTTTTGCCATCCAATAGTGAAAGTTTGACAAAGTATATCAAATGGTAACTATATTTTCATGATATAGAATTTCCATATTACGTTGGCCAATCAGAAACCTTCAGGAGACTGACGTATGTTGCAACGCATAATGAGCTCTAACCCATTTTAAAAATACTCACATCACGCGTTTCTACCGCTTGGGATCACGATACTCCAATGAAATTTTCACTAATGAGAATGTTGAATGGTCTCCGCAAAAAAGTCAAAATTTCGGTCAAATTTTCGGGTCTCGTTGTCTCGTTGTTTCGCAAAAAGCCTTCTCAGTCTTGAATTTTGAAAATGTGATTCCCAAGCGGCAGAAACTCGTTAATAATTTCAAAACACATCCAGCGGTGTTTAAACACGAGGGGTTTTCAAAGCAGTTTTGAATAGTGCTATATTTACTACATTCTTATTGACAGTTTTAATTTTGTTCTTTGTAAACGTTGTCAAAATGTCAGTTTCCGCGTTTTTACACAGCTTGGAGCAGTAGAATACTAGAGTTGTTTTAGTGTTTGACTAAAGTTATTCTATGCGCTTTATATTTGATTCCGTTGTTTGAATATTTCCATGGATTGATTTTGCGGCACTTTTTCCTCTCCCTGCTTCCTATTTCATCATTCACGTCATGTCTCCTTTTATGCTTTCCATAATAGCTAGATTCTCAAAGTGCAACAAAACAACATAAATATCAATTATTGTTATATTCCCATAGTCAAACTCGTGTTCTCATTGGTCGAGAGCACGATAAGTTCACGTGATCGAAGCGTGAGAGGGGAATAAACGCACGTGATCAGTCAATATATATTGTGGGAATCGAGTGTTGATTGCGCACGCCAATAGTCACCTTCGCGGTCACCCTGTGGAATTGATATGCGCGCGTGCTCTAGTGACTTCATAATGGGTTGCTTCAAGTGTATTTTACATGAGAAAGTTGGAATCAGATGTTGGACTATTTTGCTGTCTTTAATGAGTCCTAGATATGTCAAGAACGGTCCACAAATCCGTTAGCAGTGCAGGAGATTTGATAGCGACAACGGTTTCAGTAGGTTGTCTAATAGAAGATATGTTCTAGGGTTGTCCAATTAAAAATTAGACGACGAGTTCGAGGTTTCTATGAGGCAATACACAGGTAGCCCAACCATTCCTTTTGAGGCTACTAAATATCAATAAAATGATATTTGCGTCTTATTTTATGGGTTTCCTGTGGTAGAGAGCGCGCGCGCGCGCAATTACTTTTTATGTTGGACATGGGTTCCCTGTGTTGGGTAACGTATAATGTTGGGCTCCCTGTGTGCTTCCCGCGCGTCCCGCAGTACACGTGTATATAAAGAATGATAAAAAGTTTAGCTTACCAGAATATCCCTCGTCATTGGACACAAAAACAGCGAGATTCGTGAAGAATGCGACATGTGCTCTTCGAGACTAGATGTCCGCCATCGTGAAATGAAAATATACGATTTGCTCGCGCATGCGCAGACGTTTTTCAGCCGTGTCGAAACAAGGTATGAAACTCCAGTCACGTGATGGCCTGATGTGCGCCGCATGTATGTGGTGCGATGTGGTGCACTTTTCCGTGAATCGAAGAGCCGAAGTCGTCGTGCGCTACAGTCCCGCTACAGTCCCGTGGGTGGGGGGGGGGGGGGGGGGGGGGGGGTACTCAGGGTGAATTGAAGATTGAAGCCGTTATTTTGTCGCTATTAAATGGCTGGGCGTCGAAGAGAAGTTCATATCAAGAAAGACTGATTTTTTCGGTGTAAACCTTAGGATTCTATTCCCTATTCATGGTAAGTTTAGAAGTTCACAATTCATGTCAACTTTAAGTACATTTAGAAGAAATTCGACGGTTTTAAAGTAATCCTTTTTCATTTTGAATGGTGGAGAAACTTTGGATGTGTTTTGCTCGACACGTGAGAAACTGGTTTTGTTGAAAAGTAAGCTGAACTAAAAGTATTTTTGTCAAGGTTTTTACGTAGTATTTGCTCTAAATGTTCTCTAATAAAAGGACTTGCCTATACTAGGGCAGAAGGGCTGCTTTTACTCCACAACAAATCAGTTTTTTTTCATAAATTATGACTGAGCTGTTTGACTTGTGTAGTTGTCAGTGATCGAAATACACTTCAACAAGGAACCTCTCTCAACTGACTGATGGTACTTTATCTCATTTTGACTGTCTCATCTAAAAAGTGTTTGACGTAATGTTGTACTTTATACTGTTCTTCTGACACAAGGGAACGCCAACACAGCATAAACCATCTGAAGCAAAAATATAGACAAACTCAAATTCACTGACACTCGAAGGAGACATGAATGGCGATGGACTCGTGAAGCTGCCGTGAGCTAAGATATAATTAACAGTTGTTCGTTATTGTCATCGAAATAGCACAACACATTTAGCAAATAAGCTTACTATCCAGTCTTAGAGAAACACAGAGTAATTGTTACCGTATTTTTCGTAAGAACGTAAGTAAGCTTATCGCTTCCACCGCTTCCAACTGTGATGTTTGTTTTTCATTCACAACTTGTCGATCGTGTATAATATTTATTTAATTGTTATTATTTATCCATGCTATTACTGATCAATATAGTGAATAAATTGTACAGAAAGAACGGCAAAACAGCGTGTAAAGCTAGTAAACTTATTGTTGAAATAAATACGTTTGTTTGTCATTTTGTGTACAAACTGACTGATAGCCAAAATGTCTTGTGTAGTGTTAAATTAATATTGAGACTATTCAGCATTTATAAAACACAATGCGTCAATTTTGAAGATTTTAATCGATAAAAAAACAAACAAACAAACAAATACTTTACAGAAGTCAAAACAGAAAACAAATAAAGTATGTTGTAGATACATTATTGATTATTAGTGTTTGTCTCTGACTTCTGTTTTTTCATATAGACGTTTCGGCCATTAATCAATGGCCTTCATCAGTATTAATCGGAAACGTTGCGATCTTTGAAAAACTTAACGTTTGCGGCGCGCGCTTGATGTCCTTGCGCGCGCTTATTTCTTAGTCCCATGATGGTCTTGTAGACTTCATAAATTTGAATGCAATCGTTCCCTGCGTTGGCATCTTGGCCCGTGAACCACGCTTCAAGGAAAAGCCTCTGGTGGTAGTTTTTTTCTCTGTCCACAATTGTAATGTTTTTAAAGTCAAAAGAATGTCCTGTTTCGTTGCTGTGCTGTGCTATCTTTGAGTTAGGGTGGTTGTGAGCAATGGCTCCTCTGTGCTCCGAAGTTCGTGATTTCATTGATCTGCCTGTCTGGCCATAGTATACAAAATCACATTCTGAGCATTTGATTTTGTATACTATGTCAGTTTCGCTGCTTGCATCTTTGCGATCTTTTGGTCGTGGAAAGATATATATGTTGTAGATGTTTTGACTTATGTTTAGTGAACATATAAATAATAAAACTTGCCAAAAAGAGCACAGTTCAGATTTGCCGAGCACTTGTCGATGTCTTCTCGAAGGTAAAATCCGACTGTTTCACGGAAAAGTGCACCACATACATGCGGCACACATCGGGCCACGACTCTCAAAATTTCAAAAATTAGTTTCTCAGCGTACGTTAAAATTAGACGACTGACACTTATAAAGTGTTTCGAGAATACGGTAAAGTTTAGTTATTCGAAGAGAAATTGAATTTTCACATCACAGTGACAAAATTAGGAGCAAAAACGTATGTGTCACGTGACTGGAGTTTCATACCGTGTTTCAATCAGTACATGACAGTTTTGTAAAATTCTATTACAAATGTAAAAATAATGAACTTTTTAAATTACCTCCAAATTCTATTTCTTGCTTTACTACATGTAGAAGTATATAAATCATTCTACTTCGTTTAAACAACTACAAACTGTACCATCCTTGGAAGTACAGGGGAAGTACATCGGGAAGTACATGTACAGCACAAGTTGCAAATCGATTTCAAAATGTCCGCCTCACTTCTAAAGAAACCCCACAGCGACAAAAAATCACTCTTGTGAGGGAGGGGAAAGTCTGAAATTGGCATATTCATAGCCCGAGTTATACAGCCACTTTTTGGCGGCGCGACCACCGAACAGCGGCTGTATTCGCAGACCAATCATCCGACCAGCCGAGTAAACGCTCATAGGGCGTCTAGTTTCAATATACACATGTACTGCGGGACGCGCGGGGCGCACAGGGAGCCTAACATTATACGTTACTAAGCACAGGAAGCCCAACATCGTATTTCGCGCGCGCGCGCTCTACCACAGGAAACCCATCAAAAGACGCAAATATAATTTTATTTCAGAGTGCAGACAATGGTAAACCATGACTACTTGTGCTGTAATGCCAGAAACTCACACTCAATTTCCAAATAATGGAAATCCAAAAAGTGATGAAACCAAGCATTTTTTCCACAAGTCTTTCTAAACGCGATATTCCTAAAAGTGATATAGTTGACGAATACCAACAAAAGTGATACAATCGATGATTCCAAAAAGTGATTCAATTGACGAAGATAATAAAAGTGATGTAACCACGCATTTTCATATGAAATTATTCGGGATTTGTATTCATATAAAAGTGATACAGTTGATGATTCTAAAAAAAGTGATACAAGTGATGAATAAACAAATTACCCCCCTAAAAAACCATGAATTTTGACCCCCCTAAAAAAACAGTTATTTTTACCACCATATAATATAATTTAAAAATATATTATATAATATTATATATAATGAGTTATACAATATTTTCTGAAAATATTTTGGATACTAAAAAAAATCATAATAGACTGGGAGCAGTGAGCTGGTGCTCAAAAGCGTCACAAAATGATTTGTTTTGAAAATACAAAATATGCAATTTCGTTTATGTAAAATTGTAGACAATAACGAAGAACATCAGAATCGATATTTTTCATTTATTATTATTAAAATAACATCCATTATCCTGGCCATCAATGGAATAATCCGCGTGTGGCCTGGTAACGAGTCTAAACACATCTTATTCTATTTGTGAAAAACTGCAATACATTTTAGCATGATCATAAAATATTAGTGTTAAATACGAGAATTAATGTAATTCCCTTGTTTTGCATTGCGCACGCTTTATTGCGCACGATTCTGAAGCTCGCGCGAGCTTGCGCACATTGGAGACCATTGGAAATCGTTAAATATTTCAAGTGTAACTGACGTTTTTTCAAAATAAATTGAAAACGAGAATGGTGGCCCCCATTTTTTTGAGTTCTTTAATAATCGGTGTGCTGCGTATTATATATCGAAATATGAAGGAACGTTTATTGGATAAATTTTCAAACATTTAGATGAGAATAGTTAAAGCGTACGATTTCTGGACGCACATACTTGCATGTTTCGTTAATATTTCAACAATCGTAGTCATTCAATTATTTTGATTGATTTAGTAGAAGTAAACTTATAATTATATGTAATCTATGTTGTAAGGAAGTTCTTTGGACCGAGAAAAAAGGTTTTTCATTACAACTTCCGGTTGCTACCACATTTCTATACACCTATAAATTGATATATTTGAAGAGCATCTAGCGCGAAAACGAGAATGGTGACCCCCTCTTTTTATTGCAGTTTTTAAATATCCATTACATAATTAATGTCCATGCAAAGTTTCAGAACAAAGTTATTGGCAAAACTTATTTTAAGGAATTATAAAGAGCCGAAAAGGTTTTGCGTGACTACGTGTTGTATTATGCAAATCATTGGCCTTTGTGTCGACAAAAAATTCAGGAAACTTCCTAGGGTAACAGAAAAATAAAATTAACCAGTGTAAGATATTTTTTACCGCCATACTATTACATGCTGAATGGACAACTTGCTCCCAAAGATCTGTTGAAATCCTGATTGAAGTACTGGCATTAAAGCGCGAAATTTGAAAGACAAATGATGTTTTGATTGTATTTTTTTGTCTGTCGACAGATGCATTCAGTCAACTTTGATGTTATATAATTACTGAAGTATAAGTCCGATTTTAAACAGAGGAACGCCAAATTGTTAAGAAATTAATGGACTTTATATTTTTCTGTATAGTTTCTGATTTTCTATCTGGGTTTGAATTTTTTTTTGTCAAAACATATATTTATGTAGAAAATCGGAACAAAAGGGGACACCTAATCTTTCATTGAAAACTTCCGCAATAATCTACAAACCAAAACGTCTTTAAGGAATTGACACTAAATATGTTTTTCTCTCATATCTCTACTTATTCTAGCAGCAGCACATTTTTATTCGACTCTATTATAAAGACGAAATTCAGTGAGACAGCCGTGTACAGCTCTAAATATGTGACGGGGGACATGCTAATTTCATACAGTCCTTCCTAATTGCATATCCAGATTTCACTCTAAATACAGTTTTATAGTTTTGTTTTTGCTTACTAAGCGATAATTTTATCATTTCTTGTCAAAATTGTGCTGAAATAATTGTCATTTCTCTACCCGATTACAGTAAGATCATCATGACAATTCAAACGTTCCACATAAGTTGACTTTGAGCACCAGCTCACTGCTCCCAGTCAATAATGTTGTAAATTACACATCGAAAATCGTTTCGAATAATTTTGTACAAAAAGACACGGATTGGAAAAGTATACCGGATTATGATCTTGAAATTAAAAATCCTATAGTTTTAAAATAATTTATTAAAAATTGAAGTTAATTTATCGGTGAGTCAAGGCCTTACGGGAGCGAATTTATGGATTCGTTATATTGTGAAAGTCTTAATGAATAACACTGAACGGATTGTTAACCTTAAAAATAATTTACCGACTTCCGAATTATCGCATAGATTTTCAAGTATTGTCGGTAGCGAAATGGTCGCTAATAAAGAGGCTTTGACGACTATTTCAGGTTGTGCTTATTATAAAATTATTGATAAAAATTGTATACATAAAATATATTTACAAATAAAAGTGACAGATGTTGGTGAGGTGGCTGTGAATCGTTTGGTCTATTCACCAGATCGAACTTGTGTTCTTTTGTCACATCAAATTTTTCTGTAAGTGAAATTGAAAATTTATATTATAGTCAACCGTCGAAGGGTATTATACTGGTTACTTCACAAAAGTAGATTTAATTTTAAAAACAAATTTGTAATTAATATTATATATTTGTTAATTATTTAATTAATCATCGAAAAAGATACCAAGCAACACTAGATGATAAAATTATTAATACAATCAAATTATTTTCATGTTTTTTACTAGATGGTTTAGATTTAACCTTTTTTTTAGTATGAAACTCATCTATCGATTCATCAGTTTTTTCTACATTATGTTTATTTGTGATAAATATTTTTTTATCTAAATCATGGTGTACTAGTTTAATTTTCGATTCGCCGAGATTGTGTTTTTTAATGCCAACTATTAATTCGCGGTTGATATTGTTAACACCAAATTTCATATCATCTGTTGCTCTTTGAAGTTTATTATTATATCCAGATACCATATGAGTATTTATGATAAGATTGCTTGGTAAAAGAAGACATCCTGGGGAAATTGCTAGATCTAGTTTTACTTTCCCTTCTTGAATCGAAAGTTGATATCTTTGTATTGATTTTGATATATCTTTCTCAATGATCGATGCTTCGAAGAGTTGAAGAAATACTTGTTGTGTTTCTATAGAACTACCCAAATCATTGATAATAGAACTTCTAGAATTTACCTGACTCCCTAAAATACAATAACAAAAAGCTTCAATACTGTGATTTAATCGAGAAAGACCCGATTTTGTTAGACCTTCAGTGATTTTTGGAACAAACCAATTATATTGTGTACGACTTTGATGAGTTGATTTATAGTATGCGGTTAATTTACTATTCGATGGGGATACATAATGAAAACTGAACACATCTTTTTGATCTGACATTCCTTTAAAACGAAAATCTGGGTTAGAAGAACTTACACCAAATTCATTACATAGCTCGATAAAATTAGTATTGTTATATCTTGTTCCTGACCATATAAAAGAATCGTTCCATGGCAATGGTACTTCCATTTCTGACAATATAGATCTTATTGTGAATAACACATGAAATCTTAAAAAACAACATATTTGGTTATTTTTATTAATCATATCATATGAAATTCCGCAACCAGAAGTTGCACACCATACAGAAAAATGTAATTGTTGAGACCAAAATCTCATATTAGGTTCTTCTAACCATTTATCATATTCTGTAATGTTTTGAATTGATGGCGGTGTTAATTGAAAAATATTATTTGGATGTATAATAAAACTTTTATTGGGTGTTACAAAAATTTTAAGTTGTGAAAGCAAATCATTAAGAACGCCTGGTTTATCCTCTAATCCAACAGCAGGAATATTATATTTTTTATTACAGAGTCTAAATTCTTTCGGAAAATTGTTTATTCTACCTAGAAAATCATTAATGTTTTCAGGTTTATACGATACACCATGCCATGAAGGAAAATGATATAAAGTCTTTACTAGATGTCCATCACTATTAATATCAACTTTATAATCATCGCCGTTGAATAAAAATCTAACTTCACCATCAGATCCTTCAGAAAAGCGATTTCTGTCAAATTTCGGATATTTTTGTTTAAAATCTTTAAATTTCATTATATATTATATTATGAAGTTATTTTTATAAATCAATTTATCTATTTATAACTTATCAAATCTTTTAATTTGTAATATGTTTGAACTTCTTCAATAATAATATCGAATTCCTTTTGATTAATATCATCATCGTCTAACGCTTTCGAAATTATATTAGTTATTGTGTTTTTTTTAGACAATATTAATTGAACAATCTTTTCATATTTTAAAAGTTTTTATTAATCTTTTTATTCAGAACGATACACGAAGCAGAAATAACACCTAAAATAAGACCTAGAGAAGACAATGGCACTCCGGCAACGATGCCTGGTCCTAAAAAAAGACCAATACCTGTTGTTGTAAAAATAGTAGATATCACGCTAAAACCAGCTACAAGTATATTCGTTGATGAATATAGCTTTTTATATCTGTTTTTAACATGTTCGTAATGAATCTGCTCTTTTTTAAATTTTTCTAGAATATCATTTATTTTACTCATTCTAAATTCTTGTCCTGTTTGATGTAAATTTATTTGTTCATCATTTATCATATATATTAATACATAATATTATTAATTTATATAATTTCAATATCGAGGCACATATCATACAATATTTTATCAATAACATTATTATCACAATCAGTCAAATAGAATTCAAAAGATGATATATAATTACTACTTTTTAATTCTGAAAAAGGGTTAAGAGATATAGATTGGTTATGATTTGTAATTTCATTTGTTTTTCTAAGATTAAAACATGCTAAAATCTCACTTATGGAACCATTATAAAGTGAATTATCTGTATTAATTAGATCACAATTAAGATAAACTTCTGATAATACTGGTTTTAATGATATTTTTAAAGCAGGTGCAGGTTTCGTGTAGACTTTTTCAACTCCCAAAAACACAGACATCGCATCATTGAATTTGAGCGTTTTATTGCTAATTAATTTCCAATCTTCGCCTATAGAAACAATCGTGATATCTTTAACATCATTCACTTTTTTTATAATCTGATCTATGGTATAATTACCTTTTGGTATTGTTAGTAATACTTTATCAGCATTATCTGATATTGTCCCAGTGTCTTTGAGGTTATATATTCTATTTTCAAAGTTACAGTGAAGTAGTCTCATTTTAGTGCCATAGATTGGATTTTTAAGGTATATCGTTTTTTTTGTAACATTTTTGTTGAAATATAATATTGTCATTTATAATATTATACACATTTTTATTTTTTATATCGTTTTTTCATATTCTCAATGAAATATAAAATCACAGCTACTATCAATAACCATGCGTGCTTACCAAGAAATGATACAACAGAACTAGCTGTTTTAAAAAGAAATGAAGCGAAACTACCCAACATTCCTGGTAAAATTTGTGCTAATTTTTTACTAATATCTTTAAGAGCTTTTGAAGTATATTTAGCAACCGATAAAAGACCTGATTTAAGGTTATTAATAATAACACCAATTATAATACCAACTGCCGATACAACAGAAAAAATAGTAAATCCATACTTTTTAAAAACACTTTTTATACGTTCTTTTAAAGGAAGTTTTTCCTCTATAACCTCTCTTTCGTTTTCAAGTTCTTCTTTTTGAGATTGTAGCTCTCTAATTTTTATTTCTAAATTATTTTTAATTTTTAGTTGTACATCTCTCGTTTCATATAATTCATTATTTTCATCTATAAGGGCTTTCTTTTCACGTAAAAATCCTTTTAAATCATCTTGTTCTTGTTGACTAATAAAGGTATTCTCATGTATTTTATTTTCAGCATCATCTATAAATCGTTCTAGTTCTATAATACTATTATTATTAGAAGAAATACTAAGACTATCTTCATCAATTTTTTGATCAATAGTATCAATCTGTGGAAAAATATGTTGTTGTTGTTCATCATTTTGTTCTTGCTCGTTTTTTAACTCAGATAATTTTTGACTAGCTGTTTTGCCCATATTGTTTTTTATCCGATCTGTCATTTTACCGAATGTGTTTGGATTGAAATTATCACCGAATTTAGTTTGTAAAGAATACCATTTACCTTTATTATTATCATAAACATCAATGAGACCACTTGATTTTAATTTTATATCAAAACCATTTTCTCTACTAATTTTGTTATCTGGAAAGAATATATCAAGATCATGTTTTCCATCACGATATCGTTTGAGATGTTCACTACTCCATCCAAATATTGTTTTTAATTGTTTCGGCAAATCGGTATCATCAGCAGTAAGTTCACGCCAAATATTACCAGTAGGAGCTTTAATTTCAATATAACCTTCATTAAAACGAACGTTTATCATTAACTTTTCATAATTACCATCGTATTGAAACTCTGGGTATTGTTTTAAAATTTTATCAACTATAAAAAAAGCATATTTTTTTTCAACATTCGTCTCATTAGCATCTAAATTATCAAGTTCCATATATTCATGCCCATTCCCTTTAACTCCTCTTTTGTGATGGATTTTATAAGTGTGTTTAATACGTAATATAGCTGCCTCATAATTTTCCTTGTATATCCCCTTTATTCGTTGATACCATGAATTTTTATCTTCATTAATCATTGGTTGCAATTCATCATATTCTTTATCGACACTTTTATTAATATCATCAATCCCTTCTTCGGATAAAGGATCAAAATCAATTTCACCTTCCATTATAGTATATAAATTA
This sequence comes from Actinostola sp. cb2023, assembly GCA_033675265.1. Lineage (NCBI taxonomy): Eukaryota > Metazoa > Cnidaria > Anthozoa > Actiniaria > Actinostolidae > Actinostola > Actinostola sp. cb2023. The sequence continues at coordinate 95,595 of JAUJYZ010000587.1, read as the reverse complement.
TATAATAAAATAGTTTATATGAATTAAAATCGATTACAATAATTTAGATATAACAAAACCACTTACCAACATACTACCAACAACAAATACTATCTCATTTTGTTTCTGCTTATTACTCGGTTTATAAAAATCTGAAAACTCAGGTTTCTTATTTATGTTGAAATTTATATTTGGATGAGCTTGGTGGTATAGTTTGAAACTCATATCTGTGTTATTAAGCATCTCATCAGCTTGTTTTTTATCAGTATATTGTTTAATAATCCAATCTTGGTAATGTTGTCGCTTTTTATTATAATCAGCAAGAGAATTCTGGAAAGATTCCTCAGCCAAATTATGACGTCTTTTTTCCTCATCGGTATGTTTTTTATCTCCAGAAAGTGCTTTGGCAAGATAAATCGAGCCTGTGAAAGCACTAGCGTTCACCAAAGCACCTACTAACATCATTGCTATTGCTGAAGCCATTTTCTATATACTATACAATGATTTTATCTTTATAAATATTTTGGAAGGATTTTTTGATCTTCAAGATATTGTTTAAGAGCTAAAGAAGCTCCGATTACTAATATCATTTTTCCATAACTTGTAAGAGAATTTGAAGGTCGTTTACAAAACTCTCTTTCATCGCTTTTTTTGAAACATAATTAATAGTAGTGATAATTGTTGTTAATAGAGCGGCATCCGTAAAAATTTTAACAATTTTGTTTGTTTCTGACATGTTTTATACTATTTAATAAGATTTTATTTTTATATATTATTCCATTCCGATCCTAGTCTTACTAATAGGAATCTTAGATTTTGTTTCTGTTTTAATATCATTGTTTTCTATTGTAGGAGATTTCCTAACAACAGGTGTATCTACTTCTTTTGTCTTTCTCAATCTAAAATATAAGTCGGCGACTGTTAAGATTATTCCGGCTAATGAAAGAGCAGCTGTTAGTGATATTTCAGGCATCCATCTTGATCCACTAGTATTATCATCAACAACTTCATCAACTTGTTTATTTTCCTTTTCATTTTCATTCTTAAGAGCCAGGCGAGCCTTCTTGTGATATAAACTTAAACGACGGCCTGCTTCGACTTTTTTTGGATCCTTAACCCGTTCGATCTTACGTTCTGGTTCTTTAGTAATCAAATCTTCATTATAAATTTCTCCTTCTTTAGACATATTATACTATTATAATAGAATAATATTTTTAAGTAAATTCCAACAACATGCTCAACAACTTGCTCAAGAGAAAACAACAGATGCTTAAGAAAGTTCCAACAGATTCCAACAGCCTGCTTAAGAGGTTCTCAACAGATGCAACAGATTCCAACAGATACTCAAGACTTATCAGCAGGTTCCAAGAGATGCTCAACAGTATCTTCAATATATTTATCAATATCATCTTTAATAATAGGAGGGGCTACCCAATCATCATTTTTACTAATCTTAACATGTTTAATAAATTGAGCTAAACCACTACCTAAAGCAATAAATCTACCACCTCTAAGAAGAGCTTGACCTGCTAAATTATCAAGCTCTTGTCTAAGTAATTGATTCCCTTGAAGGTCATTACAAAGATCTTTTTGATTATCAACAGGGATTACATAACTAAGAACTCCAACCACTGTTTCTATAACTGAATCAACAAGGTTTTTTGTCACTTGATTACCTAGAACAACACGATAACGGTTATACAATCTATCGACATCAACTTGTTTTAGTTTTTTAACATCACCAAGACTCATTTTAACACCTGTATAACTATCAATTGTTCCTAGCACTGAGAGTATTGAAAGCTGTTCTCTTTTTTCTTCAATCTCTGCATTATCCGCTTTATTCACAGGTTGTTCCTTGGTAAGTGGTTTTTTTTCAACAACATTAGAATTTTCTTCAGGAATTGCATCTAACATTTCATCATTAATATATTGATCAAGAATTGACATTTATATTATTATATGATATTTTTATATTTAAATGCTAACACTTGGAATTTCTAAATAACAGGTAAATGGATACCTTAGACAAAAACATATTTTAGCATATTTTTCTGATTTAAGTATTCTCATGTATTCTTTCTTATGTTCTAAATCTAGATCACCACCATATTCATCAAACAATGTCTGATTAGATTTAATATTCGGAGAATAAAACGAAATGATAGAACCAACATTCTCTCTAAATGGTTTTGCTAATGAAGTTAACTGTTGTGTTAAAACCCACACACTAATGTTCTTATGTCTACCACTGAATGCTAAATTAATACAATTATTTGATCTTTGTTTTAAATCCTTACTAAATGCGCAATCGTCGAGTATAATCAATATCTTATATCCTGAAAAAACTGTTGTTATATCTGATAAAATATCATTAATTTCATCAACATTACTTGCATCAGGTGAAATAACAATAACCCGAGGATCTTTGTGAGCAAAACCTTTGTATGATTTATTGTCTAAATAAGTTGGACAAACAATGATGATATATTCAAACATGTATCTATAACAAGTTCTTAATTGGTTTATTAAATATACCGTTTTACCACAATTTGTAGGTCCTGAAATGATTAAATGAAACGGTAATTGATCTTTTAATTCTTCCATTATATATATTTAATACTTATTATACTTTAATACAATACTGATTTTAGATTGCCATTTTCAACTTCAACCATTCCATCGAGTATACAAACGTTACATGTAATATCACCAGTGCCTCCGACTTTTCTTTTCATTTCCAATTTTATGCCATTTTTGTCTACAAACAATCCGTTTCCATGCAATTCATTATCATCGGAGGTTCTAAGATCGATCCATAGACAATGTTTATTCTGATAGAATTATTTTTGCGAAACATTATCACTTGATCCAAAACGTTTAAGAGCTTCTTGATAAAAATCAATTGGTATCATCCCTTGGTTATACCTTTTCGAGTTCATTCCATGTATGTTAATATTAACCGATGTTAAATCTGGATTAATAAACAATTCAGAGTCTCTACTGCCGGCAACGTATGCTTGTGTAAACAGTAATAACACACCTTTCATAGATCGTGCAGGAACGCTGATTTCTTCATTGATTATGCTCGTATTTGGTTTTGAAATGGTGAATGTTTTATGGTGGTGAACTTTTTCGTAATAAAACCCTTTCATTTGATATGAAGATAAAGCTTCTCTAGCTAAAAAATCACTGTTTAGTACTGTATATTCTAATTGAATGTCATTTAGTTGATATTTGTAATTCTTTGTTGTATCGCTTGTTATGACAATATTAGAATCATTCGCCAGTGTCAACTCGATTTTAAGTTCTTGATTCAATCCTCTCGGATAAAATACACCATGTGAATCTAAAATTTCGCAACTTAATGGAATTCTAAACATTTTGTTATAAATTGATGAAAGTGCTAGGTCTCGAACATCAGTGCTTTTATCACCAGCAGATGTCCTATGTTTTCTAAAAGCAGGATCACTAATACCTTCCAATAGTCTATTCTCACGTTGTTCTTTTGTCATATACAAATCCTGATATGTTTTAAATAAATCATACCTTCCAATATCTTGAATTGTTGTACCTCCAAGTGTAATCCCCAAATTATTTACTAAATTTCTAGCAAGGTTTTGTACAATAGTGTTATTAACACTACCCTTGGCGACTTCTAGGTTAAAAAGCAGTCCAAGGCTTTCAGGAACCAACACATTATTTTCATACAATCTAGGCACTTCAACATATAAAACTTCTCCTGCTTTTGCCGTGCTAGGAGAAAAAGTTGTTCGATAAACAGTTCTTTCGGATTTCAAAGAATATGGCCGTTTATAAGATCTATTTACATTCAATTTTTCTGAAATTTCAGTCATCTATATACTTATAAAAAAGAATATTATTTTATATATATTATATGGATAACATAAATTTTGGATTAGGTGAGAAAAGATTGCCTAAAAATGCAAAAGTGCGATTTTTATTTACAGATGGTAAAGATACTAAAGATCATTGGTCAATAAAGACGTATAATATATCAAAAACAAAAATACAAATTGATAAACAGGTATTATATTATTTGAAAAATGGACCTGATCAATGGTTTATAAGAGAAGAGTTACAGCCTATGAACGTCGAAGATTGGAAATATCAATTAGCAGACGAGTTACATAAACCAGTAAGACATAACTTTACACGACGTCGTGTTATTGTTAATCACATTGATGAAATATGGTGTTCTGACCTTGTTGAAATGCAGAAATTTAGTAAATGGAACAAGGGATATAGGTATCTTCTTATGGTTTTAGATGTGTTCAGTAAATACGGTTGGATTATTACATTGAAAGATAAAAAAGGTGAAACAGTTACGAATGCTTTTAACACAATATTCAAAGGAGATAGAAAACCACAATATATATGGGTTGATAAGGGTAAAGAGTTCTATAACAAACACTTGAAAGACTTATTAGAAGAACAAAATATAAAGTTGTATTCGACCGAGAACGAAGAAAAGGCTTCTGTTTGTGAAAGATGGAATAGAACAATCAAAACTAGAATGTGGAAGCAGTTTACTGTTCAGAGTAATACATATTATTTAGATATACTACCAAAAATATTAGAAGAATATAATAATACGGAACATTCTAGTATTAAAATGACACCAATCGAAGCCAGTAAAAAGAAGAATGAAGGTTTAGTTTATTTCAATCTCTATGGCGATAAGGAAACTTCAAATCAGAAACCGAAATTTAATATAGGTGATAAGGTTCGAATATCCAAGTATAAAAGAAAGGTTTTCGACAAAGGATACACTCCAAACTGGACTGAAGAAATATTTATAGTTGATGAAATACAAAATACTAATCCAATCACTTACAAATTAAAGGATCTTAGAGGTGTAGTGATAGAAGGAAGTTTTTATGAACCCGAATTATTAAAAGCCGAACAGGACGTATTTAGAATCGATAAAGTCATTCAAAGAGACTATAAAAAGAAACAAGCTTTGGTGAAATGGAAAGGATATAGCGATGAATTTAATAATTGGATACCATTCGAGGATTTGAAGGATATATGAATATTATATAAATATATTTAAAAGATATAGTATTAATATATATATATATGAATATTGAATCAAATAAAATAATTAAAAGACAAAGAGGGAGACCAAGGGTTTTAACTCTCGAACAAAGAATACAAAATAAAACTGTTTATATGCTTTATAAACAATGGTATTGTGATATATGCAAAAATGAGCGTAATTATAGCCTGGCTGGCAAGAGTTTACATTTACGCACTCTTAAACATCAAAAAAACAATGTATAAAAGGATATGCGCCAAGCGATAAATATATTAATTATAAAATTTAAAGGATCTATTAAAAAAGACCATTTAAATTAAACTATTTAAACGCATATAAATATACTTAAGAAAATAATTATATATAGTAAATATATAATGAATATAGATATGAAAAAATCAGATCTTGAAAAATTAACAAAGGCTCAATTGATTCATATGTTGACATTTAATAAACCTAAAACAATTAATAATAGAAAAAAGGTCGTACCACAAGTTAAACCGATTATACAACAGAATTATCTCAATTCAATAATTGATAATAAAAAATATATAAAAAGATTGAGCAATCGAATTAATTATATAAAAAGAGATATGGCGACTGAATTAAATATGAATAATGATAAGATAAAAAGGATTAATAAAAAATTTAATATTTCAAAAATGAATAATCAAATTAAGTATATAAAAAGAGATATAACAACCAAATCAAATGTAAATGATGATAAGATAAAGAATGCAAATAACCAAATGAAAAAAGTTAATAACCGATTAAATATTTCAAAAAATAATAATAGACTGAATACCATAAAGAAAAATAAAGGAGATGAAACGACCAAAGATAATATTAATAATCAAATAATTGAGAATCTAAAATATTTATTTAATGAAAAACAACAAATGAAAAAACAAATTAAACAACTGAAAAAAGATACAATAGGACCAATATCAAATAAAATCGAAAGCAGATAATCAAAAAATTAACAAAATGAATAAACAAATAACGAAAAATAATGAAATAATGAACTATCCAAAAATTAAAATGACTTTATTTAACTTCCGAAAAAATGAATTAAAAATTAATAATAATAAAAACAAACATACAATGACTTTTTGTAATTTATTCGAGTCTCGATTAGATAAAATGAAAGGTAAAAAAGAAACTGTGTCTATGATGATTAATGTAACGATTGATACAGAAAACAAAAATAAAACAGTTGTTAATACAGTCGAAAAGAGGTATGGACCATATATATTAAAGAAACCCATTAATCTAAGTAAAATTGATGTCTATAAATTAGCTATGTTCGTCCTCTTGAAAAATAAATTAAACTTTTTGTCAGGGGAACATGTTAGTCAGATCGGATGTGACATTATTACTCTCAAAAATAAACTATTCATAAAACACAAAATGGGCGCTCTTAAAATGATATCATATTTGCTTTGCAAACAAAAACCCATCAAAAGTCATGGTACGGACACATGTGTTGTTGATTATATTTGGAACGAAGTTCGTGGAAAACATGGATTTAAAACATACGATTATAATAAGCTAAAAAATGAAATTTATGAATTCGTGCAAAAAGGTGAAACCAAAATTAGCACTGAAGAAATGATTGACTGGGCTGTTAATTGTCATTTAAATATATCCATTCACGCTTTTGACACAAGATATAAAAAGTTTGTGACCCATATTGGAGATAATACCCGAATTGATGTATGCTTAGTATATATTGTGAAAGACCATCATTTACATCCGGTGACAAACGAAAACTTAAAAATAATAGCTTCAAAGGCAAATCAAGGAGGTTGTGATAACCTTTTGAAATACATGTCAGAGCTTAAATGGACAAGACGTCATGAGAATGTTACAAAAATTGACAATATTAAAGAAATATGCAGCTTAGACAAAGAAAATAACATCATCATTCTACCTGAGGACATTAAAATGAAACAAGCCATTGAATTATATTGTTTGACATCAAACTTCTACATTGAGCATTTGCATTGGAATAATAATAGCATTCTTGACGGTTTTATTGATGAAAAAAAGAACATGTACCTATTAAACCAAGATTATGATGCAAGAAAGATATTATGTGAAACCCTATTTGATAAATTTAAAATACATGATTTCAAATGGTCAAATCAAAGTTTTACAAATATTGCTTTATCACTTTATAGACAAATGTACGGGTTTTTACCGGAATCCTCATATAATTTAAAAACAAGGCAAATGTTAGATGATTTTCATCCTAGAGCGCTTCAATGGTGCACAACAGGCGATATACCCGAAGATGTTATTAGTATTGATATTTCGAAATGCTATCCTTCAATACTTTTAAAAAACACACAGCCAATACCTCTCTATTCAATTCATGATGTTATCGAAACATTTAATTGCAAGAGCGATTTGAAACTTACCGGTGAATTCTACATTAATGAAACCGTTCTCGAGAATTATGGGACACCTATAAAACTCGAATCTGGTTTCTATAGCTCAAATCTTAAATCATATTTAGTCGAGGCTCTAAACATGCCCATTTGTCATATCAAATATAAAATCGTCACTAAAAAAGCTCTAAAACCAGATACTTTCAACGGGTACATAAAATATGTATTTGATAACTTTCCAGAAAAGGATGCTAAAAAAATTGCAAACTCGTTTATCGGCGATCTTGGAAGAAAATACAATAAAATGAATCAAGGGTTTACTTGCACAGATCACGAAACAGCTATGGGATGTTGGTCTTCTGGCTTATCAGAAGGAAAAAATGTCACAATAGAACACTTCAACGAAATATATCTTATTAGAGAGCAACAAGTAGAAAGAATATTTTCAGACCATACTTCTATTAATCGTTTTGTGGTTTCTGAATCGATTCTAAAATTACTTCAACTAATAGAAACATGTTACTGTAAGGATAGTGTTCTATATGGATTAAACACCGACTGTATTTATATTAGTAATCCTAAAACGACGTTCAAGAATAAAAAGGATGTTACATTCAAGACCAAAAATATTGGCTACGCTTATATCACTGATTCCAAGTTATCATATTTTGAAAAGCATTATAGAGAGAACATGGATATAAATGAATATATAGCGGAAAAGGGCAATGGTGTTATTTTTGTAGGACAAGCTGGTTCTGGCAAAACAACCAAACTATGTAAGATGGTTAAAGATGCGGAAGACCCGTTAGTGTTGGGTTTCACTAACAAGGCTATTGAAAATGTCAAAGAACGGTTGACTAAAATTGATGTTAACAATGTGAATGAAATATGCCATACATTTGATTCGTACTTTTGTGAATGGAATGGTAGAGGTATTAACAATCTTCAAAACAAGACGATTTTTATTGAAGAATTCTCGATGACTCCGAATAAATGGATATTAACTATCTACAAAGCATTTTCGATGTTTAAAAATACGGTGTATATGTTTGGAGACATGAATCAATGCTCATCGGTTGAAGGTGAGAGTCAAATACACTATGATTATATGAATTCTGATTCTATCAACGAAATGTGTCCTAAAAAAGTGATACTTGAATATATTGAGGAAACATGTCGTTATGACAAACCAACACATAAAATTCTCGATACATTTCTAAAACATGGTAAAGTATCAACATATTTCCAACCAATTGATCAAAAACTCTATAAAAACATATGCTACTTGAATTCAACAAGGAAATTGGTTAATGAAAAATGTTGTAACCAATACACATATGGCAAGAGATATAAAAGGGTAGAATTCACTTACAATGGAGGGATAGAATCTTATAAAGTTTCTAAAAAAATGCCCATTCTCGCGACCGTGAATAATAAAGAAAGAAAGATTTTCAATTCAATGGAATTTGTGGTAGAACGAATTAGTGAAGATCGATTTAAAGTTAACAATGAATGGTACGAGAGAGAAGAATTTTCTAGTAGCTTCATTCCGAGCTTCTGTGTTACTGTTTATAAATACCAAGGTGCTGATATCAATGAAAATTATAACATTCACGATGTAAACAGAATGGATAAAAAACAACTTTACACATCATTGAGTAGAACAACTAAGTTAGAATACATACATCTTAACAATAAGGAGCTAAATAACCAATATTTTATAAGAAAACAACCTATTCTTGAGTTAACAAATAGTAAATTCAATAGTCTATATAAAGAGGGGAAAATCTATAAAATAACATTCAATAATGATTTTGTTTATATTGGGTCAACTTGTAAAGAACTGAATATTCGACTCCAATGGCATGTTTCTAATAAAAACAGCCAGATTTTTAAATACAAAAATAAGAACCCAAAAATAGAATTAATCATGCACCCAGCAACAATAAAAAGAGTTTGGAACGGGTTGAAACTGGTTATATTGAAGAATATGCTGAATTATATTCTGAAAAATTATTAAATAAAAAATGCAATCCTTTAAAAAGGAAGGAAAAAGTGAAGAGGATCGAATATAAAGTAGAAATGGAAAACAAACAACAACTTGAAGAACGGATTGCTTTACTTGATAAAAAAATTGATATCAAAAATGATGAAAAGAATAGTTGTTGGTTTTTCGACACAAAAATTGATGGGAAAAGGATAAAAACGATGGCAAGATACTCAAAATGTTCAAAGGACGAAGCGTTAACAAAAATCGAACGGAAGAAACAAAAGAAAATTGATGAACTAACCATTTACTTCGAGTGAAAAAGCGAAAAATTATTTTTTAGGGGGGTCAAAATTCATGGTTTTTTAGGGGGGTAATTTGTTTATTCATCACTTGTATCACTTTTTTTAGAATCATCAACTGTATCACTTTTATATGAATACAAATCCCGAATAATTTCATATGAAAATGCGTGGTTACATCACTTTTATTATCTTCGTCAATTGAATCACTTTTTGGAATCATCGATTGTATCACTTTTGTTGGTATTCGTCAACTATATCACTTTTAGGAATATCGCGTTTAGAAAGACTTGTGGAAAAAATGCTTGGTTTCATCACTTTTTGGATTTCCATTATTTGGAAATTGAGTGTGAGTTTCTGGCATTACAGCACAAGTAGTACCATGTTCGATTTGTTTTTTTACAACAATATTTACTTAGGAGAGCGGAAAAAGCTCCCAAAACGGCATATAAATTGGAAAGAAAATATGATTCAAGTGCGCTGGTTCCGTGCGCGAGCGAAACGTCATTCTATGCGTCTGTCCTCTTATCCAATCAGCGCGCGAGAAATGTGACAAGTGTTGTAAAAACTGATATCGAACTTCTCGCCTTTTGCTTTCTCTCCCCAATCTCCGCGCCCCCAAACAAGGAACGACTGTAATGTAGACCTGCGATTTGAGGTCAAAGACGACGACGACGACGACGAAGAACGGCCTGCATTTTTCCACAGGAAGCCCGAGTAATAAATCTATTGGTAGGAATTATCAGGCTTGTTTTTCTTTGTGGTCGCACTATAGTAAGCACATTCCAAACATTAATAATAATAATAATACTTTATTATTTATCAATCACTTTTTCTGGTGCTCAAAGTGCTACTTACAATATTAATCTATAATTAAAACGTTTAAAAATAACCTAAATATAATGTATAATAATATGTTTAAATTCCAAACTGATTGAAATCCTAACAAAAAATATAATCAATAAAATGTGCAATCATTACATTATCCCCCAATTTTTTTATTTTAAACACTCTCTAATGAATATGGTTAATTTAACCAAGTTATCATTTGAAACTGAGTTTGAATGTTGAAGACTGTTTTCTTAAAAACAGAAAACACCTCCACCAATTGTAGTGCAAATAAACTGACCATCATTTAATACTGCTATATATCTGGGCTTGTTACTTAGCTTCCTTGTCTTTCCTATAAAACGACCATCCAATGTAAACTTATGAACCGAGTAAGAATCAAAATCACACACCAGTAGATTGTGGTTATTATCAATAGCAAGACCCCAGGGGTCCTGCAACTGACCAGCAACATGACAATTCCCTCCAATAGTGGATATTCTAGTTGGTGAGTTGTCTTTCATCTCAATCACATCAATCACGTTGTTACTAACATCACTCACGTAAAACAGTCCATTGTGTGTAACTGTACACAATGGAATAAAACCTCCCTGATTTGACAAACTGAATTTATATTTATATTCACCGTTCTTTGTAAAGACTTGTACACGATTATTACCAAGGTCAGTCACCAGAGGAGGTCTGAATAGTATCCCAGAATGCATTGCGGGAGAAATGTTGTGAAGTTCACGCTTCCAGTCTTCAAGAATGTGATTTGTTAGTGTTTTACAAGCAAGATTTGTTTAGCAATATCGCCAGCATTGAAGGTAAGATTTGTATTACATGTTTCCAGTGCATTAATACTACTTCCCTGAAGACTTTATTTCATGATTTTCTCGCTGTCTTTTGAAAAAATCAGTAGCTTACGAAGGGTATTCACTACGCTTTGAAAATTTGAGTGATAGGCGCTCACCAAAAATCGCTTTATTCTTATTACTGACTTGAGTATTTTATATTTTAATAACACGGTATAGTACTGTAAGGCTTGGAGAACGTTTGTATATAAAATTACTCAAAGTTACTCCACGTTTTAGATAGTTTTACTGGCTCCGAAGTTAGACATTTTTTGACACTTGTGGTCGTATTTCATTGCTCTGAAGCATTCGTGACAACGCGTCACGGCATGTGACAAAACAACTCTTTCGTTGCTGAAATCAATAACTTGTGTTCTAATAGATACGCTAAAAGGCAGTAACTAATATAAACTTTTACTTTTTCAGAATTATGGATGAAAGCTCAAAGCGAACGTATGTTAGCACGGGCAATACGCCACATAAACCCAAAGAGAAACGCGCGAAGAGGACAAGCACTGGTGCATCTCGACGTAAACTGTTACGATGTTGTTAGGCGAACAAGCGCTGGGCTGCGAACACCTTTGAATTATTATATTGATGTATATTGTATATTTATTGATGTCAGGGACACCTGGGAGAACAGCTTGCTGAAGGTGTTCCCTGCTTAAATAAAGCTTATTATTAAGAGAGTCCATCGAATAGTTGTGGTCTGTTGTCGAGCAAGGGACCAACGCAACACGTTTCTCGCTGAATTTGTCGATAAAACTGATGTGAACCATCCTAAAAACAGTTTCAAGCCCTTCCAGGCGGGTTACGGAAACCGAGAACTCTTCTTTTGATACGCAGTGAACGTATAATAACCGAATATCATCGAATAACCAGCAATAGGCCTAAACGCCGCCATTACTTCTTGTCGTCTTGCCGGTTGTGAGAAAGTAATGACGTCACGAAAAAACGATAATATAATATGAAACGCAATGCATTCTGGGATACTATTCAGACCTCCTCTGGTCAGTCACAACAAAGTTACAGTCATCATCAACATGTAATCCATGTGGGCTAGAAAACTGTCCATAACCATTACCATGACAACCAAAGCTTTTCACCAGATTCCCTGTTATAGTGTTCACTATACATATTCTATGATTATCACAGTCAGCTATCACAAAATCTGTTTCGTTGAGAAATGCTAAACCTCGAGGATAACACAACTGTCCCTGTCCACTGCCTTGACTACCATACGTTAATAACAAATCTCCATCCATGTTGAATACTCTAACACAGTGGGATGTACAATCTGCTACAGCAATCCTACTGTTAGTCTTATTCACTGCAATACCACTGAAGTTTCTAGATCCTGTATTCAAGGCACTTTTTAACTTAGAATCTCCTGCTATTTCCTCCATGTGTTGTGGCTTGACATCCATCACTAGTGGACTGTTAGATACAGCATTGCCGTTCACTTGAACCTGTGCTGTCAATTGACCAGCTATTTGAGGGATGAATTCCACTTCTATTTTACCACCACTTGTCATTTTTCTTTCTTCCACTTTCACATCATCTTCAGGTCTGATCTGTACATCCACATCATCAGTTGGTTCGTTATTGAGTTCTCCTGCAGACGTTTTAGTCTCCACAGTCAGCTTGGCTTTCTTCAGTGCCTCAAGATGACCGTCAACTTGAATTGTACTCAACATTGGGTCGGATTTACAAGAGAACAGTCGTACTTTTCCATGTCCAGCGATGACTTGTTTACTTAGCTCTTTATTCGCTTTTATCACACGGCGGCCATCTTGATTTTACGTCACAGTTTTTAACATCAGAACGAGGTCGTGCGTGGTGATCTTTAGCTCGACAAACTCACTTGTGTAGTGTTCTTTATGCCAGAATAATAGGTCTAGAGTCGATTCTAGTATCACTTTTCATCAAATTCCTAGAGACATATCATTGAGAAAGCAGTGGATTTTAAAAATTCGGCGTGATGTTGGAAATCTTTCAAGGTAAGCGAAGGAATCGTGACCTTCCTGAGGCCATGTTGAGTTTGTTTACATTTTTGCTGTCATTGTTTCTCCAGATCACGAACAGTACTAGGGTTTGTTCCAAGCATTTTAAACCCTCAGATATCAAGACAACACTCAATGGTAAACAAAATCTGGCCAAAGGTGCCGTACTGTCGATATTCCACTGGACAAAGTCGCCCCAAAAGAGAACTGAGATCACCAAAGTATCGCGTGCACGTGTCTAGGTCTGCATGTGAACCTATAAACATCGAACCAGTTACTGTTATAGGTAGTTGTCAGAATGTTTTTATGAAGTCAGAAGGGCATTATTTATTTGTTATGTTATTGCTTAGTTTCAGTCGAGAATGCTCATGAAAACGGCCTACAGGTCTCAGATGCAAAGAGTAAGGAACAAGGGAAGTTCAGATGTAGAGCAATTGAGGAACATTCTTAAGACACGTAAACTCAGTTTGTGTGATCAGTTTTATTTATTTGTTAATAAATTGAGGATTGGGTGTTTCAATCACATTTTAGCTAAATAATTTAACATATCAATTTCAACAATTAGTAGAGTGTTTATTTCCTGGAGTGTTTATTTCCTGGACAAATGTTCTGTATTTTGTATTGGGGACTCTCCCAATATGGCCATCTAGGGCCAACATTGATAAACATATGCCCAAGTGCTTTAATTAAGGAATTATACCCAAAGTGTCGTGGCATACATGTAATAGATGTTGCTGAAATCAAAGTGCAGGCACACTATAGCATGGTATTAAATAGAGAACTCTATTCGTCTTATAAGAGCCACACAACATATAAGGGGAATGTTGTTATTTCACCCTCAGGGGAAATCATTCATGTGAGTTGTCTGTTTCAAGAGTCTATTTCTGATAAGGAACTGGTAAGGCAGCCTGGTCTTTTAGATTTACTAGAGCATGGGGATGAGGTAATGCCTGATAAAGATGTTGTTATACCGGGACTTGCTAACTCCATTAGGTTGTCGAGTTGCATTACCTGCATTTCTTAGGAATAAAGGGCAATTTTCAAAAATAAAGGAGTTAAAAAGCAGTAAGCAGATACGCAATTTGAGGGTAGATGTAGAGGGCTATACGAAGAGTTAAAGAATTTCATTACTTCGATCGAGTACGTAATTCCTTAATTCCTTTAACTTAATTCCTTTAACTGTAGCTGGAAGCATCAATCAATTATGTATGATTGCAAGCATGTCTTATTACCAATTTGCAAGGGCCTCTGTTTTATTAGCATTCATAATATTGGTCCACTAATGGGATGTCTTCATCTTCCTGTGGCCATATTCTCACACTGCCTGACTGTGGGGTAAGTATTGCTGGCAGGTCTAGACAATACAATGGCTGTTTGAATGGCTTGTACCGACTACTATAATGCTCGTTACACCAGTCACTTTTCTTTTCTTCTTCTTAGGTCTAGCTTCAATGGGATTCTTAAACTTTTGCACTTTGACATCCTGCAGCATCATAGATCTAGGTATTACACCATCAATGCAACTGGGAATGTGTCATGTCTGTAAAAATATAATAACACTGTCAGTTCCGTAGGAATATTTCTTTTATTACTCTAGAACTGTAACATGTTCATATTTCAATTAAAAAATATAACATAACAAATGCTAAGATAGAGAATAAAATAATCAATCTTACAAAATCAAATATTCAGCTGACATCACACCATACATTTTACTGCAAAAAACTCCTTCTTTACCTGTGGTTGAGATGTCTTGGAGATGACAGGTCATAGCCCTTGCCCAGCTGCACAGCTACATTTGTGTATGTATAAAGCTTATGTAACTTATGTCTGTTCCAGCCTTGAAAATCATCGATATTATTATTATAATTTGTGGGGTTCCTCGCATTTTTTCATGCTTCTGTAGCACTTCGAACGAACAGAGGTTCCATCTTCTGGTAATTGTTTATGTTTTACTGCAAATAAACGTGAAAACAATGAGTATTTTAGAATACATACAAGGTTTGAGACATGCTATGTACTCGAAATCATTGTATAGTTGCTTACCTTCAACATCGTTAATGTAATGTTCGTGGCATAATTTGTAGCCCTTGTAATTGTTGCTTTAATAAGGAGGTTCTCCTTCGCATATTTTTCAACAAAACTATTCGAAATACTTGGGATATTAGCTAGATCTTTGTGCCAAAACTCTGACTTGGAGCTGGACGACGCCATATTGACACACTGACTCTTTGGCTTTACCACGCACGACCTCGTTTTCGTGTTAAAAAGTATGACGTAAAATCCAAGATGGCGGCGCGTGATAAAGGCGAATTAGGGTCGAAAACAATTCTTGAACTTCCTCGCTTGAATGGGTTGTAGGTGCACTTGTTGGAGGAATCTTCCTGTTGAATGTCGACCATTTCACTCACTAGTCCCTTTTCAAGGATGTTTCGGATGTATTCCTGTGTTGCTGGGATGTGACGTATTACACGCAAATTTCTGTCAGCCTTCGCTATGCTTCTCTGGATTTCATTCAACAATTGTTTTTCTTGGTCAAGTAGAATTTTGACCAATTTTTTGGTAGCATTCTGTACTTGTTCTTTGGCTTTTTCCCCGTCGCTTTTGATTTTGAGAGCAATTTCCTCTTGCTGTTTCTTTTCCTTTGCCTTGCATCGTAGTTTCTCAATGTCGTCAAGGGTTTTAGAGAGTAGATCTTTCTGAATGGCGGTGATCTCTTGTAAAGTCAACGTTTTATGATCCCTGTGGCCGTCTTTCCAGCAAATGCAACAAATCAATACCTCACAGTCTTTGCAATATAAGTCCATACTTTGACTACAGTGAGTTTTGCAAATACTTTCTCTTGTCAGGATGGCCTCAAGGTCTTGAACATTCGTCAAGTCCGACAAGGAAATGACTTTGTGCTCTTTACTAAATGCAGAATGGTTGTTCAGACACTCGTCACACAACAAGCGATTGCAGTCTAAACAGTTCCACAATGCTGGGGAATGAGTGGCAGCAAAAGAGCAAACCTGATCGGTCTCTAGAAACTCCAAGACTTGTACTATTCTTGCGTGTACAGGACTTGGTGGTAGGTCGTCCACGCTGCTTAGTTCTCCCAGCAACGTTTCAGACAAACATTTATGACACTTGAAGATGTTGATGTCTCCAATTAGTTCAGCTTTTCTCTTTATACAAGGTTTACAGAATGTATGGAAACATTCTACAAGCTTGGGTTCAATCATTGTGTCGCTACACAAAGAACATTGGACATCCTCCCGAAGGTGTTCAAGGAAGGACTCCATTTTTGATTCTGAGGCGTTTTTACAAGCAGCAAATCATTCAGTAATTTCGCGGAATTCTGATCACATGTTTGGTTGCTATGGAAACGTCTGTGTCAAGTAATTCAGGGGTCACATCTCTACGTTGATCCATGCCAAATAAGGGAATGTTGATCATTTTCAGTAGACAAGACAAAAATAGACTACTTCTAGTCGTTTCTAATCGAAAGTGAAATGCTTCGACTATTGAATTCAATGTGCAACATTAGAAATAAGCAATTTGTATGACACGAAACGAAGAAAAAAACTTTGAACTTATGATAAATGTAAGGATTTCCCTCGCTGTGTTTGTTTGCATTAGTTTTTCTATTAGTTTTTTGATTGAAAACATCATGTCCCAAGTTCATCAGTGTCACTGTAATGTGTCATGCATCAAACCAGTGCCCAGGGGAGGGGGGGGGGGGGGGGGGGGGGTTGGGGGTTGGAGGGGGGGGGGGGGGGGGGGGGGGGGGGGGGGTTGAGCTTTTGGTCTTAGATAGGATATACATTTCACCCTAAATTGTCTTGAATAGGGTCTGCAACCCTAACAAGGATCATAATTTTCAGTTTTTAGAGTCTTAGATAGGCTATTAAATTTTGATTTCTGATAAAAAGCGCCTTATGCTATACAGGATAACTACTAACTAGTACTAAGTTGTCAATAACTGTCTAAAATGGGTTATAGAATTTCCCTCGAGTCTTAGATAGGGTCCACTTTTTACCGATCTGTCTTGAACGACAGGGTATGAATTTTCAAGACGTCGTTGTCTTAGATAGGGTTGACGGACTAGCGGGACACCCCTATCAAAACCCAGACCAAGTACCCCCTCCCCCTCCCCCTCCACGGGATTTACCTCAAGGCTCAGTGACGTCACGTTCGATGGTTTTCAAAATGGTTGACTTTCAGACGGCGAGTGCAAGGATAAAATCTTGAAAATATTCTTATTACGATCACCAGTGGATCTGGTTTGAACGTTTGCGAACAGAAGAGCTCTCTTACGATTTGATTTCGGTAAAATTTTGCCAGGATTTGCCGATCAACAAGTTGTTTTCTGGACTTCAACTGATTTCAATCATCAAAATGGAATGTAGATTTCAGCGAACGTGGAAGATAAAAACTAATATTGTGAAGCTGAAATAGCATAACTCGAACCCACCCTAGGAGGTTTAATAGGGTTCAAACTTGATCAACGTGGATTTTCTGGACCGTTGCTTCACTGGATCTCCATATCAATCCTTTTGAACTTCAAAGTTGACATTGGGAACGATATTACGACAATATGGTCGTCAGATTTGATGAGAAGTTTAATCACGCGAAATTATCATGATGGTAAGTAATTTGCCGGACTAATTTTCTTCCATGTGGCTGCTTTAACATTCAGTATGACAAACAGCTTATTTTGGCCATGAAAGTGTTGGAATATGACACTGATACCATGTGTACTATAGTATTTATAATAATTTATACATTTGTGTACATTTGAATTGTGTGTAAAAACTTTTAAAATTAGAGATTCAAACACTTGACCTTGTATTGATTTTCATTGTTCAATAATTTCAATAATTTAAAAAAAAAAAGAATTTATAGATTAACAGACTTGACATGCATGCATATATATATATATATATATATATGCTGCAGTTTACCTACTAGCTTGCTCGAGTGAATGTAAAAGTAGACTCTGCTCCAGCGTACCTCCTCAGGATACCTGAGATTCTACATGTAAGCTTATATATCTTCCACTATCTTAATTGCTAACATTTTATAAACCCGGCAGAGAGAGGAAGATATACAGGGGTCAATTCAATAAAACTTTTACAACTGTAATTTACAAGTGTATAGCTAGTATTAAGTATGCTATTCACTCTTATGCATATATACTGAGTTTTAAGATCAGCAAACTGGTTTCTTTCTGGTGCAAACAGCCTATATGATCTGAAAGAGTTTGTCTGAAAGAACATTTCTGGAAAGTTTCGATGGTATAAGAGCAGTTTTTGAAATGTCTTTAATTGACCCAAATTATGTTTTAAAATGTAGTTAAGAGGCTTAAGCTTTACTTTACAAGTGATGTTTTACTTTGACAAGTCGGCATTGCTGCATAAATTATAATGAATTATAAAAAATCATGAAATCACTGTTGCGGAGACTACACATATCTTTTTTGATTGCTAAACAATTAAAAGCTGAAACTTTTAGCAAAACCACTGGATATCTTCTAATACTGGTCTACTTTCTAAAACACATGGTTGAAGTTGACTGTGCTGTTACAGCTATGCTGTATTTGGCTTCCAATAGTGAATTGTAGTCTCCGCAACATTTTTACACCTTAAAGTTTTGTTTATGAGTGACCAAATGAAAGAACTTTGACCCAAGTGTGATAAGTTCTAATTTACACTTAGAGATAAGTTGTGCTACATCAACATGTCCTGAATTTTTTCTCATAAGGGCAACAAATCAAATCGTTTTTCTGTTGCGGAGACTACAATTTTGTTGCGGAGACTACAACTTTTGAGAGGTAAATATAAAATGTCAAGTATAATTTGAGCCAAACTGATAAAAGTATAATAGCAAATTTCTAGATTCATGTCTTCTCTGTATGTGAGAACAAAATACAGCAGAATCCACTGTTTTGTGGCTTAGTACAACCACTTTGCACTACATGTTTACCATTCTCAACCAATAGTAGGAGACTGGGCACTGAGTAAACTTCTGAGCATATGCAGTTCACATTTTTAGAGTATTGTGGGTAATTTTATTTGGCTTTACAACTTTGTAAGGCATGTCAGGCCTATATTTCTCAGTGAATTTCACTTTCTCTAGCAGTACTGAAATATTGTGATTTTTATTACATGATGTAGTCTCCGCAACATAGTCTCCGCAACAGCACCATCATTTAAAATTGTTAATTGTGATGGGAATACATGCATACAAGTTAAATGGTTTGGCATCACATTAAACCAGATAGCATGCCATAAAGTTTAAGACAGACAGACACTGTAAATTATCCCAGATTCAGATTACTTGATGTGTAGTGTGGTGGATCGAGCAAATTGACAGAATCTGTTTGCATTGTGTCTTTTACTCATTATACAATGTAGTAATTGAATTTTGCTTATGATATTGTCACATTGTGCTCAAACTTCAAAATTTGTTCTTGAACTGCTTAGTCCTTGTTGTTATTGCTGCATTTGAATCAAAGTACCTGATGTAGTCTCCGCAACGTAGTCTCCGCAACAGCACCATCATTTAAAATTATGGGTTATGATGGGAATATGAGGAATAGATGTTAAATGTTTTGGTATTTATATAAGCTAGATAGAAAGCCCTTTAGTGTAAAGCAGACAGACATTTCAGATTTATCATAGATTCAGAGAACTTTTCACATTAGTGTGACGTATCGAAAATAAACATTTTTCTGTGTAGTCTCCGCAACAGCCATATAACTTAGTGTGACATTCCAATCATCTGATTAGGGGTGAATCATACTACTCTTGTTCATAGCTCTAATAGACATCCAACATACAAAAGTGGAATGGATCTCCTATGCAGTCTAGATTTCAAGATATGTAATGGGAAAGGTCTCTGAATGTAGTCTCCACAACAGACGACTTACTGTGGAATGACCCTATAGGATAACATCTAAAAAAGTTATCGTGATGACATTTATAGACTTTAGTATGGGATTTTGCCATCATGTGTTACAAGCCTCGTTTTGATGTTTTTTCAGAATATAAACCATTCATAACTTCGCAGAGATATATAATTTTGTCATGAAACTTCTACATTATACCTATATATAACTACATGTATATTCTTTTAGAGGAAAGGGTTAAATCTTGTAATTAATCATTTTGAAAAAACGGCTAACCTCAAAACGAGGCTTGTAATGCATGACGGCAAAATCCCATACTAAAGTCCATAAATGTCCTCCCCGAAAACGTTTTTAGATTTTATCCTATATACCTACGAAACTTTCCAGAAATGTTCTTTCAGACATACTATTTGAGATATTATAGGCTGTTTGCAGGAGAAAAACCAGTTTGCTGATCTGAAAAATCAGTATGCATGATACATGTAAGAGTGAATTGTGTTAGCTATAGCTGCCAAGAACAATATTGCTTTAAATTAGGTTTTCGTAGTTTTTCAAGGCCAAATGGTTACTAGCTTGCACCCTGGCCATGGGCATCCCATAATTTCTTCATAATTCAAGATGGCCGCCGTATCGGTAAAAAGGTCTATTGCAATGTATGCATGCATGTATAGAGCAACAAACTTCTAGGGGGTGAGGGGCCATCATGCTCCCTGGAAATTTAGAAATCTAGACAAACGATCGAGCATTGGAAATACTTGGAAATACTTGAATTAAATACTTGAAATACTTGGAAATACTGTTGTCTTTGTTTTCCAATGTACTTTTTCGCCACATACGTGTTAAAGTGCCTATAACCCCTGTGAGATTGTTCTAAAAATATATTCAATATAAGCTGAATAGTTGGTGGGTTGAGTATTTTGTGATTTGAACCTTGCGTTTATGAGTTATAGAGGTTTGAAATCTCAATATGCAAATTTGATGACGTCTACTAAGACTTCATTTATTAAACAAAAACGCCCTTGTGCTGATTATTGACATTTGAAAACTTACAGAATATTTCCACAGTCTTTATAAATGATTTTCTAACTTTTTCCCCATTTCAAAAAATAAGCTCTTCTTGAAAAAGTCTAAATAAGTTATGGCAAATTCCTTAGTAGACGTCATCAAATTTGCATATTGAGATTTCAAACCTCTATAACTCATAAACGCAAGGTTCAAATCACAAAATACTGAACCCACCAACTATTCAGCTTATGTTGAATAGAATTTTAAAACAATCTCACAGGGGTGATAGGCACTTTAATATTACATAGTAACATGCATCTGCTATCACTCAGTTTTTTTGGGATTTATGTAAAGGCATATTATTATTATTATTATTATTATACAGTCATTTGCAAAAATTCTGGCCGCCACGAAATATCAATATATCAATATATCGGGTGCATTATGGGTAATTAAATAATACTATTTTGAGTTTCCTAACTTATTAAATGAAGCAAAATTTACAAACAACAAACGTAAGACTACAATAAACATTATACTAAATATTTCTACCAACTTTGCTGGCGTTAACCCGCTTTAAGGGGAATTTTCGATTATTTAATTACCCATAATGCACCCGATATATTGATATATTGATATTTCGTAGTGGCCAGAATTTTTGCAAATGACTGTATCATGTCATGTAAATTTGCATATAATATACATAAAAGTATAAAAGAGTACGTACATCATTCGTATATATGTTTATTACTATTAGTTACTCTTAAAACATTGGCCATTGGTTATAATAACCATTGGTTAACGCAAATTAACAGGTGCTAACGACTTTTCAGACAAATTAACCATCATTATAACAGTTTTACTACCCTACATGTATAGCTAACGATGATGAGCAGGTAATGGTTCACGTGCTAACACAACATGTGTCAATCAAACTATTGATGAATCATTATAACAGTTTTACTACCCGACCTATAGCTAACGATGATGAGCAGGTAATGGTTCACGTGCTAACACAACACGTGTCAATCAAACTATTGATGAATCATTATAACAGTTTTACTACCCGACCTATAGCTAACGATGATGAGCAGGTAATGGTTCACGTGCTAACACAACACGTGTCAATCAAACTATTGATGAATCATTATAACAGTTTTACTACCCGACCTATAGCTAACGATGATGAGCAGGTTCACGTGCTAACACAACATGTGTCAATCAAACTATTGATGAATCATTATAACAGTTTTACTACCCGACCTATAGCTAACGATGATGAGCAGGTAATGGTTCACGTGCTAACACAACACGTGTCAATCAAACTATTGATGAATCATTATAACAGTTTTACTACCCGACCTATAGCTAACGATGATGAGCAGGTAATGGTTCACGTGCTAACACAACACGTGTCAATCAAACTATTGATGAATCATTATAACAGTTTTACTACCCGACCTATAGCTAACGATGATGAGCAGGTAATGGTTCACGTGCTAACACAACACGTGTCAATCAAACTATTGATGAATCATTATAACAGTTTTACTACCCGACCTATAGCTAACGATGATGAGCAGGTTCACGTGCTAACACAACATGTGTCAATCAAACTATTGATGAATCATTATAACAGTTTTACTACCCGACCTATAGCTAACGATGATGAGCAGGTTCACGTGCTAACACAACATGTGTCAATCAAACTATTGATGAATCATTATAACAGTTTTACTACCCGACCTATAGCTAACGATGATGAGCAGGTTCACGTGCTAACACAACATGTGTCAATCAAACTATTGATGAATCATTATAACAGTTTTACTACCCGACCTATAGCTAACGATGATGAGCAGGTTCACGTGCTAACACAACATGTGTCAATCAAACTATTGATGAATCATTATAACAGTTTTACTACCCGACCTATAGCTAACGATGATGAGCAGGTTCACGTGCTAACACAACATGTGTCAATCAAACTATTGATGAATCATTATAACAGTTTTACTACCCGACCTATAGCTAACGATGATGAGCAGGTTCACGTGCTAACACAACATGTGTCAATCAAACTATTGATGAATCATTATAACAGTTTTACTACCCGACCTATAGCTAACGATGATGAGCAGGTTCACGTGCTAACACAACATGTGTCAATCAAACTATTGATGAATCATTATAACAGTTTTACTACCCGACCTATAGCTAACGATGATGAGCAGGTAATGGTTCACGTGCTAACACAACATGTGTCAATCAAACTATTGATGAATCATTATAACAGTTTTACTACCCGACCTATAGCTAACGATGATGAGCAGGTTCACGTGCTAACACAACATGTGTCAATCAAACTATTGATGAATCATTATAACAGTTTTACTACCCGACCTATAGCTAACGATGATGAGCAGGTTCACGTGCTAACACAACACGTGTCAATCAAACTATTGATGAATCATTATAACAGTTTTACTACCCGACCTATAGCTAACGATGATGAGCAGGTTCACGTGCTAACACAACATGTGTCAATCAAACTATTGATGAATCATTATAACAGTTTTACTACCCGACCTATAGCTAACGATGATGAGCAGGTTCACGTGCTAACACAACATGTGTCAATCAAACTATTGATGAATCATTATAACAGTTTTACTACCCGAACTATAGCTAACGATGATGAGCAGGTTCACGTGCTAACACAACATGTGTCAATCAAACTATTGATGAATCATTATAACAGTTTTACTACCCGACCTATAGCTAACGATGATGAGCAGGTTCACGTGCTAACACAACATGTGTCAATCAAACTATTGATGAATCATTATAACAGTTTTACTACCCGACCTATAGCTAACGATGATGAGCAGGTTCACGTGCTAACACAACACGTGTCAATCAAACTATTGATGAATCATTATAACAGTTTTACTACCCGACCTATAGCTAACGATGATGAGCAGGTAATGGTTCACGTGCTAACACAACACGTGTCAATCAAACTATTGATGAATCATTATAACAGTTTTACTACCCGACCTATAGCTAACGATGATGAGCAGGTTCACGTGCTAACACAACATGTGTCAATCAAACTATTGATGAATCATTATAACAGTTTTACTACCCGACCTATAGCTAACGATGATGAGCAGGTTCACGTGCTAACACAACATGTGTCAATCAAACTATTGATGAATCATTATAACAGTTTTACTACCCGACCTATAGCTAACGATGATGAGCAGGTAATGGTTCACGTGCTAACACAACATGTGTCAATCAAACTATTGATGAATCATTGTAACAGTTTTACTACCCGACCTATAGCTAACGATGATGAGCAGGTAATGGTTCACGTGCTAACACAACACGTGTCAATCAAACTATTGATGAATCATTGTAACAGTTTTACTACCCGACCTATAGCTAACGATGATGAGCAGGTAATGGTTCACGTGCTAACACAACACGTGTCAATCAAACTATTGATGAATCATTGTAACAGTTTTACTACCCGACCTATAGCTAACGATGATGAGCAGGTAATGGTTCACGTGCTAACACAACACGTGTCAATCAAACTATTGATGAATCATTATAACAGTTTTACTACCCGACCTATAGCTAACGATGATGAGCAGGTAATGGTTCACGTGCTAACACAACACGTGTCAATCAAACTATTGATGAATCATTGTAACAGTTTTACTACCCGACCTATAGCTAACGATGATGAGCAGGTTCACGTGCTAACACAACATGTGTCAATCAAACTATTGATGAATCATTATAACAGTTTTACTACCCGACCTATAGCTAACGACGATGAGCAGGTTCACGTGCTAACACAACATGTGTCAATCAAACTATTGATGAATCATTATAACAGTTTTACTACCCGACCTATAGCTAACGATGATGAGCAGGTTCACGTGCTAACACAACATGTGTCAATCAAACTATTGATGAATCATTATAACAGTTTTACTACCCGACCTATAGCTAACGATGATGAGCAGGTTCACGTGCTAACACAACATGTGTCAATCAAACTATTGATGAATCATTATAACAGTTTTACTACCCGACCTATAGCTAACGATGATGAGCAGGTTCACGTGCTAACACAACATGTGTCAATCAAACTATTGATGAATCATTATAACAGTTTTACTACCCGACCTATAGCTAACGATGATGAGCAGGTAATGGTTCACGTGCTAACACAACATGTGTCAATCAAACTATTGATGAATCATTATAACAGTTTTACTACCCGACCTATAGCTAACGATGATGAGCAGGTTCACGTGCTAACACAACATGTGTCAATCAAACTATTGATGAATCATTATAACAGTTTTACTACCCGACCTATAGCTAACGATGATGAGCAGGTTCACGTGCTAACACAACATGTGTCAATCAAACTATTGATGAATCATTATAACAGTTTTTTACTACCCGACCTATAGCTAACGATGATGAGCAGGTTCACGTGCTAACACAACATGTGTCAATCAAACTATTGATGAATCATTGTAACAGTTTTACTACCCGACCTATAGCTAACGATGATGAGCAGGTTCACGTGCTAACACAACATGTGTCAATCAAACTATTGATGAATCATTATAACAGTTTTACTACCCGACCTATAGCTAACGATGATGAGCAGGTTCACGTGCTAACACAACATGTGTCAATCAAACTATTGATGAATCATTATAACAGTTTTACTACCCGACCTATAGCTAACGATGATGAGCAGGTTCACGTGCTAACACAACATGTGTCAATCAAACTATTGATGAATCATTATAACAGTTTTACTACCCGACCTTTAGCTAACGATGATGAGCAGGTAATGGTTCACGTGCTAACACAACATGTGTCAATCAAACTATTGATGAATCATTATAACAGTTTTACTACCCGACCTATAGCTAACGATGATGAGCAGGTTCACGTGCTAACACAACATGTGTCAATCAAACTATTGATGAATCATTATAACAGTTTTACTACCCGACCTATAGCTAACGATGATGAGCAGGTTCACGTGCTAACACAACATGTGTCAATCAAACTATTGATGAATCATTGTAACAGTTTTACTACCCGACCTATAGCTAACGATGATGAGCAGGTTCACGTGCTAACACAACATGTGTCAATCAAACTATTGATGAATCATTATAACAGTTTTACTACCCGACCTATAGCTAACGATGATGAGCAGGTTCACGTGCTAACACAACATGTGTCAATCAAACTATTGATGAATCATTATAACAGTTTTACTACCCGACCTATAGCTAACGATGATGAGCAGGTAATGGTTCACGTGCTAACACAACATGTGTCAATCAAACTATTGATGAATCATTGTAACAGTTTTACTACCCGACCTATAGCTAACGATGATGAGCAGGTTCACGTGCTAACACAACATGTGTCAATCAAACTATTGATGAATCATTATAACAGTTTTACTACCCGACCTATAGCTAACGATGATGAGCAGGTTCACGTGCTAACACAACATGTGTCAATCAAACTATTGATGAATCATTGTAACAGTTTTACTACCCGACCTATAGCTAACGATGATGAGCAGGTAATGGTTCACGTGCTAACACAACATGTGTCAATCAAACTATTGATGAATCATTGTAACAGTTTTACTACCCGACCTATAGCTAACGATGATGAGCAGGTTCACGTGCTAACACAACATGTGTCAATCAAACTATTGATGAATCATTGTAACAGTTTTACTACCCGACCTATAGCTAACGATGATGAGCAGGTTCACGTGCTAACACAACATGTGTCAATCAAACTATTGATGAATCATTATAACAGTTTTACTACCCGACCTATAGCTAACGATGATGAGCAGGTTCACGTGCTAACACAACACGTGTCAATCAAACTATTGATGAATCATTATAACAGTTTTACTACCCGACCTATAGCTAACGATGATGAGCAGGTTCACGTGCTAACACAACATGTGTCAATCAAACTATTGATGAATCATTATAACAGTTTTACTACCCGACCTATAGCTAACGATGATGAGCAGGTTCACGTGCTAACACAACATGTGTCAATCAAACTATTGATGAATCATTATAACAGTTTTACTACCCGACCTATAGCTAACGATGATGAGCAGGTTCACGTGCTAACACAACATGTGTCAATCAAACTATTGATGAATCATTATAACAGTTTTACTACCCGACCTATAGCTAACGATGATGAGCAGGTTCACGTGCTATAACACAACATGTGTCAATCAAGTGTCTCAAACATAACATTCTCATAACATTCTCAATGAACCTTAGATTTTAGAACTGATAATGCCGAAAGTTTGTGGGAAAGGCATTTTGAATCAGTCATATTGGATCGTGATTTGTCGTAAATAATTCCCTTGAAAAAGTATCTTATTACAAAGCTAAAATTATTGGTAAGTCTTTGAAGTATTCTCTGAGAGTTTAGGTCCCATAACGCAAAGCATGTAATGTACATGTAGCTTTCTCAAGATTAAATTCCACTTAACGTGTGATTTCTATTAATTTTATTAAAAAACATTTTCCCAAAGTTTTCTGTTGCCAAACTCGGGGTGCGGCTTATCTGCGAGTGCGGCTTATATGCCGGTGAATACGGTAATGCTTTGTTAACAAGCAGTTCAAAAATGAATATTTGGAAATTGTGGTTAATATGAATATTAATTTGTGCCGGTGGTCATCTGCTTGCATTGGTGTATACAACTTCGGTACACCAACATACAATATATCGATCGTGGTGGCCAATTTAGAAACCTGCTATTTTCTAAAAGTATTTCTAAAACTCATTAAAAATTAATGAGCAATTGGCCCAATCAGGGTTGTCCAATCGGTCACATGCATGGATCTTTATAGCCCGATAAAACACTGATGAATAACATCAGTGTTTTATGACTTATATAACACTGAGGGTAGCAAAGGGGTTATGCGTGACGCGTGATTTGACCAAAAAATGGAGCGTGAATCGTGAAATTCATAAATATTTGAGAGATGTGTGAATTTATGTTTCAACGTGATGCGTGATCGTCCCATTTGACCGACTGTGATTCGTGATTTACCGATGTTTAACATATAATTATATGCTCTATGAAACGTGTCAGGATGATCTAAACATTTTCATGTGTGAAATTCTAAAATTTTGGCTAGCGGTCGTGATTCGTGAATTTCAGACATTTTGGTCCGTGACACGTTAATTTACAAAAACATTGGTTCGTGACACGTTAATTTACAAAAACATTGGTTCGTGACACGTTAATTTACAAAAACATTGGTTCGTGACACGTTAATTTACAAAAACATTGGTTCGTGACACGTTAATTTACAAAAACATCTGGTTCGTGACACGTTAATTTGTACAAAAACATTGGTTCGTGACACGTTAATTTACAAAAACATTGGTTCGTGACACGTTAATTTACAAAAACATTGGTTCGTGACACGTTAATTTACAAAAACATTGGTTCGTGACACGTTAATTTACAAAAACATTGGTTCGTGACACGTTAATTTACAAAAACATTGGTTCGTGACACGTTCATTTACAAAAACATTGGTTCGTGACACGTTAATTTACAAAAAACATTGGTTCGTGACACGTTCATTTACAACAACATTGGTTCGTGACACGTTAATTTACAAAAACATTGGTTCGTGACACGTTCATTTACAAAAACATTGGTTTGTGACACGTTAATTTACAAAAACATTGGTTCGTGACACGTTAATTTACAAAAACATTGGTTCGTGACACGTTAATTTACAAAAACATTGGTTCGTGACACGTTAATTTACAAAAACATTGGTTCGTGACACGTTAATTTACAAAAACATTGGTAACAGCTGGAATTGATCGATGCATTAATCTAGATCAAATAATTAATTACCCCTAAATTGGCCTAAGCTATTCTCCGATTTATTAGCACTCTATACTCTCCCTGTTAATAAAACTCTACAAAAATGCTATTAAAATAATGGCAATTTGAAATACCATAGTGACCCATCAACCTTGTGCAGCCCATGGGGAAATAGTTCATAGCAATTTTAGCCAACGAGCGCACGCGTTATTTTGAACAGCGCGCGTGCTATCAGAAGAGACCAGTGAGAAGTTGACAAGAGCGTGCAGCCCATGGGGAAATAGTTCATAGAACTCTAGCCAATCAGAGCACGCGTTATATCATTGCTATATTATAGAACTTAATTATTGTAGTTGCACAATATTAATGCATGTGTTCTGAATTTTTAGATCTTGAAACATGTTCAGCTCTTTGAACAATATTAGGATGACATCATAAAGTTCACTACAACTCTGCAGTGTGATGGCTGATGCATACAAAAAGCTCCTTTCAGGAGTAAAAGCTACAGATCTTTCTTCAGGTGTAAATGCAGTACCAGTAACCTCGCAGAGTGCGCCATCCAGGCTGCCCTTCAAAAAATCACCAACAAGGCAGAAGAAGATGAAGATCAGGTACGTTAATTAATGTACATTGTAGCATCATTAAATTACTTGAATTTACATCATCGTGGGGAAATGGGTACAAGTCACCAAATATTGTGATAAACAACACAAGACCCACATAGCCAGACAGAGCACATCGAGTTAAGCAAAATCCCAAAGTTTGGTGTTAATCGGGTCAATATTGAACGACTTACGGCCATTCAAAAATGATAGAATTTACAAAGAAATGTATGCATGCGATCGATTACCGGAGAACTCACTGCAAATGCATACATTTATTTTCTTCTTTTTTTACGATATGAAATGGATGTGTGTTTCAATTCTTCTATTTTGGATTTCGATCCAAAACTCGCAAACTAATATCACGCAGGCCAGGGAAGCCAAATTTTTGGAAAAATTGTTTTGATATAATAAAAATGAAAAGAATTAGGGATAGCCTGCCTTCAGCTAGCCTCCTAAATCAGACCCGTGTCCAGGCTTCAGTTTTACGTCGCTGGCCACTGTAAAACGGAAGCCTGGACACGCGTCTGCTTTAGGAGGCTACATTGGACAAGATGTCGAGAGATGGTGTCAATGTGAGAGTGATCAAATTCGACTGTTTCTAAGTCTTGTCATAATAAGCCAGGACAGAATAGTCCCTTTTCGCGTTCACAGAAACCGCTGTAAAACCGCTGTATTTATTGACATCAGACGCATGTGTCTTGTCATAATAAGCCAGGACAGAATTGTTCCCATTCAAGCAACAAATCTCTTATATTATTGAAATTGAATTAATTGAATTATCTGACTTTTTCCATTTTGTCAACATAAAATATGCATGCATATATATAAGCCAAATTTCTCTTTCTTTTCTTTTTATTATTATTATTATTTTCATTTTGATTTAAAAAAATGGTGAGTGGAGTGCAATTTGGTCTGAAATCATACGAGTGATTACAAATCATTGCATTCCTGCATAGCTGGAGTGCAATTTGTTAATCACGAGTATGATTTCAGAACAAAATTGCATGACACAAAGTTTAATTACATTGTACCACTTAATGATATCCATTTTGAAATATTTTGATAAAGGAAAACATATCGGAGAACAAACATAAATAACTCTTACCAACACCAGTAAATGTATTATTTCACACTTTTCTATTCCAACACAAAAAAATAATTTTGTCATATAAATTATCTGTATTATTGAATTGGCTAAAAGATGACATGTCTATTTTCTGATTGGGTAATCTCAAAATGGTGCAATTTGTAGCTCAAAATGGTGCAATAAATAGAATTGCATCCTTTTTAACCAATTATATTGCAGGATTTGCAGTGATTTCAAAATGGATCTGATAATAAATAATGTGAAGAGTTCTTTCTTTTTTCCTCATATTATTAACATTGTCTGTCACTACATGTATAAAGGTAATTACAAAATCTAACCTTTTTCAAATTTGTTTTAGATGAGCCGGCCAACCATCCCCCCCCCCCCCCCCCCCCAATAAAAAGAAAGAAAGAACAAGAAAAAGAAGAAGAACACCAATGTAAAGAACTAGATAGTTTCCTCCAAACGTATATAGTATATACAGATTTATTGTGTGCACTCTGATTATTAGGGTATTATATATAATAATCATGTCTAAATTTGTTTGCTTATCAATTTACCTGATCATTTTCACTATATATCAACACAGTTCATTTCCTTTCAATTTACCAGATAAAATACATACTGTACAGTTAACAAGTTGAAAGTTATTTATGCACTTATGCACTCAACCATTTTTACCCTTTGAAATATCCATTACGGACGTTTTTGATTGCACAGGATACAAGAAATGTATAAAATGGACGTTTACCAAAAAGTACATGAATATCAACATATAAAAATGTCCAATTTAGGCCCTGCGCACGGTGTTGAGACACAACAGAATTTTACGTCATTTTGGCCGTAAAAAGAGTTTTATTTTCGTCATATCTCAGCCGCTTCTTTGTTATATTTACTGACACCTCACAAAATTATTGTTCATTTATTAAGGTTCCACTTCCGATATTTTATATTTTGTGAAACTCTGTTGAACAAAAAACTAAAGCGAAAATGCGTAGACCGCTCAATGAAAAATAAGCCAATCTAGCGTAACTTGGCAATTTGATTCTGTGGTTGCAACAAAAACTATCGGGCGTATCGTGCCTTTCGTGCCTAAGTTATCGCGCCTTTCGTGCCTAAGTTATCGCGCCTTTCGTGCCTAAGTTATCGAATCGCGCCTAAGTTATCGAATCGTGCCTAAGTTATTGAATCGCGCCTTTCGTGCCTAAGTTATCGAATCGCGCCTAAGTTATAGAATCGTGCCTAAGTTATTGAATCGCGCCTTTCGTGCCTAAGTTATCGAATCGCGCCTAAGTTATCGAATCGCGCCTAAGTTATCGAATCGCGCCTTTCGTGCCTAAGTTATTGAATCGCGCCTTTCGTGCCTAAGTTATCGAATCGCGCCTAAGTTATCGAATCGTGCCTAAGTTATTGAATTGCGCCTTTCGTGCCTAAGTTATCGAATCGCGCCTAAGTTATCGAATCGCGCCTAAGTTATCGAATCGCGCCTTTCGTGCCTAAGTTATTGAATCGCGCCTTTCGTGCCTAAGTTATCGAATCGCGCCTAAGTTATCGAATCGTGCCTAAGTTATTGAATCGCGCCTTTCGTGCCTAAGTTATTGAATCGCGCCTTTCGTGCCTAAGTTATCGAATCGCGCCTAAGTTATCGAATCGTGCCTAAGTTATTGAATCGCGCCTTTCGTGCCTAAGTTATCGAATCGCGCCTAAGTTATCGAATCGCGCCTTTCGTGCCTAAGTTATTGAATCGCGCCTTTCGTGCCTAAGTTATCGAATCGCGCCTAAGTTATCGAATCGTGCCTAAGTTATTGAATCGCGCCTTTCGTGCCTAAGTTATCGAATCGTGCCTAAGTTATCGAATCGCGCCTAAGTTATCGAATCGCGCCTAAGTTATCGAATCGTGCCTAAGTTATTGAATCGCGCCTTTCGTGCCTAAGTTATCGAATCGTGCCTAAGTTATCGAATCGCGCCTAAGTTATCGAATCGCGCCTAAGTTATCGAATCGTGCCTAAGTTATTGAATCGCGCCTTTCGTGCCTAAGTTATCGAATCGTGCCTAAGTTATTGAATCGCGCCTTTCGTGCCTAAGTTATCGAATCGTGCCTAAGTTATCGAATCGTGCCTAAGTTATCGAATCGTGCCTAAGTTATCGAATCGTGCCTAAGTTATCGAATCGTGCCTAAGTTATCGAATCGTGCCTAAGTTATCGAATCGTGCCTAAGTTATCGAATCGCGCCTATCGTGCCTAAGTACATTATCGCGCCGCTTAGCCGATAATTAAGTCTTTTATAACGTTGGTTTATATATATTAAACTGACTTTGATCTATCCCTTTAATTACTTATAGGAAGATAGTGGATGTAATATAGTATTGAAAGTTGAAGACAGCGAAAGGCCTAGAAGGAAGATCTTGAATAATAAGCTTAAGCTTAAGCTTAAATCAGTTTACAGCTTAAAAATAGTTTAGTTCGCATGTTCAAAGAATCATTGCATAGTGTCAATCGAGGAACACGAAGATATTCTTGGATCTCTGAACGGTTTTTAAGTGTTCACATGTATCATTTCAGAAATAAAACTGATCTTTGAAAAAAAGTATTTGTCGTTTATTATTTACAGCACGATAACTTAGGCACGAAAGGCACGATACGCGCGATAACTTAGGCACGAAAGGCACGATAGGCACGATTCGATAACTTAGGCACGAATTGAAAGGCGCGATTCGATAACTTAGGCACGAAAGGCGCGATTCGATAACTTAGGCACGAAAGGCGCGATAACTTAGGCACGAAAGGCACGATACGCGCGATAACTTAGGCACGAAAGGCGCGA
Source organism: Actinostola sp. cb2023 (assembly GCA_033675265.1). Taxonomy (NCBI): domain Eukaryota; kingdom Metazoa; phylum Cnidaria; class Anthozoa; order Actiniaria; family Actinostolidae; genus Actinostola; species Actinostola sp. cb2023. Next base: position 61,820 of record JAUJYZ010000587.1, on the reverse strand, counting down.
TAGCTTAGGCACGAAAGGCACGATAGGCGCGATACTTAGGCATGGAAAGCACGATATCGTGCCAATCTTGTTTTGCATCAAAAAATAAACGATTCTAACGCTAGATTTTACATCATATCTCAAAAAGTATTTAACTCTTTAGATAATGATATTTTACAAAGTTGTAAAGAATTTTATGTGCACCAACAAGATACCAGAATTTATCATTCAAAACATAATCATGGCATTTTAAATAAAATTTCGCGTTTTTGATCTGGACCTGAAATCGTCTTTTTTTTTCACGCTACTTTTCATTTAGGTCTAGAGCTCGTTTTAATGAGAATTATTACGCAAAAGTTCGGATATAAGGTGCACATGACCTATATTTGTATTCTGCAAAATTTCATTTGTGTAGCTTTTCTAGTTTTTGAAAAAATCATCAAAACGTAGTGTTAGGAAAATGTTACGCTTTTGTGCCTCAACACCGTGCGAAGGGCCTTTAGCAGGTTTGAAATCTTTGTTGAAACAACCAATATACATTTATTGTCCAAATTAGAACAATTTAATAAAATGGATTTCCCTCACAAAATCACAAAATGACTATTTTATTGCGTTCCTTTATCTTTATTCCTGCCTTTCTTTTCCTTTATTCTCTGTCTCTTCTCACTATTGACCTATTTACCCAGGGGGGGTTGGACACAGCGCGCGAAGCATCATGGGTCAAAATCAAAAATGTCCGTCATTTGCACTTGGCCTTCGTCGCGTACGCACCAAAGTGGAAGGTAAACATGTCTCTCTAGTAAACGAAAAAAATACAATTTTGAATGTGTCAGTTCCATTTCTGATATTTCAATTTATTAAATGGTTCCCCAGGTTCACTGTCGTACTGTCATAAAACCTAATCATCTAGAAATGTAAATGTTTTCTTGGAATTTCGCCAAAAAGACATGATTTCTGTACACATGATCCGACGAAAACTGATGTTAGCTTGGCGAAGTTTTCAAATATTTACCCGGAGTTTTGCAATAGTTTAGCAGTATTCAGTGTATTCTTTAATGTTCAAGGTTAGTGAAAGTTCTATTTTACAAGAAGTAGTAGGATTTTTACATCGCTAACAAGTAGGAAAACTCGTGTAATTTTGCCCGAAAGCAAAGAGATGTAAACAATGTTCACACGAAAATGAATGAGAAAAAGGCCGTCGTTTTATAGAGGAAAAAACAATTAACGTTCTCAAATCAAACTGAGACGACATTCCAGAAAAGCATCTACGTTCATACGAAACTATTTATTCACTACAGATTACACTGTGTAATGAAAAATACCTATGAAATTCGATGAAACTTTATTTTTGCGAGACCAGTCATGCAGTCGTAAAAAAGACGTTAGACTAATTATTGAGTCTCAGCTTACACTGTAAGTACGAATGCTGGTCAAAAACAATTTGACTGTGTTTATCAGAGTATATGCCCAGAAGAAAATTTATTAACTATAACAGCATTGTTTAGTTCATTTAGAATTTGTGATAGTGTAACTTGAAAATAAATAAATAAGCAAAGTTTAATAAATACTGAAATGAACAAATGAATTAAGTGAATCAATAAATCAATCAACTAAAAGGAAGAGATCAAGAATTACAAGTGATAAAAAATAAGAGTATAAATAATATAATGAAGTCCTTGTATCCCAATTCATCAATAAAATCAACAACAGGCTGTCATTTATTACATGTTCCAAATTACAACAATTTATTGGACTGCGTCAACCTAAAGTGACCTCATGACTTTTCATAATTTTAGTGTTTGTTTTTAACCATTTGAGCTAATTTTTCAATATTTTCTGCTCATTTCACTTTCTTACTAACCAGAGATTGACAGTGTTTTGGTCTGCAAGCTATGGTGTCTCATATGAGGAGTTTGCAGCTTTTCATGTGGGTATGGTCATACACACCGCTACATTTTGCCATTCACAAGGTACTTTTGTATCACGCAGCCATTAATATTTAAGAAATGGTCGGACAATGCTTAGTGTGCGTCCATCGAGTTATGAAGCACGCAGGAATTTGGGAGAGCATGAGAGAAGCATAAGAGTTGCTCGAGGCGTAGCGAGCGCACGCTATGGCGATGACGTGAGCGTGTCTGTAGCCGTAGTGTATGTCCGTGAGCTTACAGACACATGCTAACCAACCAATCAGAGTGTGCATTATATCATACCTATGTTATAAACAGTATGATGATAAAAAAGATCAATTCAAAACAAAATACAACTAATAATTGTACTAAAATTCAACTAATATAATGTACTAATGAGAATTTGCAGGTTAACTACATGTAGCTAGTTTGGACTAAATGAGTGTACATAAATTAAAACAAGAGTATAAAATGAAAATTGAATACTATAGGAAAATTCATTGGCTGACGAGGGAATTCCACGTTGAATTCACGAGAAAAGGCGATATCGCACAAGTCGCGATGCGACGAGTGCGATATCGCCTTTTCTCGTGAATTCAACGTGGAATTCCCTCGTCAGCCAATGAATTTTCCTTGAATCGCATAGCTCATCAAAAACGAGAGAAAACATAGTCTAAATATTTTTTTCTAAAGGCGCTGTAGTATAGTCGCTGTACGTGCGTCGCAAAGAAGCCAGTGCAGTGTTTGATGGTTTGCTGAGCCAATAGGAATCAGGCAAATTTGAAAGCTGAAATCAGTTTATTTTTGCGAACGCCAAAAACGGCAACCTGCAGTTTATCTACAGCTGAATTTAATGCAAACCGTTACAGAATCATCATCGTTACAACTACTTTCGTAATTCAAGAGTTAAAGACTAAAATCAATAGTGTTCTCAGTCAAGATGCATATACATATGAAGCTCGTCAATCGACAAGAAATAATGTTCAACGTCTAGTGTAAGTATTCAATCATGAACATGTGCTCTTTCAGACTTTGCTTTTCTTTGTTTTAAAAACGTATTTTTACAGACTTTGTGTCTAAAACCTAGTTAAAAAACTAGTTATGAGAAAGACTTTACTGATACATAACAATAAATACTCTTTTTAAGCAAATCTAATGTTTGCAATGCTTTTCGCTCTAATCAGTCACTCAGCCGGTTCGTTCCTTTTTCACCAGAGAACCCTGTTCATCAAACTCATTCAGCCATCGGTATTGTTGACATGGGACTGTAAATTTATGGATATATTAACTGGAGAATGGCTAAAGTGGACATCTTTGAACAGAGAACCAATAGTTCCAGCCAGAAAACCAGATTTCCTCACATCTTGACGGTCACCATGAATAGCTGCTGAGTCAACTACGTCTGTGGCTGCTGGTACGATAACAGCGATATCAGTAGACACGTTTTGGTCATTTGTGGTGGTGCTGCTATTGGTAGTGCTTGTAGTATAGCCTGACAATCTGTGGGACATTTGTCTTTGTCTTTCCAATGGATTGTGGCTGTAGCTTGAAATAGAATCTACGTTGGCATGGCCTGTCAGTTCTGAAATTTCAAGGGGGTGGAATTCGCCACGAAGGCTTTGTATTGCTGTTTTACGTCCACTTGAATTGGAGAATTTACCAGTTAACTCTGCAGTAGAAGCGATGGTTTTCATGAACTTTGCAAGGGTGTTCTTGCCAATTGGACATTTCTTGTACCAAACCTCAGATGTTGTCTTATCAATTGGAGTAAGATAGAAGTTGTCAGGGACGTTAGCGTCATCACTTTTGGGACGATGGGTCACATATTCAACAAATGCCCGATACGGATCTTGCTCTCCTCCGTCCGTCCTCCATATTTTATTGGTGTATTTTCTTGCTCTTTTTCTGGCACATCCTTCGTCTCCCTGGCGGTTTTTTGTCTGGCGTTCATTGTACTCGATGTACTGGTCAGTGATGGTGAAATCTTGTATCTGGCAATCATAATGCTCTTTCACGCCTCGCATACCAAGATGGGTTACATTATTCCACCAAACAAGATGGATTAGTTTGCGTGGATTTTTCAACCCAACAGCTCCAGAAGACCACAACTTCTCCACATCTTCTTTTTCTACTGGCTGAGCGGCGTTAGGCTGGTTTCCGAGGCCTTGCTTTTTCAAATTCTTCTTCTTTGTTGAAAGCATGTCGGCTACCTCTTGAAACTCTATCCCAGATGATTTCTCGATGTCAAAGTTGTCTATCGCTGGCGGACATGGTCGCTCAAGGAAATACCTGCGAAGCCCATTACGGCAAGTCTGTAGTGTTCCAGGCTCATATTCTTTTCCTCTGTTATCATTTCCTGTTTGCCGTATTTCAAGGAAAAAGTGCTTCAAAAGTTGCGGGGCTTCTTTCTTTGAAACAGTATTGAGATCGGGTTCGATACCGTGCTTTTCTTCGTACCATGATTTGAAGCGACGAATTGATGTTTCGGTACTTTTTTTGGTGTTTTTGGCAACGGTGCTTTCTTTAAAGGCTGCCATTTCCTCTTCACTATACGCGACAATTGTAGCCGGTAGCTCCTTCCTCTCGTTTTCTTTGTTTGCCATTTCGGCACGTCGCTTTCTCGTACTTTTGAGAGTCAAATGAAGTGGGTTTTTTTTCAAAAGAAAATCAATGTCTACGTCAAATCTTGGGAACTCAGCGCTTGCGTTAGAAGATGTTTCAGTACTTTGTGTTTGTGACATCAATTTCACTTCGACGAAAATTAATATTGCAAATGAAAAATGAGAGCAAACAAAACTAAAATAATTTGATCACCTCAACACTCAATCCATACTTTGTACGCGTATCGTATCTTAGCAACGGCCTCGCTTTCATCTCGCAATTCCACGCTAAATACCCATTGCATCCGGTTTGCAAAGCACCCAATTCCACGCTGAATACCCTCTCATCCGGTTTGCTTCTCAGCCAATCAGCGCGCGCGTTTTTGATGAGCTATGCGATTCTATGTAATATTATAAACACCACAATATGGATAAATACATGTAGCTATTTATTAAGTTATAAATTAAATGTCAGTAAAAATGAGAATAATAGTGAGCAGCACAAGTGCATTTTGTTCAGTGACAAATCTATACATCAGTCATGTCATGTCCTTTTTAATGGTCTCGACTGTCTTTCAGTGAACTGGCATGCACAGCCTAAGAACAGGAATGTATAGTATTTATCCAGCTACTGTATATACCTAAAAGGAAAAATGATAAACAATCAAATTATGATAAACTGACAATAACAATCACAATACAATAACAATGGGCCAACTATAATAATTTACTCATCTATAATTTACTATAATAAAATTATATTATAAAGCTTGATAATGAAAATAATAATGAAATCCCCTATCAATTGTAATTACAGTGACAGTGACAATCAAAAGATTGGTATTTTTCCAACTACATTCATTCCTATTTATATTTCAGGTTTTTTTACTCCATTGTTGGAGATTTCTACAATTTCTACATGCACCTAAATAATTGCATTATCTTCAGACATGAATGTAAATTGGAATTATTACAGTACAGTATGTGGTTCTAATTGTGAATGGTTCTAATTGTGAACACTGTTCAGTTAATGTGTACCCTGGTTACCAGAAGCTATCATTTTTTCTCTCTCGAGCCGTAGGCACTCTCGTAGAGTTTAGAGAGAGAGATAAAATAATAGTCTCTGCTACCCAGGGTACACATTAACTGAACAGTGTTCACAATTAGAACTGTTCACAATTAGAACCACATACTGTAGCCTGCGTAGCTTGGCGGTTTTTAGGAGGGGGAGTGGGAGGGGGAAGGGACAAAACCGCCAAGCTACGCAGGCTATTATTACAGATAAACTCAAGTAACTCTATTGACTATACAGGACATAATTATTGAAATTTTGTATTTGTATTGATGTTTGAATACATTGTAATCAGTACAAAAGAAATCAGACTCTATTGTGTATGGGACAAATTCGAAAATATTAGTGATTTATATTGATGTTTGAAAGCTCCAACAGTTGGAGCCTTCTTTATTTCATTGTAAAGTAAGTTCCAGTCACTAGTGGCCATAGATTTGAAGGATCTCTTGACAGAATTATACTTTGTAGTGCTGTTGAACAACTTACTGTTGAATATGGATTGTTATGAAAACAATACAAAAACAACATAAATTAACTTCTCATATCTCAAAAAGTAGAGGGGAGCCATGGGGAGCCATCACATCAATGTAGTGTTAACATCAAGATTTTCGATCTTTCTGGACAGTTAAAAAGTTAAAAATAACTACACCAGGTCAGCCGAAATGGTGAAATGCAAAGAGATAGAACTGAAAGAAGATTTTGATCGACACGTTCAGACACAAAACAGCAACAAAAAGCTACGAAAACAACATATCACTTGCAAAGCAACACAAACTCTGTACTGCTAAGATATTAGGAGCTTAGCGGTTATAAAACGTACAAAATAAAGCTATTTCGTACTCACCTTCGTCCGCCATCTTTGCTTTTACCTCTTCCCGCCAAATGTGAAATCGCGTAATGTGATTGGTCAAATAAAACAACCATGATCCTTTTCGGACCGTGTCCAACCCCCCCTGCCGCACTACATGTGTATATTTACACAAGGTATGAAACTCGGTCACGTGACAAATACGTTTTTGACCCTAATCTTTGTCAATATGACGTGAAATTTCAATTTTTTTTACGGATAACTAAACTTTACCGTATTCTCTAAACACTTCATAAGTTTCAGTCGTGTAACTTCACCGTACGCTGAGAAATTTTAATTTTGACATTTTGCGCCTCATGGACCGATGTGCGCCGCACGCAGCTGGTGCAAATTTTCCGTGAAACATTCGGATTTTACCTTCGAGAGGACATCGGCCAGCGTTCGGCAAATCTGAACTATGCTCTTTTTGGCAAGTATTAGTATTTATATTTTCACTAAACATAAACCAAAGCATCTACAATATACTTTATTTGTTTTCTCTTTTGATTTTTATAAAGTATTTGTTTTGTGTTTTTATTTTAATCAATTAAAATGCTTCAAAATTGAGGCATTGTGTTTTTTTTAATGCTGAATAGTCTCAATATTTAGTACTACACAACACATTTTTGCTATCAGTGCCGTGTAAACAAAATGACAAACAAACGTATTTATTTCAACAATCAGTTAAAATATGTTTACTAGCTTTTTACATACTGTTTTGCCGTTCTTTCTATGCAATTTATTCACTATATTGATCAGTAATACTACACGTCTACAGTCGACACAGTACAAGTTGTGAATGAATAACAAACGTCGGAGTTCGTAATATGTATGAACTTATAAAGCGATACTTACATTCTTACCAAAACCGTATTTAAGTTAATTACTCTTTGTTTCTCTCGGTAATTTGCTAAATGAGTTGTGTTATTTCAATGACAATAATGAAGAACTGTTAATTTTTAGTTCATATGATTTCACGAGTCCATCTCCATTACATACGTCAAACATTTTCTAGATAAGACAGTAAAAATGTTTTTAAAAATAGAGGTGAAGTACCATCAGTCGGTTGAGAAGTGCATTTTGATCACTGATATTGACAACTACACAAGTCAAATAGCTCAGTCATATAAACTCATCAAAAATAATTTGCTGAGGATTATTAAGCAGCCCTAGCTTCTGCTCTAGTATAGGCAAGTCCTTTTATTAGAGAACATTTAGAGAAAATGCTACGTTATTACCTTGACAAAAATACTTCAGTTTAGTTGAGCTTTACTTTTCAACAAAACTATCGTGTGTCGAGCGAGTCGAGCACAACATGCAATTCTCCACCATTCAAAATATAAAAGGACTACATTAAAATCGTCCAATTCCTTCTAAAGTTACTTAAAGTTGACAAGAATTGTGAACTTCTAAACTTACCATGAATAAGGAATAGAATCCAAACGCTTACACCGAAAAAAATAGTCTTTGTTTCACGAACTTCTCTTCAGATTTCCCACCATTTTGAAACACTTCAGCTACTTTACCCTGGGTACCCCCCCCCCCCCCCCCACGGGCCTGTAGCGTACGGCGGCTTCGGAAAGTAAAATCTGAATGTTTCACGGAAAATTTGCACCAGCTGCGTGCGGCGCACATCAGGCCATGATACGCCATCAGTTTCATACCTTGTTTCAATATACACATTGCTGCGGGCGCGTCCCGCGGGACGCACACAGGAAGCCCAACATAATACATGTTTATGCACAGGGAACCCAACCTTACGTATTGCGCGCGCGCGCGCTCTACCACATCAAAAAAAGACGCAAATATCATTTTTATTGAATTATTTAGTAGCCTCAAAAGGAATGGTTGGGCTGCCTGTGGCGCTTCTTGCGGGACGCGCACAGGGAGCCCAACATAATATATTTTTATGCACAGGGAGCCCGACATATACGTATTGCGCGCGCTCTACCACAGGAAACCCATAAAAAGACGCACATATCATTTTATTTGATTATTTAGTAGCCTCAAAAGCAATGGTTGGGCTGCATGTGAAAAGACCCCCAAAAAGACAAATAAATTTGAAAGAAAATATGATTCAAGTGCGCTCGAGGAAGCCCGAGTAATAAATAGATTGGTAGGAATATCAGGCTTGTTTAATAATAATCATAATAATACTTTATTATTTATCAATCGCTTTTTCTGGTGCTCAAAGCGCTACTTACAAAATCTATAATGAAATGAAATATTAATCTGTAATTAAAACTTTTAAAAATAACCTAAATATCATGTATAATAATATGTTTCAATTCCAAACTGATTGAAATCCTAACAACAAATATAATCAATAAAATGTACAATCATTACATTATTACCCAATTAAATACTCTCTAAATGAATATGGTTAATTCAACCAAGTTTTCAGTTGAAACTGAGTTTGAGTATTGAAGACTGTTTTCTTAAAAACAGAAAACACCTCCACCAATTGTAGTGCAAATAAACTGACCATCATTTAATACTGCTATATATATGGGCTTGACACTTAGTTTCCTTGTCTTTCCTATAAAACGACCATCTAATGTAAACTTATGAACCGAGTAAGAACCATCATCACACACCAGTAGATTGTGGTTATTATCAATAGCAAGACCCCGGGGACCCTGCAACTGACCATCAGCATGACAATTCCCTCCAATAGTGGATATTCTAGTTGGTGAGTTGTCTTTCATCTCAATCACATCAATCACTTTGTTACTACTATCACATACGTAAAACAGTCCATTGTGTGTAACTGTACAAAATGGACTAAAACCTCCCTGATTTGACAAACTGAATTGATATTTATATTCACCATTCTTTGTAAAGACTTGTACACGATGATTCCCAAAGTCAGACACAACAATGTTACAGTCGTCATCAACACGTACTCCACATGGCCTAGAAAACTGTCCATTGCCATTACCATGACAACCAAAGGTTTTCACCAGAGTCCCTGTTATAGTGTTCACTATACATATTCTATGATTATAAAAGTCAGCTATCACTAAATCTGTTTCGATGAGAAATGCTAAACCTTGAGGACGACACAACTGTCCCTGTCCACTGCCTTGACTACCATACGTTAGTAACAAATCTCCATCCATGTTGAATACTCTAACACAGTTGGATTTCCAATCTGCTACAGCAATCCTACTGTTAGTCTTATTCACTGCAATACCTCTGAAGTTTCTAGATCCAGTATTCAAGGCACTTTTTAACTTAGAATCTCCTGCTATTTCCTCCATGTGTTGTGGCTTGACATCCATCACTAGTGGACTGTTAGATACAGCATTGCCGTTCACTTGAACCTGTGCTGTCAATTGACCAGCTACTTGAGGGATGAATTCCACTTCTATTTTATCACCACTTGTCATTTTTCTTTCTTCCACTTTCACATCATCTTCAGGTCTGATCTGTACATCCACATCATCACTTGGTTCGTTATTGAGTTCTCCTGCAGACGTTTTAGTCTCCACAGTCAGCTTGGCTTTCTTCAGTGCCTCAAGAGGACCGTCAACTTGAATTGTACTCAACATTGGGTCTGACTTACAAGACTGTAGGCGTACTTTTCCAAGTCCAGCGTTTACTTGTTCACTTAGCTCTTTATTGGGGTCGAAGACAATTCCTGAACTTTCTCTTTTGAATGGGTTGTAGGTGAACTTGTTGGAGGAATCTTCCTGTTGAATGTCGACCATTTCACTCACTAGTCCCTTTTCAAGGATGTTTCGGATGTATTCCTGTGTTGCTGGGATGTGACGTATTACACGCAAATTTCTGTCAGCCTTCGCTACGCTTTTCTGAATTTCATTCAACAATTGTTGCTCGTGTTCAAGTAGAATATTGACTAACTTTTCGGTAGCATTTTGTACTTGTTCTTTGGCTTTCTCCCCGTCGCTTTTGATTTTGAGAGCAATTTCCTCTTGCTGTTTCTTTTCCTTTGCGTTGCATCGTAACTTCTCAATGTCGTCAAGGGTTTTAGAGAGTAGATCTTTCTGAATGGCGGTGATCTCTTGTAAAGTCAACGTTATATGATCTTTGTGGTCTTTCAAGCAAATGCAGCAAATCAATACCTCACAGTCTTTGCAATATAAGTCCATACTTTGACTACAGTGAGTTTTGCAAATACTTTCTCTTGTCAGGATCGCTTCAAGGTTTTGAACATTCTTCAAGTCTGACGAGGAAACGACTTTGTGTTCTTTATTAAACACAGAATGGATGTTCAGACATTCGTCACACAATAATCGATTGCAGTCAAAGCAGTGCCACAATGCTGGAGAATGAGTCGCTGAAACAGAGCAAACCTGATCGGTTTCTAGAAACTCTAAGACTTGTACTATTCTTGCGTGTACAGGACTTGGTGGTAGTTCTTCCACGCTGCTTAGTTCTCCCAGCAACGTTTCAGACAAACATTTATCACACTTGAAGATGTTGATGTCTCCAATGAGTTCAGCATTTCTCTTTATACAAGCCTTACAGAATGTATGGAAACATTCTACAAGCTTAGGTTCAATCATTGTGTCGCTACACAAAGAACATTGGACATCCTCCCGAAGGTTTGTAAGGAAGGACTCCATTTTTGATTCTGAGCCGTTTTTACAAGCAGCAAATCATTCAGTAATTTCGCGGAATTTTGATCACATGGTTGGTTGCTATGGAAACGTCTGCGTCAGTAATTCACGGGTCACATCTCTACGTTGACCCATGCCAAATAAGGGAATGTTGATCATTTTCAGTAGACAAGATAAAAATAGACTACTCATTCTAGTCTTTTCTAATCGAAAGTGAAATGCTTCGACTATTGAATTCAATGTGCAACATTAGAAATAAACAATTTGTGTATTTAATTCCTTATTACAACAGCAGTACCATTAGAATCAGGTATACCAAAAGCCCGACGTAGCCAATTAAATTGATAAAATTGATAATTGTCAAGACCGTGTCGAGACACACGCCATGCATGTTGGAATCATGCAGTACGGAGAAAGAATGTCAACAAGATAACACGAAACGAAGAAAAAAACCTTGAACTTATGATAAATGTAAGGATTTCCCTCGCTGTGTTTGTTTGCATTAGTTTTTCTATTAGTTTTTTGATTGAAAACATCATGTCCCTAGTTCAACAGTGTCACTGTGTCATGCATCAAACCAGTGCCCAGGGGGGAACTCCCATATAATGAAAGTGGTGGGATGCCCGTCGAAAATTTTGAAAATGACCCTAAAAGGTACCTGAGTCTTGTCCAGGTGGGCGTGGCAACGAATAATTTTTACCCCTAAAAAGTACCAACTACAAAGTGACAAAAGCTACAACTGTCATTACTGCTATCATTATGTTATCTCGGGTATCTTATCAGTTTACTGACAAACACCCTATTAAAAGGTAGCTTAGTATCTTGTGGTCCTTTTAGATTTGTGACACCCTAAGCTAGAGGTACCATATCGCGGACCCCTAAAAGATACGACGAACATCCCAGCCACTTTATATATGGCAGTCCCCCCCGGATCAAACTGTTCGTACAGTCATCAACAGAAATTGTCGTCGAAACTGTCGATATTAAATGTGATACACTAGCAAAGTTGGTGGTTATATTTAGCATAATGTTCGTTTTAGTCTTAAGTTTGTTGTTTGTAAGTATCTGATGCATATTTTGTAGGAAATCTCTAAAATAGCATTACCCATAATGCACCCGATATATTGATATATCAGATATACTTGAGTGCCAGAATATTTGCAAAGGGCTGTACATATGATATATAATTATATCTCAGTAAGTCAAATAAAGGATGGGTGTAGACTGATCTCGATAATGTCGACTTGATCAAGTTTAATTTGTGTATTTACAACTGCGTGACACATGGACAATTTACATATTAAAAGGTCACATATCTATACTAAGCGAATTACTTGTGGAATTAATGTGGATGAATGTTGTAATTAAACTACTTAGACAACGAACAGTTGTAGAATTTCATATTTTATCAACATTTTGAAGATGCGAGTAATTGTCGTTGTGAAAATCGCTGCTGTTAAAGTAAGAACAAATCAGATTTACAATACTCATTGAAAACGATTTATGATTTATTTTGGAAGCTCACTGTGGATTTGTATACATTTTCTGTAAGCATCACAGGTAGCCCAAGCTCACCATTTGAAGCTTTATATAGAGATTGTGCAGTGTAAATTTATTAAAAATCGACAATACGATAAATCGTTATTAAAATGATTGCATTTGTTCATTGTTCGTTTGTTTAACTTTTGGGAAAATTAAGCGAGTTATAGCCGTTTGAATTTTACCGTATGGCGTTGAATGCAGACATACAACTTCGTGTACGTTACACACACTGACACAAGGTCACTGAGATATGATTCGGGGATTCCCCCGTTTCCTAAATTAGCTGAACAAGACGTATGGCCATGGTGTATCGGTAAAATCCAAACAGCTATAACTCGCTTAGTTTTAATCGTAGCGACACTAAATTTTCCCCAAAGTTAAATAAACTCACAAAGAACAACCACAATCATTTTAAAAACGATTGATTGTATTTGATCGTATAAATTTACACTGCATAATCTGTAAAGCTTCAAATGGTGAGCTTGGGCTACCTGTGTAAGCATGAAGGATATTTGATTTAAAATAGAACTGCCAAAAGATATGGAATACTCCAGTTTCGAGTTGGTAGATACCGCTGTACTCCTTGACAAAAGACGCATTTGCTCAGCCTTAGCATCAATTCAGTGTAAATTATTCACAAATACCGACGATAACGCGTGTGACATTCAACAATAGAAACCATGTTTAATTCCACGGGTTATTATCTGGATTGAGGCTAAGGCTGAGCAAACGCGTCTTTTGTCAAGGAGTACAGCGGTGCGTAAACAACTCGAAACTGGAGTATTACATTCCCAGTAAAGCTTCTATAAACAATATGATCTTATCAGTGATAATTTGCCTACAGTCGAATGTGCATGACGTCATGCAATCAACAAAAGTAGCCCGAGTGAACACCTATTTAATATTATCTTATCAGTGATAATTTGCCTACAGTAGAATGTGCATGACGTCATGCAACAACAAAAGTAGCCCGAGTGAACGCGTAATTAATATGATCTTATCAGTGATAATTTACCTACAGTCGAATTATCATGACGTCATGCAACAACAAAAGTAGCCCGAGTGAACGCCTAATTAATATGATCTTATCAGTGATAATTTGCCTACAGTCGAATATGCATGACGTCATGCAATCAACAAAAGTAGCCCGAGTGAACGCCTAATTAATATGATCTTATCAGTGATAATTTGCCTACAGTCCAATATGCATGACGTCATGCAATCAACAAAAGTAGCCCGAGTGAACGCCTAATTAATATGATCTTATCAGTGATAATTTGCCTACAGTCGAATATGCATGACGTCATGCAATCAACAAAAGTAGCCCGAGTGAAAACCTAATTAATATGATCTTATCAGTGATAATTTACCTACAGTCGAATTATCATGACGTCATGCAACAACAAAAGTAGCCCGAGTGAACGCCTAATTAATATGATCTTATCAGTGATAATTTGCCTACAGTCGAATATGCATGACGTCATGCAATCAACAAAAGTAGCCCGAGTGAACGCCTAATTAATATGATCTTATCAGTGATAATTTGCCTACAGTCGAATATGCATGACGTCATGCAATCAACAAAAGTAGCCCGAGTGAACGCCTAATTAATACGATCTTATAAGTGATAATTTGCCTACAGTCGAATATGCATGACGTCATGCAATCAACAAAAGTAGCCCGAGTGAACGCCTAATTAATATGATCTTATCAGTGATAATTTGCCTACAGTCCAATATGCATGACGTCATGCAATCAACAAAAGTAGCCCGAGTGAAAACCTAATTAATATGATCTTATCAGTGATAATTTACCTACAGTCGAATTATCATGACGTCATGCATTCAACAAAAGTAGCCCGAGTGAACGCCTAATTAATATGATCTTATCAGTAATAATTTACCTACAGTCGAATTATCATGACGTCATGCAATCAACAAAAGTAGCCCGAGTGAACACCTAATTAATATGATCTTATCAGTGATAATTTTCCTACAGTCCAATATGCATGACGTCATGCAATCAACAAAAGTAGCCCGAGTGAACACCTAATTAATATGATCTTATCAGTGATAATTTGCCTACAGTCGAATATGCATGACGTCATGCAATCAACAGAAGTAGCCCGAGTGAACGCCTAAGGGCGTCTAAATATAGAGTTTCGCGCGCTGTGATTGGTCGAGCGAACAGTGATTATGAGACGATATTCACTGGTCGAGAACGGAAGTAAAATCACCAACGCAGAATTACTAATAAAACGGGTTTTTTTATCCTGAATTTCGTCTTCAGTCTCTGATATCCAAGTCTAAATTATACTAAAACAATTACAGTCAAACCTCTATTAAGCGGTCACCCTCGGGAAATAGCCAACTGACCGCTTAATAGAGGTGACCGCTTAATAGAGGGTGACCGCTTAATAGAGGGCCGCTTAATAAAGGTTTGACTGTATCTACCTGCTATACAGGTATGTGCCTGGATAGGGTATGTTTTTTGAGCTTTTGGTCTTAGACCAGGTGGTGTGCGACACGGAGCACGTGACTGTATCGTCCAATCAGATTCCCTTGATTTCTCCGTTTGAATGTTGTCACGGTTCGTAAATTGAAACTTGTTTGAGAAACCTTTTGTCAAGGAAAATGTAATGTTTACACTTTAGAAATTGAAAATATAGTTTTATCTATCTTCGGGAAAGTAAGAGGTGGTCATTTCCTGTCGAAATGTGAAGTTATAAAGTTGAAGGTAAGTAAACTAAAGCGGTTTTTTTCGCTTCAAAGTACGACGATTGTCACACATTTGTTTACGTTTCACGCAGTTTCATTTGTACCGGAAGTTGTTAAAACTCCTCTTTGTATGAAGTGAAAATCAGTCAATTGGACTTGAATGTACTGCTATGTGGTGTAATAAAGAGTGGTCTTTCGAAAAATCGTGATCGACCCCCATCGACCTCTCGTATTTTCGCTGATATTTTGATTTCAATCGGAGCGAATAATTGTTAACTGTCACAGGACGATGTCCAAAAGAGGAAACATCGGTTTGAATACCACACCATGGGAACCTCCAAAGAAAATCCAAGAGGAGTTGAGATCCATCGGTCAACCCACGGAGAACTCTGTCGTTTGAGTCTTTTGACGAAAATGTACAGAAATCGGTACGTTCAGTATGTATAAACAATGTAAACAATATTAAAGTGTGGGATTTTTACGTACGAGTGTTCGTAGACGTACGTCTAGTTTATTCATGTGTGTATATTTACATTGTATAAGGACTGAAAAAAAAAATAATTTTTTCTTGTCTCTATTTTAAATACTGAAACTTGAATTTTAATTAATTACCTTGTCAATATTTGTTATCAATATTCTGTAAAGTATGCGTACGTGGGTCGTGATGTATAATATTAAAAATATTATTTTTTCTTGTCTCTACTTTTAATACTGAAACTTGAATTTTAATTAATTATCTTGTCAATATTTGTCATCAATATTCTGTAATTACGTACGTGATGTATGAATTGAAATGCAAATTTCCTAATTAATAGGAGAACAATCTCAAAAGTCCATGGCAAGAGAAAGAGTTGTCTGTACTAGTCACAGTATTGCAGTCTATATCACACTTCATCAAAATGGCCCACACACAAATACAACTTTCTGGGAAACTGATGTGCCACAATGGTTGCAAGATCAACAGGATTACCGAAATTAAATAACTACTATTATTCCCGGCGTATGCAATCGATAAAATCGATGATTGGAAATGCAATCGATAAATCGATATCATGAAGAACAGTTATCGATATCAATCGATAAAATTAGTTAATTGATATCGATTGGTATCGGTCAATCGATAACCAATCGATAGGTCACAAATTTTGTCCTCATCGATTGATATCGATCATCGATTGTCAGCTATGGTGTTTAGTTTATACTGCGAATAAAGTGAATTGATCGATTTTTCAATTGATAAAAGGTCACAAATTTTCGAGTCATTGATTACCTATCGATTATCAATATCAATCAATAAATTGATATTTAATCGACCATCAATTTTATCGATTGCATACGCCGGGTAATATTAGATCAGATAACTTTAAATTTCTAAATATATATAATTATAATTATTTGTTCAATTCATATATTTACTTTTTTGTTTATTTATCCAAACAAAATGTCATAATAATTTATTACTGTTTTTCTCTTACTTGTAATAACTCATTTACACGACTGCATGAAAAAGACCAATACTACAAATTAAAACAAATTCACATTATACATTTAAGGCAATGCTTGTAGTCACAAAATTTTCAACTAGTTCCAATTAAAATTACAAAGCTGTACCATTAGAGGATGTACAGTAGATTTTTGACTTCATGTCAACAGATGATCATTATATTACTTTTGACCGTGCAATCCACATCCTCAGGAGAAAGCATTTTCCATTTCATTATGATCCATTTCCTTGGATAACAGGTACAGATGGTGCAAAAATGTAACTTTAACATAAAAATACATAGGATATTTATTATTATATATTATATTGCTGTAATGCAGGGACCTTTTTGATAACAGTACTTTTGTACTGATTAGGTCACCCTGGGTAAATATTATTATATTATTAGTATAACCTAATGCATGTGTTTCAGGTAAAACAGAGTCTACAAGTGATTGTTTGAGATCTATCATGGCAACATACTTGTTCATTGTTCATTGTTCATTTATCATATTAAACATACTTGTTCAACTACAAAATCAACCATCACAGAGCCATGGGAGTAGATTTCAGTAAACATCTCTATATCCCAGAATATGACCCAGATACTGGGGAATTTTTTCATGAAAGGGAAGATCACAACCACACTCCACCTTCCGAAGAGGTTAACCAATTGTCTGAGGTCTGGTGAAATACCTGGCATTGACCTCCAGTACTTTAGGGATGCCCTCCATGTCCCGTTCAGTGGCGTTATACAAAGACAGTCCTCATATAGGAGAATTTATTAGATTGTGCTGTGCTTCTACTAAAAATGTAATTTTCCTAAGTATTTCTAGTTCATTATGAATGAGTATGAATTCCAAATAGTCTTTTGTCGAACTAGAAATTTCATTACTAATTTTCTCATCTGGAGTTGAACGGTGTGGTGTATGTTTATAATGCTGTAAGTAATAATGCGGTGCCTGGTCGGCTATATTGTGTATGTAGAAGACATACATGGCATGCATGTCTTTTAGGAGAATAAATAAACATCAGATAATTGGTGGTCATCAGCAAACAATACTGGTTGATCGATAGCACATGAAGGGCAGTGTTTGACCAACAGTTGAAGGCAGATAATAAGATTCATGGACTTTTATCAGCTGATTGAAACCAAGCTTGTTATCTTTAGTTTACAGCGTATAATTTTAACGAGTTTTCCTCGATATGTTAGACTTGTGGAAGTTTGGCCTTTGTTTCACTGCTAAAATGTATTCAAAAACCGCAGTCCAATCCTTTTCTGTTTTGTCATTTTTCTTGCTCCTTCATGATCAAAAATGCATGAAATTTCAAACTTTTGTCTGATTAGTTGAAGTCCAATTACAATTAATCCGTAACAAGCAAAATCATAAACAACAATGGCATTTCTATTTATTCTCAGTAGAATTAAACTTTTCTTGACACTCAGCTACTATTCACATTGATAAGCATCAAAACTATGCATTTTTGATCATGAAGGAGCAAGAAAAATGTCAAAACAGAAAAGGATTGGACTGGTTTTTGAATACATTTTAGCAGTGAAATGCGCGCTGTTGCCAACACATCATCGAGCGCGCGCTTGAACTCAGTTAAAAAAATAGCTCAGTCGCTAATCTGATGTATGACAGATCTATTATACAGATGGACACTTCTAGTTATGTACTTCTGGTATGCTATTATTAGTTTTTCTCTCTCAGCCTCGTTCTCATGCCTAATGAATATTTTATACAAATTGACATTTAAAAATGCTGCTTATAGCTATCACGAACATGTATACATTTTGTCTGCGCATGCGTTAGAATTCAGATTTGAAAGTGATTTGCCGCCATTTTCTTTGCAAATTGCACTGCGGTGGGAGATTTAGTGAGCGATCTTCGTCTCTAGAATGATGTTCAAGAAAGTATTTGAAAGGAAATCAATAGTCTGCCTACTTTTGTTTTGCTGTAGATGATTTTTTTCCGAATAAGGGTCGTAGATGATAAAATATCAAGGAACAAAATCCGCCGAAACAAGGAATTATCCTAAAACCAGCTACATTGTCCTTTGGGTTTATTCTCATCGAAGATGATTTCAAGAGATACCTCACAGTGAAAGTTAGTACTGACACATTGAAGGTCACATTCTGTGAATTTGAGTTCTGTACATTCAGTATTCTCAAAGTATTTTGCTCGATTCAGTTGGGTATTTATCATTTTTGCACGTATCTTCCTAACATTCCTACCTAAAGAACAATACTTATTAACTCGCCCCCCAGCCGAAAATAGCACAAATTGACTTCTTCTAAGCTTATTCTTTGCATTCGAGAACTTATTTTAAGCAGAAAAATTGTCCCTCAATGTGAGATCGTATTATTTAGGTACTATGGTATCAGTACACTCTATTTGTTATGATTATGACTGATTTTCATCGCTGGTGTATACCATATTACAAACACTCTATGTGTTGAAGTTTATTGTAAAGGGTAGCTTAATTCTTCATTGTTTTGGACTTCTTAGAATCAGCTGTAAACCGTTTGATATAAGTTTGATTCACATTGAGATTTTATTCAGCATTGTGTTTGCGAATCGTTTATCTGAATTGGTGACGTGTCAAACTAAATTATAAGAAAACCTTTCTTAGTAGCTCACCCCCCAGCAATTTTCTTCCGTGATTTATTGCTTCACTCATGCTAGTTTCGTAAGGTCTTGTTTGTTGGAGTTGAAAAATTGTCCCTCTTGCTTTGCGGTGGATTTGAAATGTCCAAGTATCACTCATTCACCCGACTTCTCCGTAGGAATGTTGCCGTGTTTTGACGGATTTTGTTCCTTTATACGGAAAAAATATCCACAGCACCACAAAAGTAGGCGGACTATTGATTTCCCTCAATGATTTTCTTAAACTTCATTCCAGAGACGAAGATCGCTCACTAAAGGCGTCCACAGCAGTGCACTTGGCAAAACAATAGCGATACTTCATGTTTACAAACATTAACATTGTGATGTAAATTACCAACCATTTCCACAAAAGCTTTTCACACGTTTTGTTTCAACAGCCAATCGATATCTGGTTGGCACATCGTTGGCATACTGAATGACAAAAGCTGAAGTATCGATTATGCAAATATGTACTTTGAAATCTGAATCCTAACGCGTGCGCAGACAAAATGTATACATGTTGCTATCACGTATTTCTATGAATTGAACAATTTTGGATGACAAACAATGTGGCACCAGTGAACATTTGTCCCTCCAGGTGGTAGTTCAAAGCCCCCTTGGCCATGGACTCTCTGTGGAAACCAACATTTTTATTTTACCCTGTTTTTCTTGACTTTTCTGTCGTTGCAAAATGGCCAGGTTAATATTTGTAAATTTTGCGTCAGTTCAGAGAAAAAATATTAAACAAAATAATTATTGGTCCATTTTGGACTAATTTTGGACATCATTTCCCATGGCTTATCCTTTGGTTTTGGTCGATTTTGGGTTCAATTTTGGCATATTTTCCATGGGCTATAGTCGTTGGTTTTGGTCGATTTTGAGCTCATTTTTGGCATTTTCCATGGGCTATAGCCTTTGGTTGTGGTCGATTTTGGGTTCATTTTAGGCATCAATTCAGGAGTGACTGATTGTGGCCTATCTGTAGTGGATTCCAGGACCTACTAAGGCAGTTTTGGCCACTTTCGACTTGTAAAGAATGCAACCGGTGCAATATTTTGCCCGTAGGTTGGGGTGGCAAAAGACTTTAAGACAAACTACATAAAACGAGCATATGGGCATTTTGTCTGCGCATGCGTGAAATACCAACAGTAACACAAAGACCCTCTGACACGCGCATAGATCCCGCGCTAATTTAAATACCAGGAATAACAAACAAGATGGCGAAGTTCTATCTCATATATTTATTTATTAATTTGCCTATATGAATATATGCAACTCGAAAATGATGGATTATATTTTATCAATGTTGAAGGCATGCTGCAGTTGTCATAACAAGTATATGAGTGTATATGAGTGTATAATGTAAGGTGACGGAGATCCAGACATGACAAGCTAAACTGACAATGGCTGCTGTCTTCGAATTATACATGCACTTTGAACATTCAGAGCAGGAGCTCTGCCATTTTGTTAAAGTCATTGTGATGAATGGAATGACTATATTGGATAATTTTCTTCAAAGTACACCCAAACAATTGAGCTGACATTTGTCCCCGTTTCCCAACCATTTGATGCCCAGAATGCATGGAAATTGCATTTTCGAGCTTCTAGATTTTAAAATGTTCTGGGGGAGCATGCCCCCACACCCCCTAGCAGAAGGGACCTTACGGCCCCTTAGTGGTGCACCCCCCTTTCAAAATCTCTAGATCCGCCCCTGAAGCGTTGACCATTCCTTAAATAATATACTACGTCCTCCGGTTGACTAATTCGACTCAGTGGGGGAGGGTGGGGGACAATGGTACACTTACTCGAGTTAAAATTTATAATTAAAACACGTTTTATTCGGTATTTTTATTCACTAGCTTTATCGGTTTGCCTGTGCTGAAACTAAAGGAGAAAGAAACCTCGAATGGCTTGATCTACTAAAACAAGAACTTGAAAATCGCCCACAAAGTCGTCAAAGTATGGCTTCCACTCGAGGTGAAATAGACAGTCTAGAACTGGACCCAGTTCATTTATCGCTCTCTCTGAAGAAACGCGCGCAGAAAAATAAATTTTGGTCGAGGATTTATTTTAGCGCTTAAAGAATTACAGAGAACGTAGTGATTAATATAGTACAATAATACTGACAATGAATAGGTTGTGTTAAAACATATCCCTTGTTATTGTATAAACTAAGCAAACAGATAACTGACTGAATGGATTCTTAGCTGATGATCTCACCGATGCATTGTACGGCTGGTTCAACTGCCCGTCCTCGGTAGAAATCTTTGCGTTCGTTCCAACGCGATGGTCTTCCGTTATCGTTGTCGAATTTCCTGCACTACTAATGGATTTTTGGACCATTCTAGTGATATCTAAACTTATTAAAGACAGCAAAAATAGTTCAACATCTGCATCCAACTTTTTCATGTAAAATACACTTGAAGCAAGCCATTGTGATGTCACTAGAGCACGCGCGCATATCAATTCCACAGGGTGACCGCGAACAGCAACATCAATCCATCGAAATACTGCTGGACCTGAGACTACGTAGGGTCGATCATGCTAGAATAACTTACAGAGAACCGAGCAAGACTTGATGACCTGCAATGACATCCATGGATGCATGATGACCACTTGAACCACACCCATAAAAAGGGGGTAGGGGCAACTTAAAAATAGCAATAAAATGGACACGACAATCAAAAAAACAGGATTGGAATCAAGTGGAACAACGAGCGTAGCGAGTTTTTTCACTGTAAAGTTTTGAACATTTTATGGCTTCATCCAGTTGTCGATAAGAGTACAGACAATGGTAAACCATGTTCGATTTGTTCTTTTACAACAATATTTACTCAGGAAAGCGGAAAAGGCACAGACAGCCCAACTAAAACGTTATGAGTAATAAAAGTAATTTATAAATAACACAATATCAAACAGCCGACTGGCGAACCAATTGAAAACGAGGATTCAGTTTTGTCGTTTAAAATTAGTTGTCGCTCTATTTTCAACTACACTTCAGTGATACTTTCACATAGAGATCGGTCTGACGGTAGGGAATCTTTATTCCTTCTAATCATCCAATTGTTGCCAGCCTGCCAGCCATTTTCTATTCTCAAGAAATCCTGTGCGAAGCGCGAGAGTGGGTCACCGCTCTAATGTACACGCAGGCATCGAAGCTCTTCCTCTTCAGAGGCGGCTCGTCTATATTCTTGCTCTTTCAAGGAGTAACTCTCTCATGCAGTGCTAAAATGTTCAGAGAAGCCAAACGCTTCGTACAAAGTTGAGGAAATCACTGCAGTTGACTTTGAGGGCGTCAGTGATACAGAGTACTGACAATTTCATTGCACAAATCCTGATCAAGTTTGTCTTACATTGTGATTAAAGACGGGCAATCTTGAGTCTTTCATACGAATGTTCGTGAGCCCAAATCTCGAGATCAACACCTGCGGTAACTGAACATTTCGTTTCGGATCAGAATTATCATAAGTAACTAAGCCTTAGGGAATGATAGTAACACAATGAAAGGCATGCGTCTTTTTACAAGATCTGTAGACACAACAAGTTCATTAGGATCTTTGTAATGTGACAATAAACACTCATTAGTTGCGCTTTCCCTCAGGACTTCAGGCATCGAATTTGCACAACAATGACCATTGTTCAGATAGACTAGCTAAACTTGTCGTCCAAATCAGTAAGCGGGCTCAATAGCTTAGTAGGGACAGTTCTTGATGGCTTAGGATCCGACTGCTCCCTCCCTCTTTAAATGCTAAGTTGATTGATGTACTGCTCGATAGCGCGGATGGGGCCGAAATCTTCATCCTATACGTAACATACGGTGACTCAGCATTAATGTTTGGGTGTATGGTCGATTTTTGAAGAATTTCCCGGCATGCTTTTCTCATTTCAAACTTGGGGTCGCGAGTTCGAGTCCCAGTCATGACATTTTTTTATTTATTTTTTCCTCCCTTTTAAATCTAATAACATTGTTTTATAGATAATTTCCTATTGAAAGGCATTATTTAAGCTTGTAAAATAATAATTTATTTACATATTTCTATAACTGTTCGAGTTAGGTATATCCGTGTTGCCATGGTGACATACATACCATGTTTGTAGAACACTTCCTCCAATGGGAAAAGCTTTAATGATGTGATACCAGTTCGTATCTACACGTAACAAGGGAAATTATTGTTATATTTATTATACAGAATAGAGTATGTACCAGAACATATTCTGAAAATGTCTTTCGCGCGCAGTATTTATATAGTTATTGAAAGGTGGGTACAGTTCTGGACTAGTGATTGGCTAATAGCCATTTACTAAAATAGGATTGGAGCTCTGAGGTTCGACCGACTATTATTTTTATTTTCAAGATTCGCCCATAGGGCAGGTGTTGTATAATAGGACACGAAGTTCCCTTTACAATACAGTACACCACGTCCCACCCAATAAGAAGATTACATAGTATACGCAACGGTTACGTTCATAAGTTGATGTTATCTAATGAATTGATTATGATATTTACGCTGTGCACTCTTTGAACAGGTGGTTCTATCAAGATAATAAATACCTGAATTCTTGTGTCCGTTGAATATCGTTTAAATGTTACTAGAAAGCAACTGGGAGAAGTGAAATGAAGCTTGTCAATATGCTTTTTTACCATTTTTTTACAACATTTTGTAGCAACATTTTTATACTCACGCAAATGATTAAATGTTATTTTTATCATAATAATTAATAATTTAATAATAATAATAATTTAATAGTTATTTTTATATAGCGCAAATAAAATGATTAATTAGTAAACAAATTAATAATTAAATCTAAGATAAAATCTCTAACAACAATAATTACAATCTAATTTCCATCAAACCCTATCAAATTTCTGCGCGCGGATCTGCGAGTTCGTCCCCATCCCCATGGCCAGTGCACTGCGCGCACGCTAAGGGGGCTCTGTCAGGTGCGCCCGCCTAGCTGTATATAGAGTTACATTTTCTATTCTTTAGCCTAACCCGTCCTAGATAGGCAAATTAAAAATATTATCATCGAATATCTCAATTCTATACCGACGCATGTATGTGTGTGTGATGTGTATAGATGTGTGAAGCTAAGTATTTTTTGATGTGTATGTGTCGGAATTGCTTATAACATCCATCTTACTGCACAGGTTCCCTGCTGGAATTGAACCAGCTTCCTCTTTGTGAGAGGACACCATATGGGAATTATGTGTGCATTTGTAAGCATGCATGTACATTTAAATAAATAAATAAATAGCATGTGTCAACTCGTGTGGAAATGAGAATTACTAGAGACATGGAAGGGGACAATGTGACCGGGACAGGAATGAGAATCAACGGAGATGTGGCCGGATGGGAACAATGGGGACAAGGGTGGAAATGAGAATCCGTAGAGATATGGGAGGGGGAGGGGATTTTAGTGGGTATAGATAGGTGTCTCGAATTAGTTTCTTGTAAGTTAGAACACATGACACAGTAATACAGTTATTACTCGGGCTTTCCTGTGGAATGCCCGAGTTTAAAATTGGGCTTCGTTTTTCTTTTTCTTTTCGTTGGGTCACAAAAAGCAGTCTAGCAAGTAAAGCGCATGCGTGGAGATACTAAGGCGCATGCGTCGAGTGAGCATCTGAACACATGGTTGGAGGTAATGGCGACCAAGTTGTCCGAGACGTCGTTGTCGAATTCAAGAGTAAATATGTTTTCTAATACGCTCAAACTACATACAAAAGCACACACTGTTCGTGGCAGACCCACACCAAAAGATGTCGAGTGTTTTCGGAATGGGTCGGTCCGCGAAATTTACGAGAGATCAATTTTAATACGAGCGAACATTTAAGCTTATGAGTGAACCTTCCATCGAGAAACATGTTATAAGCTTATATCAAATGAACTATCTAATGAGTAATGTAAGCTTAAAACATCGAAAAGCATCGTCGAGTATCTAGACGTGATCGTGAACCAAGTAGAATACTTTGGAACGTCTGAAGAACAAGAGCAGAAAGGTTAGAGATTTTGTTTACCAACGTATTCGTTCAATTATACCCAAGTCATCTGAATTGTAAGCTTATTGTTATGTGAAAGCTAGAAAACAACCAAATAAAAAGCACAGTTTTTACTTAAATTCTCTGAGAAACTTAATCATCGTATGATAAAGGTAAAACGTAGAGCTTGTCAGTATTTGTCATTGTTTTCAAGTAATAAATTGATAAGTCTTTACAAGACTCAAAGCCATGCAGCAAATTATTGTGAATTTAAATTGAGTAGAGATATAGAAAAGAATCCTGGTCCTACTTCAGTGTATATTGATTCTAGAAAGACAATTCCAGCACCATATAGTCAAGGTTATGAGTTTGTATTTGGACAAAATGCAGGACAACAATGTGTTGCAATGAGTTTGTGTTCTTTGATTTACTATAACAAAGATGGAACAATTCTGCCAATCAGAGAATCAGTTATATTCAAGTTTGTCTCAACTAGCTAGACAGTCCTATTTAATGCTAACAGAATTACCAACAATGTTAAATGTGTTTGATACTAACTATCAACTGCACTACTAACAGTGAAAGCTACACTGGTACTGTGCATCAAGAAACTGCAATACAGGGCTATCAATTTTGTAGTTCTTTCCAAAGAGCCTTTGAATCACTGATATCTGAAGACTTTAAATATTAACAGTTGGGTGCTTTGCTGTTGCTATTTATTGTAATGGTGACATGGGATTTAAAATATTTGATTCTCATGCAAGAGATTTATATGGTAGAGGGCATCCCCAAGGTACAACTGTACATGTGTCCTTCTGGAAGTATCATCATTGAATTACTTGGTGCAATATTTTAAGAGTATACATAACAATGACATGTTTGAGGTAAAAGGGGTGAAAATCAATGAAGTTCAAAATAGCATAAAATAATTGTCAAAACACTGTGTGAAATCACCGAGTTCAATCAAAGTTGTGCTGTGGCCATCTACTCTATCTGTTACTCTATAATAAAATCATCTAGCTATTGGAATTCTAACACTTTATCTAGTATTGTAAACTATGGCAAAAGGCTGTGTGATATTCTATCTTTAGAAGAAAATTTTTCAACTGATGATTTACCCAAATCCATTGATGTTTTTGGAACTGAAGTAAGTTTACATGTTTTAACTGAGATGTGTGAAGTATTGTCTGATTCATTACAAAACAAGACGCTCAATGAGCGTTCACTCGGGCATTGTGAAAAGGAAAATGTCAGTTGTTCGAGGAAGTACTTGAAAATGAATGCCAGTTGGTTGAAGAACAAGGACAATGTCAGCTGCGCGAGGAGAGACCTGACAATGACTGACAGTTGCGTGACGAGGGAGACTATGTATATACATGTATGTGTCGAGTTCATTTGATTTGCCTTTGAGTTCATTTGATTACCTTTTGACTTTGAGTTCAATTGATTTGATTTTGATGAGTTTGTGTAAAGGCCCCCTCTCTAGCTTCAGATCCCGAAACGTCGAGTTTGGAATCGAGTTCGGGTTCGAGTTACGGTTCGAACGTCGAATAAAACAAGGACATCTTCTTCAATACAATATAATTTCTCTGACGTCATGACAATCAGTGACAGTTGAGTGACGAGGGAGACTATTAGTCCGGTGAGTACGAACATGATACGTCTTGAGGTTGCATAGGTCAGATGGTTCCGATAACGGCCTCGCGTTTGTTTAAAAAAATATATATTTTAAGCGAGCTTCTAGTCCTTTTACCACTTCTAGTCATTGATCGATGAACTAGAATCCTGACCTTTTAATAGCTTGAAGATCTACAGCTGCTTTCAAAACTAAGATTCATAATCTACTTGAGTCCTGTGTCTCCTTTATCTTTTCAAATCTGCGGAGTAATCTTGAAACTCCGGATACGATTAAATACGTCGCATACTCGTCATTTTGAAGCCGAACAAAACTACTACTACTACTACTACTACTACCGAAATCCGCATTTTCTAACTCGGGCGGCCTGCGGCCTGGGCCCGAGTAATAAATCAATACTTGAAGATGCTATTTCAAATAATGAATGCACAGGGTTTTTGATGTGGTTTGAGTCTTATTGTATCAGTTGTATCTTTAAATCCACAAAAAGGTCAAAGTATGTTTATTCTTTGTTGGTTTACAATACATATAGAATATATCATTAATAAATTGTTCTCGAGTTGTTTCAAATACAAAAAAGCAAGCAAAAATTTAAATCGCAGTTATAGACAAGCCCGAGTTCACGCAGTTATGCGTCTAGTTATTATTATTATTATTATTATTATTATTATTATTATTATTATTATTATTATTACTATTATTATTATTATTATTATTATTATTATTATTATTATTATTATTATTATTATTATTATTATTATTTATTATTATTATTATTATTATTATTATTATTATTATTATTATTATATGGCACGGTAAATACACAGTTAAAAGAAATATTACGATATATAATTATGGTTTCTAAAATGTTGAATCGAACTTGCAGTCAGGTTTCATGTTTAAATTGAAAATATACAGCGTGATTGAACTGAACACTGGCACGAGCACGTGCTCTCATAGTATTTTTTGAAATATATCCACGTGCACGGTTTCTTACTAACCAACTGATGAAGACTGTTGATTTACAGTCAAAACGTCTGAATAGAAAACAACTAAAGTCAGAGACAAAAGTATATTTACAACTTGAATTTATGTTTCAGGAAAACTCTAAGAATACACTCCAAAACATGTTTAAAAACCAGCTGATGTATAGATTTTGGCATTTCATAACAACCACCCCTCCCGGCCCATGCACTGACATTGCCCAATGCCACCCAAAGAACAACATAACCTGAGCCCCACAATCTTTCCAGCTCCCCTCCCCCAAGCGTAATACATGTAAATGACAGCCCTGAGTCCCCCATACATGTATGTACATGACTGTATAAATTGTATATCTGTTTTTTCATCTCTAAGGCATTCCAGCAACAATCCCTCTTGTTGTTTACTCTGCTGAAAACTATCCTGTGGATCTGTATTACATTATGGATATGTCATGGTCCATGGCAAATGATTTTTAAAAGCAACTTAAAGAAACTTGCAGGGAAAATAGGTAAGATTATATTTACTCTTCTCAGTAAACCATACGTGACACCCATTGTTTTTCTTGCCTGACTGTAGTTGATTCAAAACCGTCACGTCATCAAATTGTGTACACCACGTGATGAAGTCTTACGTACCTAACTACTGTAACTAAGGCCCCGTTTACACGGTACCGGACAAATTTTTAACCGTTCAAAAAGTTGTATGTTTAGGCGTTCCATTCACACGGAACTATGCTATCTGGACAAAAATTATATACAAAATTTTATACAATTAAACTCATCACCAATAGATGAGCTTGGGGTTGAGTGCCACGGAGTGGGACGTACATGACCTCGCTAGTCCGAGTGACTCACGGAGGTCACCATGGCAACCATGCCACAGTCCACCCCAAGGTAATGCTCTCCTGTGCTTGGAGAGAGGAGGGACTATGGAAGTGGTTACCATTGAACCTCCATTCCAAACCAACCCCAAGCACACCATCCACCCTGCTGCTGTTGTTATTGCTGTTGTTGTTGTTGCTACTGCTGCTATTGCTGTTGCTACTGCTGCTGTTGTTGCTGCTGCTGTTATTGCTGCTACTGCTGTTGCTACTGCTGCTGTTGTTGCTGCTGCTGTTATTGCTGATACTGCTGTTGCTACTGCTGCTGTTGTTGCTGCTACTTCTGCTGTTGTTGCTGCTGCTGTTGCTACTGCTACTGCTGTTGCTACTGCTGTTAAAAATTGCTGCTGTTGCTACTGTTATTGCTGCTATTGCTGTTGCTACTTCTGCTGTTGTTGCTGCTGCTGTTATATATTGCTGCTATTGCTGTTGCTACTGCTGCTGTTGTTGCTGCTGCTGTTATTGCTGCTGCTGCTGTTGTTGCTGCTACTTCTGCTGTTGTTGCTACTGCTATTAAAAATTGCTACTGTTATTGCTGTTGCTACTTCTGCTGTTGTTGCTGCTGCTGTTATTGCTGATACTGCTGTTGCTACTGCTGCTGTTGTTGCTGCTGCTGTTGCTACTGCTACTGCTGTTAAAAATTGCTGCTGTTGCTACTGTTATTGCTGCTATTGCTGTTGCTACTTCTGCTATTGTTGCTGCTGCTGCTGTTGCTACTGCTGCTGTTACTGTTGTTACTGCTGTTGTTGTTATTGCTGTTGTTGCTGTTACTGTTGCTACTGATTGTTGCTGCTGTTACTATTGCTATTATTGCTGTTGCTGTTACTATTGCTGCTATATAGTCGTAACTGCTACATATACCGCAATTGCCACTGCTGTTGGTACTGCTGCCATTGTAACTACTGTTACTATTGCTACTGCTGCTTTTGTTGTTACTGTTGTTGCTACTGCTGCTTTTGTTGTTACTGCTGTTGCTACTGGTGCTTTTGTTGTACAGTTACTGCTGTTGGTACTGCTGCCATTATACTGTTACTGTTGCTACTGTTGCTACTGCTGCTTTTGTTGTTACTGCTGTTGATGGTACTGCTGCCATTGTAACTACTGTTACTGTTGCTACTGCTGCTTTTGTTGTTACTGCTGTTGATGGTACTGCTGCATTTGTTGTTGTAGCTATTGTTGTTGCTGGCAGTAATTCTGAATCTTTAACTGTAGTAGCTGCTGCTGCGTGGTTGCTGCTGCTATCTGCAAGCACAGTGCTAGTATACCACAAGTGCCACCTGATCCGGCACTAGCAGTAAATCCGCTTTTAGCTTTTAGCATGACCCTGACGACTGATGACTGAGCCCAGAAGTAAGTATGGTGTCACATGACCCGGCACTAGCAGTAGATCCACTTTTAGCTTTTAGCATGACCCTGACGACTGATGACTGAGCCCAGAAGTAAGTATGGTGCCACATGACCCGGCACTAGCAGTAGATCCACTTTTAGCTTTTAGCATGACCCTGACGACTGATGACTGAGCCCAGAAGTAAGTATGGTGTCACATGACCCGGCACTAGCAGTAGATCCACTTTTAGCTTTTAGCATGACCCTGGGTGCCGCATGGCCATGAGCAGCACGACTGATGACTGAGCCCAGAAGTAAGTATGGTGTCACATGACCAGGCACTAGCAGTAGATCCACTTTTAGCTTTTAGCATGACCCTGGGTGCTGCATGGCCATGAGCAGCACGACTGATGACTGAGCCCAGAAGTAAGTATGGTGTCACATGACCCGGCACTAGCAGTAGATCCGCGTCCTAAATTACATTTAGCCTCATTTAAAGAGATGGTTCTGTGTAAACGGTGTGTACTGGTCAACTTTTTGAACGGTTAAAAATTCGCCCGGTACCGTGTACAGGGGGACTAACTGACTCTTGACAGCAAGTAATTCATAGTGGGATTCATGATCCTTTTATTTTTGAACAGAGGGATACATGTAGCATAAAGAGTCACAATTTTTTTTTTGTAATATCTCAGCTGCAATCATGCAGAACATCACAAAGAACTACCAACTAGGTTTTGGGTCATTTGTGGACAAGACTGTTTCTCCATATATATGCGAAGAGAGTAAGTATGCCAGCATGTCATAGCTGGTTTTCCATAAAGCGTTAGCTCAAATGTAACAAAAATGTTTCATTTAATAGGTTAAAGAAACCTTGCAAAGATTGTCAAACCTGCATGAAAACCTATGGATTCAAACACATCCTACAGCTTATCAAGAATAGCACCAAGTTTCAGGTAGGTTTTGCTGTGTACATGTTATTTGATGGTTTTGAGGGTTGTCCAATACACATGACTAGATGTAATTTTGGTAACGTCACTTATTGGACTATTTATTAGAAAGGTATCACTCCTCAGTCATATCAGCAGATATCAATCAATTTTCATCTGTGCATTACAAAATAAATCATGATACATGTATGTATGTACTGTACATTACCAGAAAACTGTATCATGGTTAATAATTGTACTGTACAATCTATTGAGTGATGTACATTACCAGAAAACTGTATATCATGGTTAATAATTGTACTGTACAATCTATTGAGTGATGTACATTACCAGAAAACTGTATCATGGTTAATAATTGTACTGTACAATCTATTGAGTGATGTACATTACCAGAAAACTGTATCATGGTTAATAATTGTACTGTACAATCTATTGAGTGATGTACATTACCAGAAAACTGTATCATGGTTAATAATTGTACTGTACAATCTATTGAGTGATGTACATTACCAGAAAACTGTATATCATGGTTAATATTTGTACTGTACAATCTATTGAGTGATGTACATTACCAGAAAACTGTATCATGGTTAATATTTGTACTGTACAATCTATTGAGTGATGTACATTACCAGAAAACTGTATCATGGTTAATAATTGTACTGTACAATCTATTGAGTGATGTACATTACCAGAAAACTGTATCATGGTTAATAATTGTACTGTACAATCTATTGAGTGATGTACAGAAAACTATATCGTGGTTAATAATTGTACTGTACAATCTATTGAGTGATGCACATTACCAGAAAACTGTATATCATGGTTAATAATTGTACTGTACAATCTATTGAGTGATGTACATTACCAGAAAACTGTATCATGGTTAATATTTGTACTGTACAATCTATTGAGTGATGTACATTACCAGAAAACTGTATCATGGTTAATAATTGTACTGTACAATCTATTGACATATTATCTTTAAACTATTTCATTTCCACAGGTTGTCATACTCAAGAGACATGTAAACAATGTATAAGTAAAGCAGAGTGTGCCTGGTGTTCAGAAGAGGTAAATAACAATAATAATAATAATAATAATAATTTATTGAAGAAATAGAAAACGAGCGTGCATGCTATGTACAGATTTATAGCACACAGCGACTGATCAGAATTACACTAGTAAGAGAAGTGTTAGGAGAATTATAGCACCACACGTAGCGGATAGTGCTTCTCAACACTTAGCTTCTCAACACTTAGCTTCTCAAGTGTTCTGATCAGTCCCCAAGTGCTATAAATCTGCACATAACACAGCGGACAAGTTTTCTATTTCTTTTATAAAATACAATTATGATTTTAAGGCAAGTTTTCAATTGTGTTTGCTACAAAATGAATATCTGCGCCCATGTGCTATAGACATCTTGTAGAGATCCTGCCTTATATCACGTGATACTGTGTTATATGATTGTAGATATCTTGTAGAGATCCTGCCTTATATCACGTGATACTGTGTTATATGATTGTAGATATCTTGTAGAGATCCTGCCTTATATCACGTGATACTGTGTTATATGATTGTAGATATCTTGTAGAGATCCTTCCTTATATCATGTGATACTGTGTTATATGATTGTAGATATCTTGTAGAGATCCTTCCTTATATCATGTGATACTGTGTTATATGATTGTAGATATCTTGTAGAGATCCTGCCTTATATCATGTGATACTGTGTTATATGATTGTAGATATCTTGTAGAGATCCTGCCTTATATCAGGTGATACTGTGTTATATGATTGTAGATATCTTGTAGAGATCCTGCCTTATATCACGTGATACTGTGTTATATGATTGTAGATATCTTACAAGTAGAGATCCTGCCTTATATCACGTGATACTGTGTTATATGATTGTAGATATCTTGTAGAGATCCTGCCTTATATCACGTGATACTGTGTTATATGATTGTAGATATCTTGTAGAGATCCTGCCTTATATCACGTGATACTGTGTTATATATGATTGTAGACATCTTGTAGAGATCCTGCCTTATATCACGTGATACTGTGTTATATGATTGTAGACATCTTGTAGAGATCCTGCCTTATATCACGTGATACTGTGTTATATGATTGTAGAGATCTTGTAGAGATCCTTCTTTATATCATGTGATACTGTGTTATATGATTGTAGATATCTTGTAGAGATCCTGCCTTATATCACGTGATACTGTGTTATATGATTGTAGAGATCTTGTAGAGATCCTGCCTTATATCACGTGATACTGTGTTATATGATTGTAGATATCTTATAGAGATCCTGCCTTATATCACGTGAATACTGTGTTATATGATTGTAGATATCTTATAGAGATCCTGCCTTATATCACGTGATACTGTGTTATATGATTGTAGATATCTTGTAGAGATCCTTCCTTATATCACGTGATACTGTGTTATATGATTGTAGATATCTTGTAGAGATCCTGCCTTATATCACGTGATACTGTGTTATATGATTGTAGATATCTTACAAGTAGAGATCCTGCCTTATATCACGTGATACTGTGTTATATGATTGTAGATATCTTGTAGAGATCCTGCCTTATATCACGTGATACTGTGTTATATGATTGTAGAGATCCTGTAGAGATCCTGCCTTAAATCACGTGATACTGTGTTATATGATTGTAGATATCTTGTAGAGATCTTGTAGAGATCCTGCCTTGTATCACGTGATACTGTGTTATATGATTGTAGATATCTTGTAGAGATCCTGCCTTAAATCACGTGATACTGTGTTATATGATTGTAGATATCTTGTAGAGATCCTGCCTTATATCACGTGATACTGTGTTATATGATTGTAGAGATCTTGTAGAGATCCTGCCTTATATCACGTGATACTGTGTTATATGATTGTAGATATCTTATAGAGATCCTGCCTTATATCACGTGATACTGTGTTATATGATTGTAGATATCTTGTAGAGATCCTTCCTTATATCACGTGATACTGTGTTATATGATTGTAGATATCTTGTAGAGATCCTGCCTTATATCACGTGATACTGTGTTATATGATTGTAGAGATCCTGTAGAGATCCTGCCTTAAATCACGTGATACTGTGTTATATGATTGTAGATATCTTGTAGAGATCTTGTAGAGATCCTGCCTTGTATCACGTGATACTGTGTTATATGATTGTAGATATCTTGTAGAGATCCTGCCTTAAATCACGTGATACTGTGTTATATGATTGTAGATATCTTGTAGAGATCCTGCCTTATATCACGTGATACTGTGTTATATGATTGTAGATATCTTGTAGAGATCCTGCCTTATATCACGTGATACTGTGTTATATGATTGTAGATATCTTGTAGAGATCCTACCTTATATCACGTGATACTGTGTTATATGATTGTAGATATCTTGTAGAGATCCTGCCTTATATCAGGTGACACTGTGTTATATGATTGTAGACATCTTGTAGAGATCCTGCCTTAAATCACGTGTACTGTGTTATATGATTGTAGATATCTTGTAGAGATCCTGCCTTATATCACGTGGCACTGTGTTATTTGATTGTAGACATCGTGTTAACATCAATGTTCTCGCCATATTTTAGGATTGCATCGAGTACAAGAGATTTGAGAGAGATCAAATGAATGCCAAGTGGCATAAAGTAAGTTATACAAATATTACTTGCAAAACAAAGATGGCAGATGAGTACATTTTACCACAATCCTTTACAAGTGCGCATAGAATAATAATAAAAATTAGTATTTATTTATATAGCTCTAATTCCTTACGACCGAAAGCGCTGTACAATAAAATCCTAACTATAATTAACTAACTCTAAATAACTGTAAGCGAACTGTAAAATTAAATATATTAAGGAGCAGGGGAAGGGGGGGGGGGGGGGGGGGGGGGGGTTGAAAATGGGGGAGAGTCACAGCTTTTTGAGTCCCTGAAAAGGGAGGGCCATGAAAAAAATTCAGGCAGTGAAAAGGGAAGATCACTTCCTAGCTTTATAAATATTTAGGTTTTCTGGATATATATGTTCAAGCTAGAACAGGTGTTATTTCTATTTTGCTTCCATATAAAAAGCTCACACTAGTGTGAAAACAGTATTGGTGGTATTAGGGACCTGTCATTATTTATCGTCTGGGGGGTCGGATAATTTTTTTTGAGTTGGGGGGGGGGGGAGGTTCACTTGGGAAAGGGTGTGTGTATCGCTCTGAGGCTCCCACGATTCGGCTACAAGATCAATTTTCTGTCAGTTTAAACTTGCTAGAAACTACTCTCAAAAGGCAGCAAATGCTATTTCAGAGACCCTTAACTCCTCAAATTTTTTCGAGGGAACATGCCCCTGCATCCCCCTAGGACCTCGCTACTTCACCGCTCGTCATATTGTGCCCCCTATACCGTTCCCCTTGCTACGGTCCTATTATGATATTGTATGTATTATTATGTAAAGATTCTTGTCTTAATAATTTTAAATCCTTTTTGTAAGTATTTTGGTATTATTAGAACATTTCCAAATTCCACTGCACCGTGTGCTATAGATGTTTCTAGTAACACAAATCTAAGCAATGCAACTTGTGACTGTAGTGGGAGGGGGGTGTAGTGTAATCTTATTGACGTAATTTGGGGGTGTAGGGAAATATATCACATGTTTGAGGGGGGTGGGGGTCATGCAGATGATATTTATAAGGTTATATCCAAAATCCTCTGACCCATCCCCCCAGGAGATAACTAATGACAGGTCCCTTATCTGTGCAGGGGGGACTCCATCAGGCAATAACTAATGACAGGTCCCTTATCTGTGCAGGGAGACCCCACCAGGCAATAACTCAGGAGGGGTTAATGGTATATGTTCTGTGAAATAACTGTTCTACCAGTACTTTCCTGGGAAATCTAAAATGAGTTTCGCATTTGATTATTTGCATAAAATTATGAAATATACAGAATATATATTAGGTTATATGGATAGGAAATGTTTTTGTTCCTGGGAATTGTTTTATTTTATAAATAGTACCTTATTTAAGTCCTTTTTTTGTTTTGTTTTGTTGTTGTTTTTTGGTTAGAAAATATTCTCTCTCCTGGGAAAAATTTCTGATATTTTCTCTCCTGGGAATTTTTTTTCTGGGAAGACTTCTGGCTGGCTGAATAGAACAGATGTTATTGTCCCAGGGGACCACTAACCCCTCCTGATAACTAATGACAGGTCCCTTATCTGTGCAGGGGT
This sequence comes from Actinostola sp. cb2023, assembly GCA_033675265.1. NCBI lineage: Eukaryota > Metazoa > Cnidaria > Anthozoa > Actiniaria > Actinostolidae > Actinostola > Actinostola sp. cb2023. The sequence continues at coordinate 25,428 of JAUJYZ010000587.1, read as the reverse complement.
GACCCCACCAGGCAATAACTAATGACAGGTCCCTTATCTGTGCTGGGGGGACCCCACCAGGCAATAACTAATGACAGGTTCCTTATCTGTGCAGGGGGGACCCCACCAGGCAATAACTAATGACAGGTCCCTTATCTGTGCAGGGGGGACCCTACCAGGCAATAACTAATGACAGGTCCCTTATCTGTGCAGGGGAGACCCCACCAGGCAATAACTAATGACAGGTCCCTTATCTGTGCAGGGGGGACCCCACCAGGCAATAACTAATGACAGGTTCCTTATCTGTACAGGGGGGACCCCACCAGGCAATAACTAATGACAGGTTCCTTATCTGTGCAGGGGGGACCCCATCATGCAATAACTAATGACAGGTTCCTTATCTGTGCAGGGGGAACCCCACCAGGCAATAACTAATGACAGGTCCCTTATCTGTGCAGGGGAAATCCCACCAGGCAATAACTAATGACAGGTCCCTTATCTGTGCAGGGGGGACCCCACCAGGCAATAACTAATGACAGGTCCCTTATCTGTGCAGGGGTGACGACCCCACCAGGCAATAAATAATGACAGGTTCCTTATCTGTGCAGGGCTGACCCCACCTGCCAATAACTAATGACAGGACCCTTATCTGTGCAGGGGGGACCCCACCAGGCAATAAAGAATGACAGGTCCCTTATCTGTGCAGAGGGAGGGTTTCTATTAGAGCACTGTGTTTCTATTAGAACACTGGCTTTCTAATAGAGCACTTGCACGTTTCTATTAGAGCAGTGGGTTTTTATTAGAGCAGTGGCTTTCTATTAGAGCGGTGGGTTTCTATTAGAGCACTGGATTTCTATTAGAGCAGTGGGTTTCTATTAGAGCATTGGGTTTCTATTAGAACACTGGCTTTCTAATAGAGCACTTGGTTTCTATTAGAGCAGTGGGTTTCTATTAAAGCAGTGGGTTTCTATTAGAGCACTGGGTTTCCATTAGAGCACTGGGTTTCTATTAGAGCACCGGGTTTCTATTGGAGCACTGGGTTTCTATTAGAGCACTGGGTTTCTAATAGAGCACTGGATTTCTATTAGAGCACTGGGTTTCTATCAGAGTACTGGGTTTCTATTAGAACACTGGGTTTCTATTAGAGCACTTGGTTAGATAGATTTCTATTAGAGCACTGGGTTTCTATTAGAGCACTGCGTTTCTATTAGAGCACTGGGTTTCTAATAGAGCACTTGGTTAGATAGATAGATTTCTATTAGAGCAGTGGGTTTCTATTAGAGCGCTGGTTTTCTATTAGAGCACTGGTTTTCTAATAGAGCACTGGTTTTCTATTAGAGCACTGGTTTTCTAATAGTGCACTGGGTTTCTATTAGAGCACTGGGTTACATTAGAGTACTGGGTTACAATTAGAGCACTGGGTTTCTATTAGAGCACTGGGTTTCTATTAGAACACTGGGTTTCTATTAGAGCACTGGGTTACAATTAGAGCACTGGGTTTCTATTAGAGCACTGGGTTACAATTAGAGCACTGGGTTTCTATTAGAGCACTGGGTTTCTATTAGAGCACTGTTTTTCTATTAGAGCACTGGTTTTCTATTAGAGCACTGGGTTACAATTAGAGTATTTACGGTAATACAGTACTCCCATTATAGCGGCGATGAATCAATTTCTATTCCAATCAGCCACTTCACTGCTTCGCTGATATGACTACATTGTACATCTACTCTGGTAGAATAATTACTGGCAAGGTCTTCGTGTAGCTGCACAAAGTGTTCTGGCTATTGTTTTTTATGTAAAAACAATCCATACAACGACAATAGAACAATAGCCAGGACTTTTGTGCAGCTACACGAAGACCTGACCTAATACTCCAGTTTCGAGTTGTTTAGACACTGCTGTACTCCTTGACAAAAGACGCATTTGCTCAGCCTTAGCCTCAATCCAGAGAATAAACCCGTGGAATTAAAAAAATGTTTCTATTGTCCTATGTCAACATTTTTCACATTCTCGTTGGTATTTGTGAATAATTTACGCTGAATTGAGGCTAAGGCTGAGCAAATGCGTCTTTTGTCAAGGTGCGTAAACAACTCGAAACTGGAGTATTACATGTCACTGACTTATGTCTTTAAACTCACTCATTGTTATTTTGTGTTTTAGGAAAAGAACCCGCCTTGTCTGCCCTCTTCGATAAGTGAATGTACAAATTAAGTAATCCCAGAGAGCAACTGACCTTGTAAAATACCTTCGGTAACAAATCTAAACTGATAGAATGATTATTAAGCCAATGAAATGGATGCTATGGTTAAAAAAAGGGGGTAATTTTCGCAGTTCTATTAAACGTATGATTGGCTTTCTCTTTGACATTGTTTTCTAACTATCACGACACCAAATCGTATACCGTAAGACAGTCGAGTCGTATACCGTAAGACAATCGAGTCGTATACCGTAAGACAATCGAGTCGTATACCGTAAGACAGTCGAGTCGTATACCGTAAGACAATCGAGTCGTATACCGTAAGACAATCGAGTCGTATACCGTAAGACAGTCGAGTCGTATACCGTAAGACAATCGAGTCGTATACCGTAAGACAATCGAGTCGTATACCGTAAGACAGTCGAGTCGTATACCGTAAGACAGTCGAGTCGTATACCGTAAGACAATCGAGTCGTATACCGTATACCGTAAGACAATCGAGTCGTATACCGTAAGACAGTCGAGTCGTATACCGTAAGACAGTCGAGTCGTATACCGTAAGACAATCGAGTCGTATACCGTAAGACAGTCGAGTCGTATACCGTAAGACAGTCGAGTCGTATACCGTAAGACAGTCGAGTCGTATACCGTAAGACAGTCGAGTCGTATACCGTAAGACAGTCGAGTCGTATACCGTAAGACAGTCGAGTCGTATACCGTAAGACAATCGAGTCGTATACCGTAAGACAGTCGAGTCGTATACCGTAAGACAGTCGAGTCGTATACCGTAAGACAGTCGAGTCGTATACCGTAAGACAGTCGAGTCGTATACCGTAAGACAGTCGAGTCGTATACCGTAAGACAGTCGAGTCGTATACCGTAAGACAGTCGAGTCGTTATCCAGTCATATATAGTGTGTGCCACACGTTCAAATAAACCAGCGATCAAACAAAAGTTACTGTTCATATCATTGTACAAATCTATCAAAGCGTCGTGGCTGTAATATGTTAGCAATATGTTCAATAAGTTTCAGATAGTCTGTAATACAATATTTCTTTTTATTATCTTTAAGTATTTTAACTATTTTTGAATTAAAAGTAGGTGGCATTGGTCAGTAAATTATAATTTATAATTAGTAGTGGTAATCATTAGTGTGCGAGTGGAATTAACGATTAATAGTGTGAGTGATGTTTAAACATCCTAACAAAATTGCACGAGCCGTAGGCGAGTGCAATTTGTGGGATTTTTAAACATGACGAGCACTATTAATCGTTAATTGTACGAGCATACTAATGATTACCGTTTAATAATATTGATGCAAAAATTGGCAAAGCAAATATATTACGCGCGATTTATGGGAAGCCATTCGATATTACAATATTTACACTGTGACAAGCTGGTAAACAATCTACAAGTGAATTGAAATTTACAAGTTTAGATCGGACCTCGTGCGTTCAAAATCACCGACACGACTATGAATCAAACTTCAAAGAAACACAAGTCAGTTGAGTTCAAAAAACTACACAATTCACTCAGGAAATCGACTTCTGTCCGACTTTAAATGTGACAGTGCAGTTGTAGCACTGGCTTGGAAAAAGTCGGATGTCAGTCTATCATGCCTGTTTTGGCCGAAAAGACTGGTTCAAGAAATTCTGCCGATCGAGTAGCATTTCGGCGTTGGCTCTTTCGTTGCCGAACGACATGATGGACAACAACAGGGTTGATATGATGGACTGATACGAATGGTGGTTTATCAGTTGGCATTTTCTTCAGCTTGCTCTTCTGGTAGTAGATGACTGATGTAGTGGCTAAATAGAGGTAAACTCTCTCAATTCACATTCGTCGCCCTCTTCGTAGTCATCGAGCTACCTTTTCTCGCTTCTGACTTCTGTGGCCGTCAGCTGGACATCGCCGATCTTAGAACAGTGATTTGATTTGAACTTTTACAGCTTTTACGTGTTGAATTACAGCCTCTTCATTTAGATTTGGGAATCGTTCCCGGTCAGCCGACATCTTTTGAAAGGCGAGAAAATTTTCTTGCAAAAATACGCCATTCGTTTCCATAGCAACCAAAGTAATTTGCACCGAATTAACAACTTTTTGCATTGAATTACTTTTTTTTTGCACACTATTCAAAATAAACATGGCAGTGCTCAACCAATCAGAATTGAGTATTTTTGCATCTATATTATTAATGAAATAATGAGGGTTTATCATGTAATTTCAAAACTCAGAGGACTCAGAGGTGGAGGGGAGGGGGGATTGAACAATATGCAAACGTTGCGCAATAATTCCCAGTGAGTTCGGACTGGTTCGTGCATGCTTACCATGGTCGCCATTTTGTTTTTATGGTGAGATTGATCGACGTCAAAAAGACGCATAATGTGTTGAAACTAAAGGAAAAAGAAACCTCGAATGGCTTGATCTACTAAAACAAGAACTTGAAAGTCGCACAGAAAATCGCCAAACTAAATTATGGCTTCCACTCGAGGTGAAATAGACAGTCTAGAACTGGACACAGTTTCATTTATCGCTCTCTCTCTCTCCATAGGCTAAAATGTTTGCTTTTCGTTTATAGACTTAATGAATTCTAATTGATTGCTAAAATGATTTAGTGACGCCGTGTAATAGCTCGAAAATTCGATTGTTTTGGTTGTTTAGACTGACAGCTTTTTTAGTATGACAATTACATTATTCTTTGATTTTTGTGTGTTCCGATAAAAGGAACGCTTTGTACCTCTTTGTTTTCGGTCCAAGTAAACGATACTAAAATATGCACTTATTTTGTTAACATAACGGTCCATGTTGTTCCTTGTTGGGGAACAATTAGTTCCGATACCAAAATAGGACCGTTGTTGGACCTCTTTTAGCCTTAAAGGTGTTCCTTTAAACCATAACGGAACAATTATGAACATGACAAAGGAACGATTTGTTCCGATGCCAAAATAGGACCATGGTTGGACTTCTTTTAGCCTTAAAGGTGTTCCTTTTAACAATAACGGAACAATTATGAACATGACAAAGGAACGATTTGTTCCTTTTGTATGTAGAGGAACGTGTTCCTCTTTACATAAGGGAACAATTAGTTCTTGTTATTAAAAAAGGAACTAAAAGGAACAAGAAGTTCCTTTTTATTCTAAGGGCTAACACTCAAGTTCATTTGATGTTTTGCAAAGTTTGTTGACCTTGATATACATTTAATAATATATTCTATACCACTATATACTATATTGTATAGTATCATACTTATATTATATAAGTATAGTATTATACTTATAATACTTTTAACAATATACAAGTATGAAAGAAAAAATAATAAAGAACATAATTCGTTTGTTCTTCAAACATGTTTATGCAAGTCTATGCGTGTTTAGGAACGTCTTTGTTTGTTTCAAACATGTGCTGGACAGGTTCGGATTATTCTTTCTTCCTTTACAGTCAAAACGGTCTCAAGAGTTTCTCAAGTGCAATTTTGTTGAACTTAATAAATGTATATACTACTTATATTAATATATAATATATATAATATTGTATGGTGTTATACTTATAATAATTATTATTATAATTATAATTATTATAATATAATTATTATTAATAGTTATAACAATATACAAGTATGATATCGAAAATAATAGTAAAGAACATTATTCGGTTGTTCTTCAGTGGCACAGTACTGACATGTTCAAACTTGTTTATGCGAGTCCATGGCGTGTTTAGGTACGTCTTTGTTTGTTTCAAACATGTCTGGACAGGTTCGGATTATTCTTTCTTCCTTTACAGGCAAAACGGTCTCAAGAGATTTCTCAAGAGCAATTTTGTTGAACTTAATAAATATATATACTACATATATTAATATATAATATATATTATATTATATGGTGTTATACTTATAATAATTATAATTATAGTTATAAATATAATAATAATAATTATTATTATTATTATTATTATTTTTGTATTATAATTATAATTATTATAATATAATTATTATTAATAGTTATAACAATATACAAGTATGATATATAAACAAATAGTAAAGATCATTATTCAGTTGTTCTTCAGTGGCACAGTACTGACATGTTCAAACATGTTTATGCGAGTCCATGGCGTGTTTAGGTACGTCTTTGTTTGTTTCAAACATGTCTGGACAGGTTCAGATTATTCTTTGTTCCTTTACAATCAAAACGGTCTCAAGAGATTTCTCAGAATAGCATAAAAGTAAATTGGATGATCCTTCATTGACAAAATATAGTCATCACGATGTCAAAACGAAAGGTGGTGGTTTGGTCTGTTCTTGAAAATGCTTCACCTAAACCGAAAAGGTTGCACTTGGAAAAGGAAAGTGACGATCAATTTCATTGCCCTGTTCCTAATTGTGACCACGTAGGATTTAAAAGTCAGAGAGGTTGCCGAAAACACGTTAAACTCAATCACGGTTGGTTTTACTATTTTGATGAGAAACCAAGCAATCTATCAAGCCAAGAAGAGGTTGCCGTAAGCCCAGCAAGAGAAACTAAATGCAGCCCATCTTTAATTCCGTGTTTTTCCATTACAAGTGCTATAGGTGAAGCATTTTACAAATGGCTGATAGGATGTGGTGGTGGGAAATCATCACGCGATGCTAGACAAACCGTTAGCAGAGCATTCAAATTTCTCAAGTTTTGCTGCGAAGATGAAGATGAAGTGACTTTTGAAATGTTGGATTTTTCTATTTCTTCACCTCTTATGCTCTTCAAGTTTATTGATGCTTTGCAAGAGGACTATAATGTAGGACATTCTGGTCGTGTTGGATATATTGATTCAATATCCCACTTAATTGATTTTCGAAAAGTTAGTGGAGCACCAGATTCAGTGTTAAGGAATACATCCGTCACTGAAGTACACTTGAAAAAGGCAAGAAAAAGCGTTGCTAAGATGATGAAACTACAATGGGTGCGTGATCTTGACATTGGAACTTTGGAATCTAAAGGACACTGGGCAACAATGGAGGAGTTGCTGCAGGTGATACCTTTTCATCTTCAGCGATATGAACAAATTCTCCAAGCCTGCAAAGCTGATCCCACACAAATTGTATGCGCTCTTGACCTCTCATTTGCTACACGTTTTATCGCCGTTTACCTTTTTCTTCAAGTGAAAAGCTCAAGACCAATGACTTATCAGTATTTAACAATGGAAATGATAGAGAATGCCAAAAGTAATGATGGGTATGTGGATCAAAAACAGTTCAAGACAGCTGGAAAATATGGCTTTGATTCTCTCTTATTCACCGAGAGCGATATAAAGGTCATTAGTGGTTACATTCAGCACGTTCGTATACGACTTGAACCAAAGTGCGACTATCTGTTAGTCAACCGCAACGGCAAACAGTATGATAAACTCAGTAACCTCATGACTAAAATGGTATATGATGCAATTGGAAAGTACGTTCATCCTACCAGATATCGACAGATCATTGAAACAGAGAGTGCTAAGGGCCTCAGCAAGGAGGAGCAAGATGCAGTGTCGGAAGATCAAAAGCATAGTTCAACAGTTGCACGAGTCCATTACAAAAAACAACGTTCTCGAGAGGTTGCAAAGAAAGGCCAAGAGTGTTTAAGAAAACTACAAGGTATCAAAGGAGAAGAAGTAGACCAATATATTCAATCCAAACTCTGTGTAGATGAAGAAAGCCTTGGTGACATTCCAACGGCATCTACCGCTACAGGATGTACTACAGTTCCTTTGTCACTTGAAGAAAGTGAGCAAAACAACAACATAATCAAAGATCAACAAGAAATGGAATTAGACGAAAAGAACAAACCTTTTGTGAAAAAAATGCCTAAAAGACTTCCATTTACGAAAGAAGAGGATGACAATTTGAAGCAAGGATTAAGACGTCATGGAAGTGGTCAATGGTCTGTTATTCTAAAAGATACAACTCTAACATTCCAAGTTGGTAGAAAGGCAGATTCATTGAAGAAGCGAGCAAACAGCAAATTTCCCGAATTGTGTCATTAGAAACATTACAATTGTACATTAACGGAATGATTCCAATAAAAAGGCGCGGTAAGCCAGTGGGTAAGCGTATGCTAATGAGGTTAGAAACAATAGTTCCCCCGTTCCCTCCTTCCCCTCCTTCCCCAGACACTAAGTTGGGCTTGGGTCAGATCTGGAAGTACTTGCATTGCCGCAAGGCAATTCTGTAAGTATTTCAGTTCGAGTAGGGGTGGGGTGGTAGTCAAAGTACTTGTATTTGGATCCATAATAAGTTAAAGATGGATGGGTAAGCCAGTGGGTAAGCGTATGCTAATGAGGTTAGAAACAATAGTTCCCCCGTTCCCTCCTTCCCCACCTTCCCTGTAGAAACTACCACAAATGAATGTGTATTTTATGGACTTTTAATACTCTCTTTGCTCGACTCCATTCAGTCCGTCCCTCGTACAGCCTAGTGCGCATGTCTGTCACGCGCTCTTCTAGTTAATGTAACGCTACGACATTACATCTCTTCCTTCCTCTAGAGAAAATGTTCATGTCCTTATCTATATAACGTATGAAACTCAAAACAGTTAGTAAATAACAATGACTGCATGTGACATTGTATATTGTTCAAGTAGAATAGTCATTCAAGTATTCAGGAGCTCTCCGGTTTCTTGATGATCTTCGCAAGGGAGGTGGTGTCCCTGGATCCTGTGGATCAGCATTTGACTGTGCTTGACTTGATGTCTCATCAGTCTCGTTGTTTGGGTGGAGTTCCTCCTCCTCATCACTTAACGTGAGTGGTACTTGTGTGCTAGAAGGTATTTTCTTGAAGAAGGATGTGTTTCTGGTCACAGTGTACTCTGCGTTGTGAGCTGTAATCATGCTTCCTTTCTTTTCTTTTACTTCCAATGGTTCAGGTTTAAACGGTGTTGACAGCTTGTTCTTCTTTGGTTGTTTGACTAGTACTTTGTCACCAACTTTGAGGTCTGACGCTCTGGCATGGTTATGTCTGTCTGCATACTCTTTCATCTGTTCTTTCCTCTTGGCGTCATTTTGCCTGACCTCTGGTGATGCTTGATCCTGTTGTAGTCGAGGCATTGTAGATTTCAACTTTCTTCCATTCAACAATTCTGAAGGTGATTTTCCTGTAGTACTATGGGGTGTTGCTCTGTATTGTCGCAGAAAGGTGAAAAGCTCTTGTCTCCAGCTTTTGTGCTCTATGACAGCAGTCCTAATGGCTTTCTCTAGGGTTCGCATCAGTCTTTCTGCCTCGCCATTTGCTCTAGGCCATATTGGTGTTATCTTACGATGGTTAAAGCCAAGATGAGTAGCAAACATTTGAAAGTTCTCACTGTTGAAAGGTGGCCCATTGTCGGTTCTGACTACATCTGGAATTCCTTGTCTGGCAAAAATGCTGTCTAGATGTGGAATTACTGCCTTTGCTGAGGTCGACCTCAAGATTTCAACCTCTGGAAATCTGCTAAAATCATCTACGACCACTAGTAGGTAGTCCCCATTGGGAAAGGGACCACAGAAGTCTATGGACAGTTCTTGCCATGGTCCTTGTGGTAGAGGGGACATCTTTAAAGGCTCACATGCTGGGCTTGAGTTATGATTTGCTGCTTGACATGGTAGACATTGCTTAATCATCTCTTCAACCATTCCGTCTATTCCTGGGAACCAAACCGAGTCTCGCAGAAGGCGCTTTGTCTTGACTATGCCTTGATGACCACTATGGGCAAGCATAATCATTCGTTGACGTAGGGTTTCAGGAACTATTATGCGAGTACCTCTCAAAATCACTCCATTTGCCACAGTTAGCTCTTGTTTGACTTGCTGATATTCACAGACATCTCTTCCAGCTTCATACCATCTTTGAGTGGCTATCACTTTTGCCAGGTTTTGCAGTGTATGATCTTTTGCTGTTGCATCCTGAATCTCCTGGAGAGTAACTGCATTGGGTACAGCGTTTGCAGTAACGAAATTGACATAACTATCAACTCTTGACAAATGATTAGGACTGGTGGAATGTTTTGGATCTGGATGCCGGCTCATATAATCAGCGGGATTATCTGCCCCTGGTCTGTAGACCACTGTGATCTTGTACGGTTGTAAGCGCAGCTGTAATCTCTCAAGTCTTGCAGTTGCTTTGCAGGTTGACTTATTGAAGATTGTTTCAAGTGGTTTATGATCAGTGATGGCTTGGAAGGATGATCCATGAAGATATAAATGGAAGTGTTCAGTTCCCCAGACTACTGCCAGCGCTTCTCTTTCCGTCTGACTGTAGCGGCTTTCACAATCGGTGAGGGAGCGGCTTGCATATGCTACAACGTTTCTTCCTTGGTCATGTGTCACTTGTGCTAGAATAGCCCCAAGTCCAACTGGGCTGGCATCAACAATCAGTTCAGTTTTGAGCAGTGGATCGAAGTACTTCATTACTTCAGGAGCTGCCATGCTAGCTTTGAGGGAAGCAAACGCATGTTGTTGATCTGGTCCCCACACCCACTTTGCATCCTTGTGTGTGAGTTGACGAATGGGGGCAGAGATGGATGCAAAGTCCTTGATGAAACGTGCTAGGTATTGTGCAAAACCTAAGAAGCTGCGTGCTTCGTTGGCATTCTTTGGGGGCTTGAGTTAATCAACGATGATATTTTCTTGTCATCTGCGCTGATGCCTTCTGCAGAAAAGTGATGGCCAAAGAAGTCAATGGATGACTGGTTAAACAAACACTTGTCTGGGTTTGCAGTTAGATTGTTATCTCTCATTCTCTGGAGGACAGCTCGAAGTGCATTGTCGTGATCATCTTGTTGCTTGCCAAAGACTATTATGTCATCAGAGATGTTTCTTGCACCTTGAATTCCTTGTACTGCTTCCTCTATGGCTTTCTGAAAGATTTCTGATGCTGAGTTGATCCCAAAACTCAGACGCTTATAACGAAACAGACCAAGATGAGTAGCAAAAGTAGTAATGTTCCTGGAGTCTGCGTCTAATTCCAACTGGTGGTAGCCTTGGTTTAAATCTATCTTGCTGAAAACAGTTGACCCATTAAGATCAACGATTAGATCTTCGACTGTGGGCACTGGGTGTCGTTCTCGTTCTATGGCTTCGTTGGCAGCTCTCATGTCGACACATATACGTATTCCTACTTTCTTGGGGACTATCACTATGGGTGAGACCCAAGGAGTAGGGCCTTCAGCTCTTTCAATTATGTCGAGGTCTTGTAGATTCTTGAGCTCAGCTTCAACTTGGTCGCGCATGTGAAATGGTACTCTTCGATGTCTCTGAGCAAGTGGCTTGACGCTACTATCAATGTGTAATTTTGCAGTCTTGTCTTTCATCTTCCCCAGTCCCTTGAAACAGTCACTGTATTCATCCATGATGCTTGTTCCTTTGGGTGTTGATAGGGTGTTCACAATGTGCAGCAGTCTGAGGTCAGTGGCCGTTTTGTAGCCCAGAAGATTTCCATCCGCTCCATCCACAACATAGAATTGAGCAATATTTGATGTATTGGTGACTGCTGAGATGACATTGGCTTCGAACTTCCCCAGTACTGGTAAAGGCTTGACTGCTTGGTAACTATATATCTTCTTTGAAGTAGGTGACAAGGGGATGTTCAACTTGTTGTAGGTATGTGAGTCAATGACATTTACACCAGCTCCAGAGTCAATAAGACACTTGACTGTCTTGTTTCCAATGGTGACTTCACTAACAGGATGTTCCTTTGTCTTGGAGAGAGTGCAGTGTAACATGATAGGTGTATTCTTCATCAGTGGAATCATCAGACTGATCATCCGATTCTTTCTCCTTAGTTGCGTTGACTCTCTTGCTAGTTGATTTACTTTTGCACACTTTGGCAAAATGACCCACCTTCTGACAGTTCCGGCAGGTCTCATGCAGAGCTGGACAGGGACGACCTTGGTGAGGGTAGTTTCCTCCGCATCTGTAGCACTGCTTTTGATCCGTCTTTGTCCTCACGTTTCGTGGTTTGACCATCTGTACTTCCGTTGCTTTGCACAGTTTTTCGTGTTCCTCGATGCCTTTAGCTTGTCGTTCAGACATTTCAAAACCTCTGCCATAGTCGAGAAGAGCTTTGAGATTCATATCTTCTCGCAGGGCTCTACGTCGTAGCCGTGTTGACGAGCAGGATAGAATGATATGAGATTTAATTTCTTCTTCCTCATTAGTGAACTCGCAAGTTTGGGCCAGGCGTCGTAGTCGTGTGTAGTAGGAATCTAGCGATTCACCTGAATCTTGTGTAGCATTTCTGAACATGTAAACTTCGTAGGTTTTGTTTACTTTTGGTTGAAAATAAACATTTAGTGCAGCGACTGCAGCTTTGTAATCCTTATCTTCTCCTTGATCTGGTAGCGTTTCAAAGATGTCGCTGACCTCTTCGCCTGCTGAGTATAATAATAGTGCTCGCTTTCGTGTAGGATCTTTGATATCATGTGCAGCGAGATACATCTCAAAGCGTTTAAACCATTTCTTCCAGCGAGGACCAATGGAAGTATTATCCTCGTGAACAGCAAATGTAGGGAATGGCGGTAAGACATTCGCCATCTTGTTGAGTAGCGTGGCACGTGGCGTAGAAGAAAATGCCGTTAATCTTGACTGTTATTCTTTGAATGTGGCTGTAAATTGTCTCGAAGACGTAGTTGTATCTTGTTCGTTGATCCTCGTCGCCAGTTGTAGAAACTACCACAAATGAATGTGTATTTTATGGACTTTTAATACTCTCTTTGCTCGACTCCATTCAGTCCGTCCCTCGTACAGCCTAGTGCGCATGTCTGTCACGCGCTCTTCTAGTTAATGTAACGCTACGACATTACATTCCCCAGACACTAAGTTGGGCTTGGGTCAGATCTGGAAGTACTTGCATTGCCGCAAGGCAATTCTGTAAGTATTTCAGTTCGAGTAGGCGTGGGGTGGGGTGGTAGTCAAAGTACTTGTGTTTGGATCCATAATAAGTTAAAGATGGATGGGTAAGCCAGTGGGTAAGCGTATGCTAATGAGATTAGAAACAATAGTTCCCCCATTCCCTCGTTGCCCACCTTCCCCAGAAACTAAGTTGGGCTTGGAACAGATATGCAAAAAGTACTCAAATTAAATGTCATGATCAGTCATTCAATTTTATTGATCAGATTGATTTGTTAGATCGGAACCATGATGCCACATGTGAAAATGGCCACTTGATTAGCAGTGGTTCTCTTGGCTGATCATCTTCGCTGCTTTCTAATTCTGAATGGTTGTCATTGGTATCGTCCTCTTCAATGTCATGGCTGTAATAATAATAAGAAGAAGAAGAATGGACTTTATTAATGTGTCGTTCTAGTACACTCGCACACATTCATTCTCAGTCTAAAAAATAATTATGTTAAATTCTAAAATATAAAAGTTATAAAATTACTATTAAATCTCTCATACCCATCTTGTTTGTCCTCTTCAAACTCCTCTTCCTCGTCATCCTCATCATCAACACGCTCTTCGCCATTACACTCGTTGTCGTTATGGACGGTGTCTAAACATTCTTGAGGAATATCTTTCCTTAATCCTGGATACCTGTCAAGCAGTTTGGAAAGACCAAATTGAGGGCGGCATTTTCCTCTGAGCAGCATCCATGCGTCTAGGACTGAGTTGGGCTGTTGGTACTTTTGTTGCTGGAGTCTTTGTAAGTTTCGTTCTTGAAGTGAAGTCAGATCGATGGCTCGTAATTTGCAAGAAATCAACAGCATTACCGCTCGAAGATATTCAGGATCATCGGTTGGACCGCTGGTTATTTGGAACTTGTGGTCAATTCCGTATGTTTCCGGCTCGAGTTGAGCCGCCAGTGCTATTGCTCCAGCCATATCTTCTTTAGTGACATTGTGTAGTGGTTCGAATGTGTCATCATTTGCGCATCTATTCACCGGTGTCGAGAGCAGATCCACACTTTGAATCTGTTTCAAATCCAGAAGATCTTCTTTGTTCTTCGCGAATTCGCTATACACTGAACCGTCACCAAACCTGTCATCTTCGTCAATTTCATCTTCATCATCACTATATAAGAATAATAGAAAGAAATATAACAACAAAACACAATGATTAAACAAAATGATTAAAATAGATTGGCTCGTGCATCATGTATGAGTTACCTAAATAGTGGTTCATCCACTAAAGCATCTGCTACAAAATGAAACACTTGCATGCAGTGTTTGCGCAACCATTCGTTTGCTCGTGCAACTGGCTCTTCTAGACTTTTCGTTTCAAATATGGCCAGCCGTCTTTGTATTGCTGGGTTGTCCACTTCACCAAAATCAGGCATCTGTTGGGTGGTAATGAAGAATGGACACTTGAGGATGGATGTGGTTGGACGTTTATGCTTTACTGATGCCACATAAAGACCACCTTGTAGGAATTTCTTGGCAGTTTCTACATCTAATGAGTCGGATGTCCACTCGTCCATGAACACTAATTGGGTGTTGTCACTGATGCATTGTGTGCTGAACTGTTTTTCTCTCGTGATTGTAGCGATTCGGCTTAAAGGAATGATCCCTTGAAACGGTGCAACCCACGAAGTTTTGCCACTGTCTTTAGGTCCAATGACACACAATTTCCTGGTCTTGTGTTCAAATCGTCCACTGCACAAACACTGATAGTACTTGCGCAGAAAATCTTTCTTCGTCTGTTCGTCTTCAAAAGAATTGTCCAAACTCTTGATGAACAGTTTCGGTTGAGGGACTCTGTTGGGATGGTAATTATACTTCACAAATGCTCGCGGACTCACTTTTCCCAATTGGTTGTCATCGATGGCATTGGTGAGGAAACGTTTTTCAGCGATATTGAAACACGTTCCAGTGGGTAAGACTTCGATGAGGTTGAAGTCGATTTTGAGCTGAGGAATGATCGCACAGTCGTCACTTGTAAGAATGTTGCTGAGAGCTGGAATATTACCAACTAAATCTTCTGCAAGTTGTCGGTTTGCTGTTAAGTAATTTAGGAAGGCATCCAGGGTTTTGTAATAAACATATGCATATGCCGAGTGCCTTGGTTTACAGTACACATCTCCTCTGTATAGTTTACAATCTAGACGGTTGAACACCTTTTCAACTGTACGGATAATACCAACAAGCTTGTTACTTGGTTCAGGTGCCATCTCATCAACTGCTGTCGTTGCAACTTGCAAGTTTCCCGGCAGGCTTGAACAATCCATTAACTGCAATCAAGTGAAATCGAGTCAAGTAAAAGAAAGAAGGAAATTAACATTACAAAAACAATTCAAAGACAGCGTTAACTAACTAACCTGTACATCACAACCAAGCTTTGTTAATCCAGCAGCTGCTCGGGAAATGGACTCCGTACTAGTTTGATGGCAAATCACGATGCGCATGGGACGCTGTCTTGCCGTTGCACCAGAATCGTGTGAGCACAGCAAAGGGACAGCACTGTTGACGAGCAATCCATCCATCAGCTTTTCAGTGCAGTAAGATAAGGATTTATGCATCATTTCCTTTACGTGGTAATTATTGTGATCTTGTACGCACGTCATAAGTGTGGCTGTTATAACATCTCTTGGGTTGGACTTGCTTCGTGCTTTTATGGTCTTGATTTCACCGATGTCAAGCTGGGCATTTAGTAGCTTAGCAAAGATTTGCTTTTCGAACTTGACGTCTCCAACTTCAACGTAAGCTATCCAATAGTTGATCGAGGGATAAAGTGGAGCCGGCTCGTCGACATTCTCATCCTGAGAATTATCTGGGTTTCCCTCGGGTTCTTCATCAAGCGTGGTTATATCTTTAACATTACTTCGTTTGCGTTTTCTATCCTGGACAAGCGAGAGACACGAAAAGTAAAACATTACGCCATCTTCTTTTGCGACTATCGAATCGCACTGGTTCCTCTTGTTGGTAATTAAATTTTTGGCATCACCGATGGCATCTCGTGTTGTTTTCCATACAAGACGCGCGGTCAATACTTTGAACTGACGCTCTAAAACGCTCTCCACAACTGCAGCTCGAAGGTGGTTTGCTACAGCCTTGCTGGTTAACCGTCGATTTGGTATTTTCACATGCGCCATCAAGGTTTCAGCAGCGAACAAACTTTCAACGACAAGCTTTTATAGAGCATTAACTTGAGAAATATAGGAGGAATACATTAAGGATTTGCCAAAAGGAACCAATCAATAAAAGACCGAATAGAATAAATGTTACAAAAGTGCCTAAAGCAAAGATCCCTTGAGACCAACCCAAAATACTTTCAGTGTATTTCCTTCACGAATTAATACAACTAAAGCTAATGAACATGAAACAGAATCATGGCCAGGTCAAAGGCAGAAATAAATTACAATTAGCAAAACGTGAACTATTGTTTCTGACCCCATTCCACACTGCTTAATATTAATATCCCAATCCAGTCTCCAAACAAGATCGGCCGAAGTTACTTTTCCAGAATAGTGGGGAAGCGGGGAAGACGGGAACGATTGTTTCACAACTCATTTGCATCACCGTACCGACTGCCTTCCCCAACAGTGTTGTGCCTTTAACTTGCCATCACCCCTCCCCAAACGCGATCACATACTTCCAGACTCGGTGGGACGTTCACTGGCCAAAGTTACTCTTTCAAAATAGTGGGGAGGCGGGGAAGACGGGAACTATTGTTTCACAACTCATTTGCATCACCTTACCGACTGCCTTCCCCAACAGTATTGTGCCTCTAACTTGCCATCACCCCTCCCCAAACGCGATCACATACTTCCAGACTCGGTGGGACGTTCACTGGCCAAAGTTACTCTTTCAAAATAGTGGGGAGGCGGGGAAGACGGGAACTATTGTTTCACAACTCATTTGCATCACCTTACCGACTGCCTTCCCCAACAGTGTTGTGCCTCTAACTTGCCATCACCCCTCCCCAAACGCGATCACATACTTCCAGACTCGGTGGGACGTTCACTGGCCAAAGCTACTCTTTCAAAATAGTGGGGAGGCGGGGAAGACGGGAACTATTGTTTCACAACTCATTTGCATCACCTTACCGACTGCCTTCCCTAACACAGGAAATAGGATCGACGTTCCGCTTTGCGAGTGGTCCGCTTTTGGGAAACCTTGTTCAGCAATTATGGTGAATGTGTACACATAGAAGTTCGATCTAGTGCAATAATCTATACCGACATGTAGAGTAAAGTCCAGTTTAATTATTTATGTAAGAAATTAGATAGTAATCGACCATTGCCCTCTGATAATGGCAGAGAAAGAGAAGGGAACATAAATGTTTGGATATGGCTCTCTCTCTCTCTCTCTCTCTCTCTCTCTCTCTCTCTCTCTCTCTCTCTCTCTCTCTCTCTCTCTCTCTCTCTCTCTCTCTCTCTCTCTCTCTCTCTCTCTCTCTCTCTCTCTCTCTCTCTCTCTCTCTCTCTCTCTCTCTCTCTCTCTCTCTCTCTCTCTCTCTCTCTCTCTCTCTCTCTCTCTCTCTCTCTCTCTCTCTCTCTCTCAAGAAACGCGCACAGAAAAATAAATCTGGGTCGAGTATTTATTTTAACGCTCAAAGACTTACAGAGAACGTAGTGATTAATGTAGTACAAGAATACTGACAATGAATAGGTTGTGTTAAAACATATCCCTTGTTATTGAATAAACTAAGCAAACAGATAACTGACTGAATGGATTCATAGCTGATGATCTCACCGATGCATTGTACGGCTGGTTCAACTGCCCGTCCTCGGTAGAAATATTTGCGTTCGTTCCAACGCGATGGTCTTCCGTTGTCGCTATCAAATCTCATGCACTGCTAATGGATTTTGGGTCCGTGCTAGCGATATCTAAACTCATTAAAGACAGCAAAATAGTCCAACATCTGCATCCAAGTTTTTCATGTAAAATACACTTGAAACAAACCATTGTGAAGTCACTAGAGCACGCGCGCATATCAATTCCACAGTGTGACCGCGAACAGCAACATCAATCCATCGAAATACTGCTGGACCTGAGACTACGTGGGGTCGATCATGCTGGAATAACTTACAGAGAACCGAGCAAGATTTGATGACCTGCAATGACATCCATGGCTGATGACCCCTTGAACCACACCCATTAAAAGGGGGGTAGGGGCAACTTAAAAATAGCAATAAAATGGACACGACAATAAAAAAAACAGGATTGGAATCAAGTGGAACAACGAGCGTAGTGAGTTTTTTCACTGTAAAGTTTTGAACATTTTATGACGTCATCCAGTTGTCGATAAGAGTACAGACAATGGTAAACCTTGTTCGATTTGTTTTTGTTTTTACAACAATATTTACTTAGGAAAGCGGAAAAGGCTCCCAAAACGAACAATAAATTTGAAAGAAAACATGATTCAAGTGCGCGCTGGTTTCGTACGCGAGCGAAACGTCATTCTATGCGTCTGTCCTCTTATCCAATCAGCGCGCGAGAAATTTGACAAGTGTTGTAAAAACTGATATCGAACTTCTCGCCTTTTGCTTCTCCGCGCCCCCAAACAAGGAACGACTGTAATGTAGACCTGCGATTTGAGATCAAAGACGACGACGACGAAGAACGGCCACAGGCAGCCCAACCATTGCTTTTGAGGCTACAATAAAAGAGTATCCGCGCGTCTTGTTTTTTGAAGGGTTTCCTGTGGTAGAGCGCTCGCCATACGTATCATATTGGGTTCCCTGAGTATAGAAAATTATTATGTTGGGATCCCTGTGCGCGTCCCGCAGTACATGTGTCGTTTTCGTATGAGTGGGAAACCTACGGTACGAAGTTACGGTCACGGTACGGAATCGAACACATTGTATTAAACCAATCACAGCGCGCGAAATCATTTCTCAACCAATCAGAATGCTTGGATACGGCACGATGATGACGCGATACCGTCACTGCACGGCACGAACTGTACCATAACTACTTCCCACTCATACGAAAACGACTGTATTGTTTCACCAATCTAGTACCCTACCCTACCCCTCACGGACGTTTCCCCGTACCTGGTTTGGGTCATTGCTATCTAGTGAATCGCCAGGCGATTACATAAGTAACAATGACTGTAGCCTTTCTGCCGTGATCTCATTCTAAGATACACAAACGGGATATAAAACTACACTGATATATTGAAAAGGGACATTTATTTACATGTTTACCTTTGAGCAGTGTTCAGAAGTACGAAATTATGAAGTATTTGTAGCAACTGGAAGGTATCGAGCCGCTTGTATAGGCCACGTGCAAATTAGATAACCGCATAAAGTGAGCATCGCGGGCTCCACCTGGTTTAGGTCATTGTTATCTAGTGTCTTCCGGTTCGCACATGCTTACCGTGGTCGCCATTTTGTTTTTATGGTGAGATTGATCGACGTCAAAAAGACGCATGATGTGTTGAAACTAGGCCTTGACACAAATATCTCGAAAAATACAATACAAATGTTTCCGGAAATTCTCGAACAAATCTCTAAATATCCCAAAACATTTCCTGAATATCTCGAAAATTTCTCTATCATATTCTCTTGCATATATCCATATTATTTTTAAGAATATTTTAATTACTCGTGCGTCTCTATTGTATTTCACCACGCGAAATAGCGAAATTATACTTCTTTACTCTTAGCGTAATGTTGCGTAAAGATATTCGAGAAGCTTTACGCTAGTGATTTAAAGACACGTAAAGACGCGTAAAGCTGTATTGTCGTAAAGCCAGCGTAAAGCCAGCGTAAAGACATCGTAATTTTCATCTTTACTTGAATGCGTAAAGCTACCATAAAGGTATCTTAAATGTCATATTTACGCATCTATAAGCAAGCGTAAATATGCATAAAGCTCTTCAAAAAGCTTTACGCTAGTGATTTAAAGACGCGTAAAGCAGTGCTGTCGTAAAGCCAGCGTAAAGCCAACGTAATTTTCATCTTTACTCTCTCTGAAGGGTAATCATCACCAACTCTAACTAGAAGTGATTGATCAGCACACATCAAGACGTTCCGAAAACTTTACTAAAATTGTCAAAACAAAAAATACGAAGTCGTGTGCCTTTCATCGCGATTTTCAAACGATTTATTTATTTTCGATATTATCCTGTAAATATCTATAGTTACGCAACCCTATACATAATAAAGACGGGAATATTTTCTTCCGAGATGTTGTCTGAAGTTATTTTGAAGTAATATTTGAAGTTGGATACTGGCAGGCTGAATAACAACGCAAGAAACTGTTCTTCTACTGACCCCCTACCCCTAGCGGTCACGTGGCACGTGTGCAGTAGTGTGTGACCGATTTGAATTTTTGGCGGTCAACCGTCGGTCAACCGTTCTTCTTGACACATCACAATGGCGGACGGTTGTAAGCTGCTAGCGTCCAGGTTTATCTTTGGTTTCAAGCCTTTCACACGATTGTATACTCAAATAGGTAAGTTTCCTTGAGTTTCTATCTTTCTTTTAGTTTATCTAGACTCGAACTGTTTGCAACTGAACGTTTCGCTTCGATTGAAGTGTTGAATTCCTTCGGGAGTTCGATCGGCTCAAATACTCATGGACGCGTCATGCACGTTGTAGTCGATTTGTTGTATCTTTATTGTCTTGTATTACTTCCTTGATGATGATATAAATACTGAAACTTTCACAGGTATCGAAGTTATTGGCTTTTGAGAGTCACAAGACACAAGAGTCCTCATGAAACCGTCCTCATCACTTCCAACTCAGCACCTCCAACTCAGTTGACCATGATTATTCGTTGTTTACCAAAGGATAGATTTCACAAGCTGGGTAATCTATAAATGACTGTCGTTTGAAATAGGTTAACTGTGATAATAATTTAGTTTGGTAGATAGTTATCAGTACGTTAGTGCTGTTTGATAGTTACTTTATATGGCTTGAGCCAAGCAATCGGAAATACGAATTGTTGATAGCTCAGCGTATTTGAGAAGACAGTTATAAATAACGATCTCGAAGTGTTCACGGTTCGATCAAGATTTAGTATTATTTGATGGGATTGGAAGTTACAGTTCATAAATCACAATAATTGTAGATATTCTATCTTGTTACAAGAACATTTCCAATGCCAATAAATGGTAAAAACGCACTTGTGAACTATGAATGTTGTCAAGTTTATTTACTATATTTATGAACCGCAATTACGTAACAAATAAAATGTGGAATTCTACAAAATTACGAGCGATTACATACAATATAAAGATTTACGTACTCTACAAAGGTCGGGATTACTCAGAATTACGCGCGATTTACGTACTCTATAAAGATCGGGATTACTCAGAATTACGCGCGATTTACGTACTCTATAAAGATCGGGATTACTCAGAATTACGCGCGATTTATGTACTCTATAAAGATCGGGATTACTCAGAATTACGCGCGATTTACGTACTCTATAAAGATCGGGATTACACAGAATTACGCGCGATTACGTAATCGTAAAGATCGGGATTACAGAAGAAATATCCAGCTTTACGGTTAACGTATTGGTTAGGTTTATTCCCCTTTACACTTCATCGTAAAGATGCTTAAATTTTACCGTTTCTCTCGCATTACGCTGAAGCGTAAAGACGTCGTAAAGACTAACTTTACGGGGCGTAAAGGAGTATAAATATTCTTAAAGCTAAGATTTATGTCGGCATTACGTCAACATTACTCTGATGTAATTTTGTTATTTCGTGTGGTGTTTGTAACAACAACAGTTTTTATTGCATGGTGAATCTTAGAAATTAACATGACAGTTACAGTATTATTGCACTCTTGTCATGTACAACTTGGAAAACAAGTAAACTAGTCAACAGCGACAACTTCTAGTAGTACTTGAGAGCCCTGGAAATATGCGGGGCGCCCCAACCTCGATCCCAGGATCACAAGGATCCCGTAGCGCCAATTTGGTTGGACTTCACTGGAGTTTTCAGTGAGTTTTGGCCGTTTTTAGTAGTCATTTAGGGTTTTAGATCCAAGATTAAGTCCTAAATATGTATATTTTTTTCTAAATATCTCGTGTTTTACTAAATATCCCAGGAGCTTCTAAATATCTCAAAAAAATATCAGGATTTTGTGTCAAGGCCTAGTTGAAACTAAAGGAAAAAGAAACCTGGAATGGCTTGATCTACTAAAACAAGAACTTGAAAGTCGCACAGAAAATCGCCAAACTAAATTATGGCTTCCACTCGAGGTGAAATAGACAGTCTAGAACTGGACCCAGTTTCATTTATCGCTCTCTCTGAAGAAACGCGCGCAGAAAAAGAAATCTGGGTCGAGTATTTATTTTAGCGCTCAAAGACTTACAGAGAACGTAGTGATTAATGTAGTAAAATAATACTGACAATGAATAGGTTGTGTTAAAACATATCCCTTGTTATTGCATCAACTAAGCAAACAGATAACTGACTGAATGGATTATTAGCTGATGATCTCACCGCAGCGAGGACGGGCAGTTGAACCAGCCGTACAATGTAGAAATATTTGCCTTCGTTCCAACAGGATGATCTTCCGTTATCAAATTTGCTATCAAATTTGCTGCACTGCTAATGGATTTTTAAACCAATCTAGCGATATCTAGGACTCATTCAAGACAGCAAAATAGTCCAACATTTGCATCCAACTTTTTCATGTAAAATACACTTGAAGCAAGCCATTGTGAAGTCACTAGAGCACGCGCGCATATCAATTCCACAGGGTGACCGCGAAGGTGACTATTGGCGTGCGCAATTTGACAAGTGTTGTAAAATTGACAAACAGACGATGGAAAACCGCTTGCGATTTCTTTTTAACAATAACAAACACAGGCAGCCCAACCATTATTTCTGAGGCTATTTATAAATAAAAGTATATTTGTATGCGCGCGTCTTTTTTTGTTGGGTTTCCTGTGGTTTAGAACGCGCGAGCGCTGCGCTATGATGTTGAGCTGCCTGTGTGCGTCCTACGGGACATCGTGAAACAAGACGCTCAATGAGCGTACACTCGGGCATTATGACAATGACAGTTGCGTGACGACTGAGGGAGACGTTCTTTGGACGAAACTCGACGATTCGTAGATCTCTATCTTTGCTCACCAACACACACCATTGGTAGAACAAGCCACAGCTATCTCAAAATATTGACAGACGAAGAGTATAGAGTCATTCTTCCGTGACAATCTCCGATACTTGACCCTGTTTTTTGATCATACGTCCAATGCATGTTATGACAATAACAATGGCAGGTGCGTGACGAGGGAGACTACGTGTCGAGCATAGATAAATATCTCCGAATCATTACGTACTTGGTACGTCTTGAGGTTGCATATGATAACGCCCTTCATTTGTTCATTGTAATTGAAAAACTGCTTCTCTCTCGATACAGCACGAGCTTCTGCACAGCACTTCTAGTCGGTAGTCGTGGAACGATAAGTTAGCACTTCCATTAATGATGACCCAGCACTTCTAATCCTCGAACCTAGGAGCTCGAGTAATCTGGCGCCAGTACTGAATCTTGAAACTCTCTACGATCAAATACTTCGCATTTTATGTACCGATACGATCTAATCGACAACGTTTTCAGCCAATCGAAACCCTGCAACATACATTCCTGGCATTTTGTTTACAACGAAAAAAAATAGAAAGAAAGCGTATTTCATAACTCGGGCTTCCTCCGGAAGTGCCCGAGTAACAAGGTTTAAACATACACATGCACTGCGGGACGCGCACAGGGATCGCACAGAGATCCCAACATCATACATTTCTATGCACAGGGAGCCCAATAGTAGTAATACGTATCGCGCACGCGTTCTAAACCACAAGAAACCCATCAAAAAAAGACGCGCGCATACAAATCAGATAAATATACTTTTATTTATAATTAGCCTCAGAAAGAATGGTTGGGCTGCCTGTGTAACAAAGTCAAAAAAAACATCCAAAAGGAAAACGTTTGAAAGAAAAACCGTTTCAAGCGCGCGCTGCATGGATCCGTGCGCGAGTGATTCGTCATTCTATGTGTCTGCACAATCGCTCTGTTAGTGTAAAAACTGATATCGAACTTCTCGCCTTTTGCTTTCTCTCCCCAATCTCCGCGCCCCCAAACAAGGAACTACTGTAATGTAGACCTGCCATTTGAGGTCAAAGACAACGACGACGAAGAACGGCCTGCATTTTTCACTGATGAAGGGCTATGCCCGAAACGTCTGTAAAAATACAATTGACACTTAAAATAATTTTGTTTTACCATTGTTTTATCTAAAAAGTAAGTGTCACGCATCTCAATCAAGAACTTCTAGTTCATTTTCTATATTATACTGCATTTTTAGAGTCGGACCTTCCACAGAAAGCCCGAGTGATAAATATATTGGTAGGAATACCAGGCTTGTTTTTCTTTGTGGACGCACTATAGTAAGCACATTCCAAACATTAATAGTAATAAAAACACTTTATTATTTGTCAATCACTTTTTCTGGTGCTCAAAGCGCTACTTACAATATTAATCTATAATTAAATGAAATATTAATCTACAATTAAGGTGATTCCCTTGAAATAGAAGCAAATCCTAGAATTTTCTATAACTTGGCATGGTGATACATTACGGTATGGAGTTTCAAAAAATGCACTAAAAACAGGGGGTCACCGCGCTCATTTTTGCGCTACACTGCTTTGAAATTATGGTATTTTAGGTCTTTCAGTCGAGTCTCGCGTGACATCGGGATCGGGTAAATAATTTTCCACAACTTTAAAAAAGACAAACTATTAATAATGAACTAAAGTGGTTGCTATAGCTTTTGTATCTCTAGCCTACCGTCTGATAGTAAGAAAATGCTCGAATTTTGCATAGTTGTCGAAAAATAGAATAAAAAACACAGATGTTCGAAGCATCGAGAGGGTCTAAAAATCGATACTCCGTATGCTTTCATTCAATTTTTTTAATGTTTGAAATCCTAACTTTTTTTAATACTTTGCTATATACTAGAGAACTATAGTGTGATGAAAGTTATTGAATAAAAAATGGGGGTCACCGTGCTCGTTTTCGATTTATTTTGAGAAAACTTCAGTTACACTTGAAATATTTAACGATTTCCAATGGTCTCCAATGTGCGCGAGCTCGATTGCGTAAGTTAGCGCGCGCTCGTCAACTAAAATTTTATTCAGAATCGTGCGCAGTAGAGCGTGCGCAATGCAATTCAAGGGAATCACCTTAAAACGTTTAAAAATAAGCTAAATATAATGTATAATAATATGTTTAAATTCCAAACTGATTGAAATCATAAAAAATAACATAATCAATAAAAGCATGTGCAATTATTACATTATCCCCCAATTTGTAATTTTAAACACTCTCTAATGAATATGGTTAAATCAACCAAGTTTTCAGTTGA